>JAVSCE010021375.1:600000-986054 GCA_032199065.1 Smutsia gigantea | reverse complement strand
CCTGAAAAGACCACTTAACGCTCAGAATTGAGCTCCCAGCCTCCTAGCTGAGCTGCAATCATTTGGGGAATTAGGCATTAAGATTCTGTGCAGTTAGGTTTAAATATAACCTGTATGGGAGTCATTTAATTTAATATTGCAGAAAACATGTCTTAAAGAAAAAATGGGACATATGGTTGGGCAAAGAATTTATCTGATTTGTGAATTTATATGTGAAAAGCTTTAAACAGGTCTTAAAATGAAGCCTGCTTGAAAGAAGACAATAGAATGCATGTTCATGAGTGGCTCACTCCATGGGCCCCTGGGGGCCCATCCCCGGGGGTCTGGGAGATGATGGGGAGCATGCCTCAGAGTTGTCCCTCCTGAGGAACAAAGAAACAGGGCATGTTCTTGTTAGCTGTTGGCTGATGGCTGCTCTTAGTATCGCCTCCTCAGCACTGCTGGCATGTTCTGAGCAAGCAGAGTACACCAGAGGAAGCCCTTGGTAGAGAACCTCAGCACCAAGCCTCCAGAATGTGGGAAATGCCCCTCCTGAGGAGCTATGGGCCACAACAACATCCACTGTGGTCTTGTATAACAGGTCAGACTTCAAGCTAACATCCTACCGGTTACAAACATATAAGATGATTACAGAGGTGGCCAGAGGCACCTGGGACTGGCCAGTTCAGTGAGGTAAATTGTATTTGTTTGGCTGCATTTAGAGCTGGCCCCACTTCCAGGAAAACATAGATGATTGCCTGGCTTCTGCTCTCTCGTTGAAACAGAGCTGTTCTGTCTCAGTAAGAACTGGTGGATTAATTTCTGTAATTCCCACTCTGTTCTTTTGTCCGAAGATATCTCCAGCATCAATATTGACCCAGGGTGGCCAAGTTTACCAGGCCCCAAGATGAAAAGTGGGAAAGAGCATTCCCGCCAGTCAGCCCTGACGCTGGCCGGCCAGGCCTGCCAGGCAAGGGCTTTGAACTCTGGAGGTTGGGTGGGATGTCCCACAGGATGGCGCAGGGGCAGGGGAGTGTTGCTCTTTTGATTCTTTCGTATTCACATGCTGTCTGGGAGTTTTCACAAATTCAGGCAAGCTTGAAATCAGGTGCATTATGCTTCTATGCAGAAAATAATGATTGATAACTGAGTTTTTGGTTTATACAGATATGCTTACATTCTTATTTAGTCTAATTCAGACCTGCCCCTACCCTTGCATCCCTGTCAAGCCTAACAATATTTAAATGCTAAATTTGCAAACAGCAGGTATAAACTGATGGCTTTTTTTTGTGATCTAATCTGTGTCAGTGTCTCAACTGGCTTTGAAGTATAAGACATGTTGACTGTTTGCCTTCTGATCTCTAAACAGAGTTTACAGCATAATCATCTTGAGATTAAAAATATCAATCTCATATTTTTGTTTCACAACAGCAGCTGCTGCCTCAAAAATCTACTTTGATATATTTACTGTCATAGCATTCATAATATTTGCCATATATCTAAAGCCAATTATACCACTTGCTCATACATTACCCATAAAAGTGTTACACTATTTCAACTTCTCAAACTGATACTTCCATAAGAAAAGTAGAAAGCTTCTAACAATCTGTCTGATACATTACTTCTGCCTTGTCCTCATTTCCAAATGACACAGACACGTAAGAAAGTAACAGGACCTGATGTACAGCCAGTTTGTATTTGAATAATGTATTCCAATTTGATTTAAGAGCCTTACTTTCAAAGTAGTTGCTAACTAATTGATGAGGCAGGATGACAAAGACATATATCTAAGTAAAAAGGATACTTTATGAATGTGGACATGAGCCTGCTGATTTTTTCAAAAATATTTAAAAATATTTAGCAAGCATCTCATATGCTGGATGCTAAGGAAACAAAGGCAAAGAGCCACAGCTTTTGGTGTTGAAGAGGGAAGATGTCATAGAAGGGGGTGTGGGGTGGTTCATGAAATAGCATGGGTTGAAAGCAATGAAACCAGAAAGTTCCATCACTTCCATCCTGATGAGGCATGAGGAGAGGCAAAGGTGGGGGCCATGAACCCAACAGGGTTCAGGAAGAGGGAAATGAGCCCGTGTGCCATGGAAAGAGCCCTGAGTGGCACCCTCTGAGAACTGAGATCCCAGGAGGACAGCTAGAGGCCCGAGGCTGGATATAAAGACCATTTCAGAGTCCACAGGAAGGAAGGAGGCTGGTTGGAAAGGTCTGGCAAGATGAATAGATTGGTGGATTTAAAATCAAGTGCAGAGTAACGTCCATGTTTCGGGCTTGGGCAAGAGGTGAATATTGGGGTGATTTGTGGCAATAGGGAATAGAAGAGAGGGGCCAGTTTGAGGAGAAGACAATGTATTTAACTACTGACACCTTGAGCTTCAGGTACTGAGGGGCTTGCAAGTAAACATGTGCGCTGGAGTCCAGGAAAGGTAGAAAATGAAGATCTAGTGAGGAGAATTTAAGATCATCAAACTGTAAAAAGTATAAATAAAATTGCCCAGTTCTATGAAATGAGAGTGAGACAACTGGAGATTGAGCCCACCACTCCCAGGGGCCCACAGAGAGGAAGAGGGACCACACATCTACAAGGAATAGTGTTGCCAGCACACTGTCCCTTCACCCAGCCTCGCCAATCATCCGCAGATGGACCAACCTGTCTTTCGTACCGCAATGACCTCTATCCCCGGAATCTCCTGAGGGGAAGCCCGACCTCATAGTGAGGCAGGGCAGGGAACAAGCAGCATGATCAACTTTTCCTGCCCATGATTACAAGGCAAATAAACAGTATAGTAAGAACAGGAGGGACTCCATCTTAAGGCTCAGACTACATGTGTAAAACATGGAGTTGGGAGGTAAGACTTCTAAAATATTCTTTGGTAATCAGCCAAGAACCTTTCTTAAGTCAGGGCACGCAGTCCTAACTGATATGTTCCCACTGTTTGAGGGGAACCACTATCTTGGAGAAGAATAGGATCAACAATTTCCTTGTGTTATGTTTCTTACAGAATTATCTCAAGGACTGACTGTGAATGGTTCTTCCTTGCTGTCTACTGCCTGCACAGCTGCTGCCATTCACAGCTACTCTCACTTTAATGAATTCCTTCCTTATGTACACTTGTCTAACCTGTTCAAGAATTCTTTCTCATCCAGAGTTAAGAACCCTCCCCGGTCCATGCTGAGGTTTCTCCTAGTGCTTCTCCTAGCACTTCACCTAGTGCACAGGGAGAGACTTCCCCAGACGCAGCTGCCCAGCAACAATAGCATTTCATCCCTAAACATTTGAGTGTGCAGCTCCAGGAAGAGAAGGTTCTGGGTCTCTGGCATGTTTTCATTGTCTGAAGGGATATTCTTTTGTTCCTATTCTTGATTTTCTAATAATTTTGGAGGGTTCAATGATTATTCTTTTTTATTGCTTTTTCTTATTATTTTCAGTAGAAAGCACTTTCCTATACATTTTGGCAGGAGCAAGGAGCCAACACAGCTTTTCTAGCTTCCATTGTTCTGCAAAGTGGCCAGAAATGGCCTTGCTTTCTCAGACCCTCTCTGCTACTCCCTCCTCCAATTTCACCCAGACCTTTCCTTTCCTGTGTTCTTCTCACCCCTTCGCCCTCTAACTAGAATCAACTGGAAGATTTTCCTTCCATGAGGATCTCTGTTTCAGAAGGAAGTTCAATTTGTCGGTTTGGAGAATTTATAGGCCTGAATTTACCAGCTCCTTCACACCATCATGTCTGAGCCTCCTTAGAGGCAGGTAGGTTGAATGCAGACTGTGATTTCTCACTGTGTATTCACATTGTGGAAGGGGCAGGGGGCTCTGTGTGGTCTCTTTCTAAGGCACCGTCAGAAAGTGAAGGTTCCTATGGCCAGAATTCTTACCTGGCACTAGTCGGCTAGCTCACTACACACATGCGGGCAATACATTGTTATTAACTCTGTATAAAGAGCTCCACCCGGTGCTCTGGACTGCTGCACAGGTGTGGGAGAGACAAGACGAGTGGTGGTAGCACTGAGAACACAGACTGAGTCAACTGCAGAGCCAGAGAGGCCCAGAGGCAGAGACCAACTTGCTGCATGCAGACTCACTCTGCGTGGACATGATTCCATTGATTGACCTGCCACTGTGAGAATGAAATTGGGTATAAACCCTTGCACCCCAAGAACATTCCATCATTATTTTTTGGTCTCACTGAATCTATAATGGACTTGCCCAGGGCTGAAACCCATTGGTAAGACAAGTACCCATACTGATCAGCCTCAAAAGCAAACATCATAGAAACTGGGAATATTTGTGTGTTTATCTTCATGCTGACACCTGAGGTGGTACATGGGCAGAGGGTTTGGGAGGGGAATGTTTATTTTCTCAGCGTTGTCAGTTAATAAACAACTACCTACTTTTGTCAGCTACAGTAACATGCTACACTTACTAGTCTTCATAATCAGCTCACTGCGTCCTAGCAAGTGAGAAAGACGAGGCCCGACATCCCATACCGAGCAGGTGCATGGCTGTTTCTTACTCCAAAGTGTGGATGCAATTTGCCTGCACGCAGCAGGGGGCAGCAACAAGACTAAACAAAAACACTGAGCATCAGCAACTGGCTTTGCTATCTGAGCAAAATAACAAACTCCCAGATCACTGAGTGGCCTGCAGAAGGATATAACAATTATGATGAATTGCAGTCTACCAGATAGCAACGATTCCAGAGTTTAAATGTTTTAATTCCAAAAGAGAACAATGAAGGTAAAAATATTTTAGCAAAGTATAGAATATAATACTATGAATGTAAGGTACACAAAAATAAATGAGTCTTAAATATTTACTTAATATAAATATATGAATGCAACTGAAAATATTAATAAACCATGTATTTATCATTTTGTGAAAATCAAAAACACCTGCTGTGAACACCACCTTCATCTTCTTGTCTTAACTCAGTCTGGTGCTGTTCTGAGAAGCCACTTGCCCTGCTGCCCACGAAGGGGGTGGTGACCTTCGTGGTATACCCCTCCTTCCTCTGGGCTTAGAAGGAAGCAACAACCTATTACTCCTGCCTGTACTTCTTTTCCCCCATCTAAGAAGAGGCTCTGCAGCTCATGCCATAGGCTCCACCATCGGCCCTAACGGTTCAAGCACCGGGCTCTGCCGCCTCACTCCTGGGAAGAAGGTCACTCCTGGCTCACAGGCTGCTCCCCAGCACCACTTCTGCTACAGTTCTTGGCGTTTTAGTATCCATGCTGGCGGCCCCTCTTGTCACTTTCTCCTCTCATCTGGGATCCTGCTGCCCACCCAACATCAGTCACATCAGGGACTTAATGGTGATCGGACCTGTGTCCCTTCGCCATCTCGATTTCCAGCAGCCACTCTGACACCCACCCACCTCCCATTTTCCAGCCGTGCGGCTCCACACCAGCAATTCTCTGGGCCTGCTGGGACATCCAACTACGGATGCCAGATTGGTCTTCTGTCCACCCCACCCCCTTCCTTGCTTTCCCCTGACCTGCCTGGAACCCCAGAGGCCACCATGCAGTGGTCCCGCTCCGCTCGCCCTCGGGGAGGACTCTGTACCTTACATTCCATAGTATTATATTCAGGCTGGCAAATCCCAGGGAGGGAAGGATGGAAGGAGGGAGGGAGAACCTTTCTCAACCTCCCATTTCCCTCTAACTTCTGCTCCACTTCTCAAGTTCTATGTAATAAAAACTTCAGGGCATCCCTATGCTTCTCCAGGGAGTCACTTCCACCACCTGGCCTCCTGTTTTCTCTGGAATCCACTCCACACCACCTGCTCCCTTCAAGGCAACCTTCACCCTAAAAAGGCTCCGCCCTCAAGGCCACCTTCACCCTGCACAGGCTCCGCCCTCATCCCATTTGCCTCCTACAGCCTGGGGCGTGGCTGACCCTGCCTCCTTCGGGCACTCTCCCCTCTGAAACAATCTTTCCTTCTTGATTCTGCTTTGCTGAAAGCCCTTTCTCTGTCCCTTTCACCCATTCAGCCTCATCTCCCTGGAAGCCCCAACCCCAGATGCAGTCATGGGTCACCCGCCCTTTTCCAGTCGCACTTTCCCCTAAGTGACATCTTTAAACACCGACTCTCTGTTGATGACGACCAAGTGGATGTCTTTATCCTGGACATGCCCTTCTGGCCTGCATTGCCAACCTGCCACACAGTACCTTCTTTCCGACATCATCTCAAAAGTATCTCCAATTGTGCACAGGCAGACTCCTGCTTCCTCTAGAGTCTTCTCCATCCCTGTAAGGGACAGCAAGCTTCTTGGACCTTACACCTCTCCCCATCAGTTCACTAGCAAATTCTAGCAGCTTTATCTCAACATACACCCAAATTCCACCACTTCTCCCCATCTCCTTAGTACCACCTTTTTCTTAACCGCTTTGCTGTAGTTTATCGTAATTGCATCATACTTGGTTCTTCTTGTCCACAGCCGCCCCCTACAAACTGTTCTCAAAATTGCAGTAAACATGATCTTTCAAAAACGAAGTCCAGTCATATTCCTCCACACATACTTCCAAGAATTCTTCATCTCACTTTAAAGCTAAAGTCAAAGTTCTCACAATGACCCAAACTTGCACCGTCCTCCCACCTCCTCTCCCTGGCCCCTCCACACACACACCCCCAGGGACCCGGGGCTCTTTGCTTATCATCAGACATACTCAACAGATCCCCTTCTCCAGGCCCCTACTCCTGAACACCCTTCCCCAAGCCTTAGCTCAGGCTGCTAGAAGAAAGCACCACAAACTGTGGGGCTTAAACAAGACATTTGTTGCCACAGTCTGGAGGCTGGAAGTCCAAGATCAAGGAGCTAGCAGACCCAGTGTGCGGTGGGGGCCTGCTCCTGACTTACAGCCGCCTTCCTGCTGTGTCCTCACAGGGCCAGAAAAAGAGAGCCTTGGTCTCTTCCTCTTGTAAGGACATTAATCCCATCATGGGGCACCACCCTCATGACCTCTAATCCAAATTACCTCCCAAGGGCCCACCTCCAAACACCCCTAATTAGGGGATAAGGCTTCCACATGAATTTGGGTGGGACACAAACACGCAGTTCATAGCACCCTGACATGGGCATGCAGACTCACTTCCCTCTGGCCTCCCCATGGAGTGCCTCCACAAACGGTACATCCACAGAACCTAAATATTTAATGACAAACACGACTCCTTCTTGTATATCAACTTTTAATGTACAAAAGAGAATTTGAAGCATACTGACACCTGAAAATCTTGATCCCTGGGAAATCCTTGCCAGTCTGCAGGCCCGGGTGGTAGAACTGTTTACATCAGGACTTGCTGCAGTGGCCTCTGCAGAACCCAAAGGTGACAGGCCTCTGGCAGCTGTTCTGAAAAGCTCCACCAGTGTCATCTATGTGTTTATGCCCTGACTCTCCTTTCCACATTTCCCGTTCCCTGAGCATCAGAGCTCAGCCCTCCTCTTAGGACCAGAACCTTGCTCCATACCTGACCTGTGTGAGATGCCCAGCACAGTCACAGCCTCAGGCACAGCTGGGGTGGGTATGTTTGTGATAATCCAGGCCCTTCTGTCCATGTCACATAGATTGGGCCTCACGCCCCCGACAGTCACACTTGGATCACACACTCAGCAGACATCAGAAGCTATAGAAAATGGTTCTTTTAGGAGAGGACCATGTTTCAAATAAGGAAATAAATATATAAATAAATACAAAATTAAAAAATATATAAAACAACAGTATTTGTATGTTTCTCATATTCAAACTCTAAGATACATAATCTCCAACTGTAGCAATAATATCAGTGGCTATTGTATTTGCCACTGTGACGTATTTACCACTGTGACAAGTGTTTTACATAAATTATCTAATTCTCAATTGTACAATATTACAGAGAAATCAAACTGCAATAAATTGGAAAATGCAGGCATTTGACATTATTCTCCTTCCATATAATTTAGTAATCAATCCTGAAGATCAAATAATTTTAATTTGTGGAAAGCAGTTTGGAGGGTCCTCAAAAAACTGAAAATAAAAATACCGTATAATCCAACAATTCCACTTATGGAATTTCTACCCAAAGAAAAATGAAATTAAGTTAAAAAGATATATGCACCCCTATGTTTATTGCAGCATTATTTATGATAGCCAAGATATGAAAACAACCTAAATGTCTGTCAATAGATGAATGGATAAAGAAGATGTGGTACATATACACAATGGAATATTATTCAGCCATAAAAAAGAATGAAATATAGCCATTTGCAACAACATGGATGGACCTAGAGGATATTTTCCTAAGTGAAATAACTTAGTCAGAGAAAGATGAATACTATGTTTTCATTTATGTGTGGAATCTGAAAACAAAACAAACAACGGAAATAGACTCATAAACACAGAGGATGGGCGATTGGTTACCGTGGCTGGAGAGTACAGGTGAAATAAGTGACGGGGATAAAGTGGGACAAACGTCAAATTAGAAAATAATTTAGTCACAGGGACACAAGTATAGCATACAGAATATACCTCATAATATTGTAATATCTTTGCATGGTGACAGATGGTAACTACACTTACCACTTACCACGGTGAGCATTTCATAACTTATATAATGGATGAATCGCTAAGTTGTTCATCTAAAACCAATATTGTATATAGGCTATATTTCAATAAAAAATCATTATGAGTCACTATTTGCATATGACATGATATTGTACATAAAAAACCCCAAAGACTCCACTCCAAAACTACTAGAACTAATATCTGAATTCAGCAAAGTTGCAGGTTACCAAATTAACACACAGAAATCTGTTGCTTTCCTATACACTAATGATGAACTAACAGAAAGAGAAATCAGAAAAACAATTCCATTCACAATTGCATCAACAAGAATAAAATACCTAGGAATAAACCTAATGAAGGAAGTGAAAGACCTGTACTCTAAAAACTACAAGACATTCCTAAGAGAAATTAAAGAGGACACTAACAAATGGAAATGCATCCCATACTCTTGGCCAGGAAGAATAAATATTGTCAAAATGGGTATACTACCCAAAGCAATCTGCAGATTCAACGCAATCCGTATCAAACTACCAACAGCTTTCTTCAATGAACTGGAACAAATAATTCTAAAATTCATATGGCACCACAAAAGACCCCGAATAGCCAAAGCAATCCTGAGAAGGAGGAATAAAACAGGGGAATTACGCTCCCTGACTTCAAGCTCTACTACAAAGCCACAGTAATCAAGACAATTTGGTATTGGCACAAAAACAGACCCACAGAGCAGTGGAATAGAATAGAAAATCCAAACATCAACCCAAACACATACAGTCAATTAATATTTGATAAGGGAGCCTTGGATATACATTGGGGAGATGACGGCCTCCTCAGCAGCTGGTGTTGGAAAAAATGCACAGCTACATGTAAGAGAATGAAACTGGACTACTGTCTAACCCCATACACAAAGGTAAACCCAAGGTGGATCAAAGACCTGAATGGAAGTCATGAAACCATAAAACTCTTAGAAAAAAAAATAGGCAAAAATCTCTTGGACATAAACATGATTGACTTCTTCATGAACATATCTCCCCAGGCAAGGGAAACAAAAGCAAAAATGAACAAGTGGGACTATATGAAGCTGAAAAGCTTCTGTACAGCAAAGGACACCATCAGTAGAACAAAAAGACTTCCTACAGTATGGAAGAATATATTCATAAATGACGTATCCAATAAGGGGTTGACATCCAAAATACATAAAGAACTCACGCACCTCAACAAACAAAGAGCAAATAATCCAATTAAGAAAGGGGCAGAGGACATGAATAGACACTTCTCCAAAGAAGAAATTCAGATGGCCAACAGGCACATGAAAAGATGATCCACATCACTAATGATCAGAGAAATGCAGATTAAAACCACAATGAGATATCACCTCACACCAGTGAGGATGGCCAACATCCAAAACACAAACAACAACAAATGTTGGCGAGGATGTGGAGAAAAGGGAACCCTCCTACACTGCTGGTGGGAATGCAAATTAGTTCAACCATTGTGGAAAGCAGTATGGAGGTTCCTCAAAAAACTCAAAATAGAAATACCATTTGACCCAGGAATTCCACTCCTAGGAATTTACCCTAAGAATGCAGCAGCCCAGTTTGAAAAGACAGATGCACCCCTATGTTTATTGCAGCACTATTTACAATAGCCAAGAAATGGAAGCAACCTAAGTGTCCATCAGTAGATGAATGGATAAAGAAGATGTGGTACATATACACAATGGAATATTATTCAGCCATAAGAAGAAAACAAATCCTACCATTTGCAACAACATGGATGGAGCTAGAGGGTATTATGCTCAGTGAAATAAGCCAAGTTGAAAAAGACAAGTACCAAATGATTTCACTCATATGTGGAGTATAAGAACTGAAAAAAAAAAACTGAAGGAACAAAACAGCAGGAGACTCACAGAACCCAAGAACGGACTAATAGTTATCAAAGGGAAAGGGACTGGGGAGGATGGGTGGGAAGGGAGGGATAAGGGGGAAAAAGGGGCATTACGATTAGCAGATGTAATGTTAGGGGGGGCACGGGGAGGGCTGTACAACTCAGAGAAGACAAGTAGTGACTCTATGGCATCTCACTATGCTGATGGACAGTGACTGCAATGGGGTTGGTGGGGGGGACCTAATGAAGGGGGTAGTGTAATCACCATAATATTACTCATTTAATTGTAGATTAATGATATCAAAATAAACTAAAATAAATAAATAAATAAAAATAAAAACAATAATATAAGCAACATACCAACCTGCATGTCAACAAAATCAAAACAAACTGCATTCCGACTGCAGTAACAATGATTTAACCATCATATATGTATATGAATAAAGATTAAAAGTAAATCTGAAAATGAAAAAAAAAGACAGATGCCCCCCTATGTTTATCACAGCACTATTTACAATAGCCAAGAAATGGAAGCAACCTAAGTGTCCATCAGCAGATGAATGGATAAAGAAGATGTGGTACATATACACAATGGAATATTATACAGCCATAAGAAGAAAACAAATCCTACCATTTGCAACAACATGGATGGAGCTAGAGGATATTATGCTCAGTGAAATAAGCCAAGCTGAAAAAGACAAGTACCAAATGATTTCACTCATATGTGGAGTATAAGAACTGAGAAAAAAACTGAAGGAACAAAACAGCAGGAGACTCACAGAACCCAAGAACGGACTAATAGTTACCAAAGGGAAAGGGACTGGGGAGGATGGGTAGGAAGGGAGGGGCAAGGGGGAAAAAGGGACATTACGATTAGCAGATGTAATGTTAGGGGGGCACCGGGATGGCTGTACAACTCAGCGAAGACAAGTAGTGATTCTATAGCATCTCACTATGCTGATGGACAGTGACTGCAATGGGGTTGGTGGGGGGGACCTGATGAAGGGGGTAGTATAATCACCATAATATTACTCATTTAATTGTAAATTAATAATATCAAAATAAACTTTTAAAAAATCATTATGAAAAACAAAGAAAAGACATTCAGATTTTATGGAATATCTCCAGTTTTTATCAATGTTGGCAATAAGCCTACATAAAAAAATACTGTGCAGGCCCAGTATATCCAACTCACTTAAAAATGATAATAATAATAATTTTCATTTTTAGCTTATAGATTTCTATTTGATCTTGAAAACAGAAGGAAGAGTGAAGTAGGGTCTGGTAATTCACAGGAGAAAACTTCATCAAAATAATGTCCAGTGGTACCCAGTTGGCATCTCTTTGGGTTGGTCAGGGCCATAAAGCTACTGAGATTTTGAATGTATGTCCATGTTCTCAGCCTTTGCTGCTGCCTGGAGGACTCACACCATAAACCCCCAACTCAGCCTGGAAACTGCATCACTGACTCTCAAGTCCGCTTTTACCAAGAGGACATGTCTCCCAAGTCTGACATATTTGTCTGCAGTGCCCCAAAAGGAGCAAGAATGGCCTCTGTGAGTTAGAGTCCTTTGAGGAGGAGCAGGCAGGCCAAATCAGACCCCTCTGAGATCCCAGCAGAAGGTAGTTGCAGCTCTGTGACTTCACAACTTTGTTCTTCCAGCTGTTTGGGAGTAAGTGCGACCTTTACTCACACACACACACACACACACCAGTGGCAAGTTGTCTATTTCTCAGAGTGAGCACAGTCTAGCCGTTAAGGAGCAGAATCCTCTCCTGCCTTCTGTGTATGATCTGCAGCTCACAATGGAGTCGCACTTCATGGATTTCATGTTATTCAACCAAAGCTTGGGTGTTTCTCTTCCCCCTTCCTCGATGTATTTCCAATATGCTGTCAGGGCATGATAAATGAGAAAGGGAGTCACAGCTGAGTACAAACTTCTGAAAGGCTAATCAAAGACTCAACAGGAGCTCCCATATCCTTTTCTGTCGGGACCAACTGAATCAGCGCACAAGGTGCTCCCCACTCCACCCCAGTGTGTGGCTAGGATGAAGGCTAATAGTTTTGTTCTTCCAGTTGAGATGATACACACCAGGTAGAAGGGGCTGTTCAGTCTATCCCAAGGAGACAACATCCCTTTCACAAGGATGCTGTACCAGAGGGCATCCCATTTCAGAAACTGTTGGAGCCAACATGGTACAGGAGAACTGAGGACAAGGCCAGCCCTGAGATGGGTCAGCATCCAGGAAAAGTGAGGCCAGCGGAGATATTGACGGAGGTGATAGTGAGGCAGGGGAAACACACATCAAATTAGCCCAGTGGTGTCCGTTTGAGGGCAAGCAAACAGCCGTGAGAAAAAAAGAAGTATTTGGGACACATGGAAGGGACACCTGAGCTGTGGTGCTCAGCGGAGAAGGCGGAGAGCAGTCTGGGTGGTGTGCCCAGGGGGGCAGGGCCCCTGCTACTGGCTGGGGCATAAGGGGGAGCCACAGTCCCTTGAAGGAGTTGAGCAGAACACCAAGGAGCCCCCAGGGTGTCTTGGTGCTTCTCTAGCAGGAATAAACCCAGCAAAGAGACAAGTGAGGGAGGAGTTAAGTCACCAGATATCTTTGGAAATGCTAACCTGCTCACAGGAATGTATGCCCATGAACTGATCAGGAGTACTTAGGAGGCAAGAAAATACACTACTACCGAGAACCCAACTTTAAGCAAATGGACCAACACACTTAGATCAAGCGACCCCCATCATCCACAGTCGGGCACAAAGAAGGGAAGCTTGGGTGTGCACTGCAGCGCTCTCCACCCTCTGGCTCTCCTCATGCCAGGATGCAGACAGTGGCTCTTGGCAGCCCCTGTGTTTGGGTGGACTGTGTGACTGACAAATGGTGAGCAGAAGTGACATGGGTCATTTTCAGGCTGAGGCAGTGAAGAATCTGCATGCTATTATGCAGTGTTCTGGGCCTGAAGAAAAAAGATGAAGGAGTCTGCATCACCAAGCCACTGCACAGAGCTCCCGACCATGGACCGGGCCGAGCCATGGTGTTAGAGAGCATTGCTTTGGGGAATATGGTCTGTGAGGCTTGGGCTCATGTGTCACCCTGGCATGGCCCCGGGTAACAGAACTAAGAAGTAGGTCTCAAAAAATTCAGAAACATTAAATATAAGCCCATGGTCTGGAGACACTGAGGAAGAGAATAGCTCAAGAGCAATTAAAGGGTCTTTTAAAAATCCCAAATACTAAGCAAACAAACAAAAGAATCCTCTGAAGCTACAGCTAAGAATTGTCCCAGTGAGGGAACAAAGCGTGCTAATCCTGAAATAGCGAACATTGTCGAGTCAGCGAGAGCTCCCGTGAGCCAAGGTATACAACAGGCGGGTGTGGGAGGCATGCCACATGTAAATGCAGATGAGGGCATGGAAAGGAGGATGATTCCAGAAAGCCATCTCCTAGAAAGACCTAAACCTGGTTGAAAAGGTGTTGGGCCAAAATGCAGCTCTTGCCGAACAGAGTTGCAGCCCCGGGCCAAGTTCACTCAGGATTCAGTGGGACCGAATACTGACCACGGAACGTTGGGAGTAAAAAGGGCTTCCTTTACCCCCTCCACAGCCAGTAGCTGTGTCCACACCAGTCGTTGCATATCGATACCCCTCTGACACAGGCAGTGGCCCGATCTGCCATCTAATGAGGGGCATTGGCCCCTTAGCTATTGTCCCATGTTGCTGTGAAACTCGGTGTAAGTCCCTTTTAGAGCATATGATGCACTCCTGTTGGGCCCCGCTGACTTCTTTAAAGATCAAAGCCAGGCCCCAAACACAGGCT
The DNA here is from genome assembly GCA_032199065.1 of Smutsia gigantea. Lineage (NCBI taxonomy): Eukaryota > Metazoa > Chordata > Mammalia > Pholidota > Manidae > Smutsia > Smutsia gigantea. Next base: position 971,822 of record JAVSCE010021375.1, on the reverse strand, counting down.
ACAGCCCACATGGTCTCCTGCCCCATGGGCAACAAACGCTGATGTAACCATTGGGCCACATCAGAGGCAGGCTTTTCCTCTAGCCAATGCACCTGGGCCAATGTGTCTGCTTCATCATTTCCTGGGCATGGCAGCTGCAAACAGCCTGTTCAGGTATGAGCAACAGAAGCTCAAGAGCCCCCACTTAACAAGGGGCTTAACCAAAGAAAAAGGAAGCTCGCTCAACTGCCCAGGGGCTTCCAGCCCCTCTCAGCCATGGAGCATGAAAGTGGTGAGGTAATGGAAAGGAAACACCTTTCCAAGTATATCTAGAAATGCAGCTTTTCAAGCAGAGCATGTGGGCTTTGCCCTCCTGGTCTCACTGCGGGGCCTCCCTGGATTACAGAGCACATTTTCAGAGGGAATCTAACAAATTAGCTTTGTCCCGGGAAAAAACACCAGGAGAGTGAGAGGTCAAGAGTTTATCAGAAGAGGACAAGGTGAAGAAACACAGATTCTGTTTGGAAAGAGCAGATGCAGGGGACATAGGGCTGCAGTCACTGAGTGTTTGTCAGACACGGCTCTTAGATCTGAGTGTTTTTATTTAACCTACGAAAACACTTTTTAAAAACTCCGAACTATTTAAAAGGAGAAAAAGAAAAGAAACGCTGTTTTATAAAGTAGAGAACATGGTTATTCCTCTGAGTTTCTGAGGGGAATCCCTGCTTTGAAAGCGAGGGTGAGACAGATGACTTTCAAAGTCAAAGTCCCCGTGGACATCCAAATCCTAGGAGTCTACTGAGTTGTTCAAAGCCAGGAGAGGCACAGCCGGCAGGGTGAACGTGTTGGCGACCCTAAGCATGATTTGGCTGTGACAAATGGTTTCTTTTTCTTTCAGAATAAGAGCCCTCTGGAAGCCTGGGGCATGTGTACAGCCCTGTGGGTGCCACTGCGGTCTACAGCTTCGAGTGCTGTGGGTTCTGAGATGGCTTTCTCATGGCTTTAACACTGTGCTTCAGATGGAGCCTCTCCATGAATGCCTGGCTCTGCTGCTCCTAAAGCACAGGGACTCTGACACTCCACAGAGCGTGGCTGCAGAGGACAGGAGTCATGCCCACCCACATGCCCACCATGCCTCCGTCCTGGCCCCTGGCATGAGCCTGCCCATTCAGGGATGCGGGAATTCGATAACTATTGGCTGGGTTAATACACAAGCAAATTAGTGTTTTTCAATTATTGATTAGTTATTTAATCTCAGTGTTAACAAAATATACGTAGCTGATTGATGAAGATCTGAATCCTGCTAATGGGGATTTATAGAATTTTAAATTTATTCCATTACATAATATTTAATTATTAAAGTAAGTAAACAAAAATTGTTGAGCAGTCTTCCATGAATAACAATTTTGTTCAACATCGGTATCAGATGAATATAATTTCCTGATTTCTTTTCCAGAAAAGTCTATATTAATGACTTCCTCTATACTTTTAGTGACCTAGTCAGTATCAAACTGTTGGAATTTTCTTGCACCTCTGTGTCAAAACTGAGGAGTGACTTTTCCCTTTTTCTATGGTATTTCCCACCTCCTACTGGTTAAATACTATTGGTTCGACTAAATGCCTTTTCCATGGGAATGGCTGGCCTTTTACAAAGTATTTATTACACTAACTAGGGGGCTTTTCTCCAAGGCTAACCAGAAGTAGCAGAACTTTACATTTTTGTTCCCAAGAATTTCAACTATTTCTCTCTCAAAAGCTACTTAAACATACCTCTTACCTTCCTCTATATTTTTTTAAACTACACAACTTTACAGGGAAGTTCAATAAATAGAAAAATCAAAGTAAACTCTATGTATATGGTGTTGCCTTTTTAAAACAGTCCCATCAAAGTATGAATAGATTATTTTTTTTAATATAATTTATTTTATTATCATTAATTTACAATTACATGTGCAATATTACGATTATTAAACTACCCCTTCATCAGGTCCCCCCACCAACCCCATTACAGTCACTGTCCATCAGCGTAGTGAAATGCTATAGAATCACTACTTGTCTTCTCTGAGTTGTACTGCCCTCCCCGTGCCCCCCCAACATTACATCTGCTAATCATAATGCCCCTTTTTCCCTCTTATCCCTCCCTTCCCACCCATTTTCCCCAGTCCCTTTCCCTTTGGTAACTATTAGTCCGTTCTTGGGTTCTGTGAGTCTGCTGCTGTTTTGTTCCTTCAGTATTTTTTCTTTGTTCTTATACTCACATATGAGTGAAATCATTTGATACTTGTCTTTTTCGGCTTGGCTTATTTCACTGAGCATAATACCCTCTAGCTCCATCCATGTTGTTGCAAATGGTAGGATTTGTTTTCTTCTTATGGCTGAATAATATTCCATTGTGTATATGTACCACATCTTCTTTATCATTCATCTACTGATGGACACTTAGGTTGCTTCCATTTCTTGGCTATTGTAAATAGTGCTGCAATAAACATAGGGGTGCATCTGTCCTTTTCAAATTGGGCTGCTGCATTCTTAGGGTAAATTCCTAGGAGTGGAATTCCTGGGTCAAATGGTATTTCTATTTTGAGTTTGAATAGATTATTCTTAAAAAAAGAAAAATTTGTAATATTTCCACATGAATACCCATGTCCCAATATTCCAGACTTTTAACGTGGTCTGGATTTTTGAAATATCACAGTTTCCAAACATGATTTCATTTTCTTTTCCTTTGACTGATTCCCCCTCATAAGAAAAAGCCTCTGAAATTTACAAATGGATTAAGAGTGTTTGCTCAATGGCTAGGCCATGGTCCTCTTCCATATTCTGAAGTCCAGAATAAAATAAAAATATACAGTAGCCTGATTAAACTAAATTGTACTGTAGAAATTAGTAATAGCTTCAAGAGTTAATCCCTTTTGTACTCCTTGAATCCAACTGAAGACAGCTCATTAACGATAGTTACAGAAGGGTATTAAGGATCAGGCTGGCACCGTCCAGAACCTGCCATGGCCGCAAGACACTTACCCACAGAGCTGCCGCCTCCATCACCCACTCCACACTCCCAGCTTGGGCAAAACTCTGGCGGTGCGAATCAGACCACAAGCTCCACCTTAGCCACCAGGGAGACTGGGAAAGGTGGGGTTGTTTTCTCCTTAGCTCTGCAAAGGCAGGGCTTACAAAGTCGGAATTCTCAAAATGTAAAAGCAGCTTCAAAAAGTGTTGGGAAGACATGAATGACCAATTCCAGTACAGGGGAGAGGACTAGAAAACTGATTCATATAAAGGTTATGTAACTCACCCAAGGAAGTGCAACCAGACAGTGACAGTCCGGGAACCCAGGCTGTTCTAATGATTGCCCAGGACCTGCTCCTCGGGCACAGGGCTGCTCGGGCTGGTGGGGGAATGATGGCAGATTCCAGTGATAGATGATAGATAGATAGATAGACAGACAGACAGATAGATAGACAGACAGTTAGATAATCATGCAAAACCATATGGACTATAGAACAGAAAGCCCAGGAATAGTGCCACACATTCATACATTCTGGACACTTGAAAAATGAGAGACTCAGAAATGCAAATGAACTGGGGAAAGATCCTTTTACATTAACTGGGGTAAGGACAATTAAGTATCCCTATAGGGAAAGTAGACCCCTAGGTGACACCATTCTAAAAAGTCAATTCCAAGCAAATTTAGAGCAAAATCTGAAAGGTAAACCTACAAAGGTTTTAGAAAACAATACAGGAAAATATTATATAAAATGATACAGAAAAAATAATATCTTCATGGTGTCTTAAAATATTTCTTAGACAACATATAAAAACATTAACAGTAAAAGAAAAGGTTGATAAATTGGAGAAAATTACAGTTAAGAACTTTATCAAAAGTTACCAAGCCTTTTGCACACTGTTTCCCAACAAAGAAATTCTTTCTGCAAAGTATAAATAATTTATACCAATCAGTAAAGAAGCACAAACAATAGAAAAAATGTGCAGAAAGGCTTGATCCAGCACTGGGAGGAGATGCACCATATAGAACATTGCTCAACCTCATTAGTCAGAGAAATGCAAATTAAACTACAGGGGGACATCACCACATGCCTACTCCTTGGGCCAAATTTTAAAAGTCTGAAAAATATCATTCATTGGAAAGCATGTGGAGAAAGGGAATCCTCATATGCTGCTAGCAGAGGTATAAATAGGTACAATCTCTGTGGAGGTTGGTTTGCATTGCATATTAAATTAAATACATGCACATCTATGACCCAGCCATTCCATTCTAAGATGTGTACCTTCAGGAGAGTTTTGCACACACATATGTTAGAATAGGTGTTTAAGGATGTTTTTTTCAGCATTATTCTCAAAAAGACAAAACAGAAAATGCCCAACAGTAGAATGGGAAAAGAAATCTGTAGGTTCCTGCCCTGGACTAGTATAGAGCAGTGGAAATGAATGAATTTCCATTCCTTCAGTACGGACCAATCTCACCAGTACCATGTGCAGACACAAAGGACATGAAAGAGCTATAGAGAAGCCTGTGCCACCTCATTCCATTCAGTACATCCAATGCAAATTCAACACAAGACAAAGCAAAATGTGTTGCCCTGGGATGTGTACACAGGTAACATGAAACAACACAACTTCAGCTTGCAAATAGGGCAGAATTCCTGCCTTAACTGCCATGGCGTCTTTACAGTTCTCGATTTTAAGTTAGAGATTTCTCCCTCAGCTCTAAAATCCTGCAATCTTATGCTCACAGTTTTGGCCAGCAAAGTGAGGACAGGATCTCTTGCAGTTCTTGTGACTTCCCTTAGACAGCTCGGAAATTTGGTGGGTCATAGAGGAGAGTTCTGTAGAAGAACCAAGAGTTATCATAATTGTTTCCAACTCTGCCTCCCATTTGACTCGTCCCTGTAGCAAGTAAAAAGGAGTTAATGCAGGACTACAGTCCAATCCAGGTGCCGCCTCCATAAGCAGAGCATGAAATGCCTGGATGGGGGAAGGCAGCTGTTGGTGTCAACATGTGATGTCAAATGTTTCAGATGTTTGGTGTATGGGCTTCTGTCTGCAACAGAGGTTCTTGTTTTGTATAAAAATGACTTTCCCTTATTAAAACATAGATTAAAACTAGTCAGTGAACCCCTTCTCAATGGCAAATGGACCTTTCAGAACACAGCTTTCCTAGTGTCCTAGAGAAAGGAGAGGATTAAATGCTGTCATGACACAAGTGAGTTACACAGGAAAGTGAAAAGAACATGGTTGGTTAAAGCCTATGATAAAACTCTCAGGATGTGACCCAGAAAGAGAGAGTTATTTACCTGATTTTGAACAAAAGGGTATTAGTAGACATTATCAGAAGTCCCAGACTTCACCCTCACTCACCCCGTCCCCAAATCCATCACCTGAGACCAAAGGCTTTGGATTTAACATCAGCTCCCCATATAATCTGAAAGCTGCAGTTTCTCCCCACCCCTGCTTTGAATGCAGGACTTTTCAGACGTGCATCTTCTGCCTATTGATTTGCCAGCCAGCGATCCTCATGAGACTATGTCATGGGTAAGAGCACGGGGGCCAGGGCCAGGCTGCTGGACGCCACTCCTGGCTCCTCGGCTTGCTAACAGTGTGACCTTAGGAAGTCACTCAGGCTCCATGAGCCTCAGAAACCTCATCAGTAAAGTGTGGAAAACAGTATCGCCACTCCATGGAGTTAATTGTTGGGATTGCTGAGGTAGAACATGTAAGTTTAGAGCAGTGCCTGACCAGTACTCAGTATTCAATAAATGTTACTTTTATAACATCTGAAATTGGTACAAGTTTCCTGGAGAAAATATTCATCTCCTTTGATTCAATAGTTCTACTTCCAGGAATCAACACTTAAGAAACAAAAATAGGGACTTCCGGGAAGATGGCGGTGTGAGCAGGGCGGCAGAAATCTCCTCCCAACACTATATTTATCTACGAAAACACAGAAAATACATCTATTCCTAAAAGAGAGACGAGAATACACAGGAAAGCGCACAGCGTGCAGCTACACCTGAGAGGACTCGGCACCCCAAGAGGCGGGTAAGATACGGAGCCACGAACCGGCGGGACCCGAGCCCTCGCCCACCCCAGCGCACCGGCGGGAGGAGAGGATTCAGAGCCGGGAGGGAGTGGAAGCGCACCCCGCGAAGTAGCCAGCCCCGGGGATCTGCGCGGGGAGCGCTGACCCACATTGCGCAGTGCAGCGGGGATTGGAGAGACAGAGGGGCAGGATCTGAGCGGGGAACGCGCCAGGGTGCTTGCAGCCGGCTCCGGGAAGGAAAAAAAAAGTGCGCGCTTTCCTCAGCGGTCTTAAAGAGACAGGAGCCCAGCGGAGGAGCCGGATCGCCCCAGCACACTCAGCCCAGCAGGCTGGGAGTCCTGGGGAGTTTCAGACGCCTTAGCTGGCGACTGAGGAAGCGTAGCCATACTTAACCCTTCTCACTGGGATCAACAGCCTCCTATTCGTTCCCACCCCTGCCAGAGCGATAAAGTGCCCTGCGGAGCGGCACAGTCACAGCTGTGGAATAGTGGGGCAATAGTGCCACCTAGAGCATTCCCACAGAATCTACGTCCAGTGGGCATTTTTTTTGTTTTTTTTTGTTTTGTTTTTGTTTTTCTTTTCTTTCTTTTTTTCTTTTTTTCTCTTTTTTTTTCTTCTCTTTTTAAAGTCTTAAAGAGCCCAGCTGACATACGTGGCAACTATCAGTGACCAAATTATACAGCCATGAAAAGACAGAGGAATATGGTTCAGACCAAAATCAACCAGACAACCCCAGAGGGGGAGTCTGAAGGGATGGAAATGCACAGCCTGCCTGAAAAAGAATTTAGAATAAAAGTCATAACCATGCTGATGGACCTACAGAGAAATGTGCAAGAGCTGAGGGAGGAAGTGAGGGAACTGAGGAAAGACAATACAGAAATCAGACAAGCGATCGACGGGCTTAACAGCAGAATGGATGAGATGCTAGAGACTGTTAATGGAATAGAAAACAGAGAACAGGAGTACAGAGCAGCTGAGGCAGAGAGAGATAAAGGATTTCTAGGAATGAAAGAATATTAAGAGAACTGTGTGACCAATCCAAACGGAACAATATTCGCATTATAGGAGTACCAGAGGAAGAAGAGAGAGAAAAAGGATAGAAAGTGTCTTTGAAGAAATAATTGCTGAAAACTTTCCCTCGCTGGGGAAGGAAATAGTCTCGCAGTCCACCGAAGCCCACAGATCTCCCAACACAAGGGACCCAAGGAACACAACACCAAGACACATAATAATTAAGATGGCAAAGATCAAAGATAAAGACAGGGTATTAAAGGCAGCTAGAGAGAGAAAAAAGATCACCTACAAAGGAAACCCATCAGACTATCATCAGACTTCTCAACAGAAACCTTACAGGCCAGAAGAGAATGGCATGATATATTTAACGTTACAGAACAGAAGGGCCTCGATCCAAGAACATTGTATCCAGCACGATTATCATTTAAATATGACAGAGGGATTAAATAATTTCCAGACAAGTGAAAGCTGAGAGAATTTGCCTCCCATAAACCACCTCTACAGGACATCTTAAAGTAACTGCTCTAGAGGAAGCACTCCTAAGGCTAAAAAGCTGTCACCAGAGAAATAAAATCATAGCAAAGAAAGCAGACCATCCAAACACTAAATAAAGGCAAAGAATAAAACACCTAGTATATAAAGAATGGAGGAGGAAGAATAAGAAGAGAGAGAAATAAAGAAACATCAGACTGTGTTTACAATAATTTAACAAGAAAGTTAAGTTAGATTGTTAGATAGTTAAGAAGCAACCCCTGAACCTTTGGTAACCACAAATCTAAATCTCAACAAACAAAAAGCAAATAATCCAATTAAGAAATGCTCAGAGGACATGAATAGACACTTTTCCAAAGAAGAAATTCAGATGGCTAACAGGCACATGAAAAGATGCTCCACATCGCTAATCATCAGAGAAATGCAAATTAAAACCACATGAGATATCACCTCACACTAGTGAGGATGGACAACATCCAAAACACAAACAACAACAAATGTTGGCGAGGATGTGGGAAATGGGAACCCTCCTACACTGCTGGTGGGAATGCAAATTAGTTCAACAATTGTGGAAAGCAGTATGGAGGTTCTTCAAAAAACTCAAAATAGAAATACCCTTTGACCCAGGGATTCCACTCCTAGCAATTTACCCTAAGAATGCAGCAGCCCAATTTGAAAAAGACAGATGCATCCCTATGTTTATTGCAGCACTATTTACAATAGCCAAGAAATGGAAGCAACCTAAGTGTCCATCAGTAGATGAATGGATAAAGAAGATGTGGTACATATACACAATGGAATATTATTCAGCCATAAGAAGAAAACAAATCCTACCATTTGCAACAACATGGATGGAGCTAGAGGGTATTATGCTCAGTGAAATAAGCCAAGCCGAAAAATACAAGTACCAAATGATTTCACTCATATGTGGAGTATAAGAACTAAGAAAAAAACTGAAGGAACAAAACAGCAGCAGACTCACAGAACCCAAGAATGGACTAATAGTTACCAATGGGAAAGGGACTGGGGAGGATGGGTGGGAAGGGAAGGATAAGGGGGATAAACGGGCATACGATTAGCAGATGTAATGTTAGGGGGGCACGGGGAGGGCTGTACAACTCAAAGAAGACAAGTAGTGACTCTACAGCATCTCACTATGCTGATGGACAGTGACTGTAATGGGGTTGGTGGGGGGGGACCTGATGAAGAGGGTAGTGTAATCACCATAATATTGCCCATTTAATTGTACATTAATGATATCAAAATAAACTTAAAATAAAAAACCTATGCACCCAATACAGGATCACCTATATATGTGAAACAAATCCTACCAGAGTTAAACGGTGAAATAGTATGTAATGCATTCATTTTAGGAGGCTTCAACACACCACTCACTCCAAAGAACAGATTAAGCAGACAGAAAATAAGCAAAGAGACATAGGCACCGAACAACATATTAGAACAGATGGACCTAACAGACATTTACAGAACACTCCATCCAAAAGCAACATGATGTACATTCTTCTTAAGTACATGTGGAAAATTTTCAAGAATATATCATATACTAGGCCACAAAACAGCCTCAGTAAATTCAAAAAGAATGAAATTGTAGCAACAAGCTTCTTAGATGAAAAAGGTATGAAACTAAAAATAAATTACACAAAGAAAATGAAAAATCCCACAAACAAATGAAGGCTTCACAACATGCTCCCAATAACCAATGGATCAATGACCAAATAAAAACAGATATCAAGCAATATATGGAGACAAATGACAACAATAATTCAACACTGCAAAATCTGTGAGACACAGAGAAGGCCGTGCAAGGAGGAAAGTATACTGCAGTACAGGCCTACCTCAAGAAAGAAGAACAATCCCAAATGAACAGTCTAAACTCATAATTTATGAAACTAGGAGAGGAAGAACAAATGAGGCCCAAAGTCAGTAGAAGGAGGGACATAATAAAGATCAGAGAAGAAATAAATAATATCAAGAAGAATAAAATAATAGAAAGAATCAATGAAAGCAGGAGCTGGTTCTTTGAGAAAATAAACAAAGCAGATAAACCACGAGCAAGACTTATCAAGAAAAAAAGAGAGACTACACACATAAAAAGAATCAGAAATGAAAAAGGAAAAATCACTATGTGTACCACAGAAATACAAGAATTATGACAGAATATTATGAAAATTTATATGCTAACAAACTGGATAACCTTGAAGAAATGGACAACTTTCTAGAAAAATACCACCTTCCAAGGATGACCCATGAAGAAACAGAAAATCTGAATAGACCAATTACCAGCAAGGAAATTGAATTGGTAATCAAAAAACTACCTAAAAACAAATACCTGTACCAGATGGTTTCACTGCTAAATTTTATCAAACATTTAGTGAACAGCTAATACCCATCCTCATTAAAGTTTTCCAAAAAGTAGAAGAGGAGGGAATACTCCGAAACTCATTATACAAGGCCAACATCACTATAATACCAACACCAGGCAAAGACACCACAAAAAAAGAAAATTACAGACCAATATCCTAGGATGAACATAGATGCGAAAATACTCAACAAAATACTAGCAAACTGAATTCAAAAATACATCAAAAACATCATGCATCATGATAAAGTGGGATTCATCCCAGGGATGCAAGGCTGGTACAACATTCAAAAATCCATCAATATCATCCAGTACTACATCAACAAATAGAAGGACAAAAATCACATGATCATCTCCATAGATGTGGAAAAAGCATTCGACAAAATTCGACATCCATTCATGATAAAAACTCAACAAAATGGGTATAGAGGGCAAGTACCTCAACATAATAAAGGCCATATATGACAAACCCACAGCCAACATTATACTTAACAGTGAGACGCTGAAAGCTTTTCCTTAACTACTGAGAACAAGACAAGACTGATAACTCTCCCCACTTTTATTCAACATAGTTCTGGTGTTCCTATCCACGGCAATCACATAACACAAAAAAGTAAAAGACACCCAGATTGGCAAGGAAGAAATCAAATTGTCCCTGTTTGCAGATGACATGACATTGTACATAAAAAGCCCTAAATAATCCACTTCAAAACTACTAGAATATCTGAATTCAGCAAATTTGAGGGATACAAAAATAATGCACAGAAATCTGTTGCATTCCTATACACTAACAATGAAATAGCAGAAAGAGAAATCAGGAAAACAATTCCATTCACAATTGCATCAAAAAGAATAAAACACCTAGGAATAAACCTAACCAAGTAAGTGAAGAACTATACTCTGAAAACTATAAGACACTTATGAGAGAAATTAAAGAAGATACCAATAAACGGAAACACATCCCATGCTCATGGATAGGAATAATTACTATTGTCAAAATGGCCATCTAGCCTAAAGTAGTCCACAGCTTCAATGCAATCCCTATCAAAATGCCTACAGCATTCTTCAATGAACTACAGCAAATAGTTCTAAAATCCATATGGAACCACAAAAGACCCCAAATAGCCAACGCAATCCTGAGAAGGAAGAATAAAGCAGGGGGAATTACGCTCCCTGACTTCAAGCTCTACTACAAAGCCACAGTAATCAAGACAATTTGCTGCTGGCACAAGAACAGACACATAGACCAATGGAACAGACTAGAGAGCACAGCTATAAACCCAAGAATATCTGGTCAATCAATAAATCATAAAGGAGCCATGGATATACAATGGGGAAATGACAGCCTCTTCAACAGCTGATGTTGTCAAAACTGGACAGCTACATGAAGAGAATTAAAGTGGATTATTATCTAACCCCATACACAAAAGTAAACTCAAAATGGATCAAAGACCTGAATGTAAGTCATGAAACCATAAAACTCTTAGAAAAAAACATAGGTGAAAATCTCTTGGACATAAATATGAGCACCTTCTTCATGAATATATCTCCCTGGGAAAGGGAAACAAAAGCAACAATGAACAAGTGGGACTATATCAAACTAAAAAGCTTCTGTACAGCAAAGGACACCATCAATAGAACAAAAAGAGATCCTACCACATGGGATAATATATTCATAAATTATGCATCTGCTAAGGGGTTGACATTCAACTTATATAAAGAGCTCACACAACTCAACAAACAAAAAAAAGCAAATAAGCAAATTAAAAAATGGGCAGAGGAGCTGGACACTTCTCCAAAGAAGAAATTCAGATGTCCAACAGGCATATGAAAAGATGCTCCACATTGCTAATCATCGGAGTAATGCAAATTAAAACTACAATGAGATGTCACCTCACACCAGTGAGGATGGCCAACATCCAAAAGACAAACAACAAATGTTGGCAAGAATGTGGAGAAAGAGAATCCTCCTATACTGCTGATGGGAATGCAAATTTGTTTAATCTTTGTGAAAAGCAGTGGAGGAACCTCAAAAAGCTAAAAATAGAAATACCATTTGACCCAGGAATTCCACTCCTAGGAATTTACCCTAAGAATGCAGCAGCCCAGTTTGAAAAAGACATATGCACCCTATGTTTATCACAACACTATGTACCATAGCCAAGAAATGGAAACAACCTAAGTGTCCATCAGTAGATGAATGGATAAAGAAGATGTGGTACATATATACAATGGAATATTATTCGGCCATAAGAAGAAAACAAGTCCTACCAGTTGCAACAACATGGATGGAGCTAGAGGGTATTATGCGCAGTGAAATAAGCCAGGCGGAGAAAGACAAGTATCAAATGATTTCACTCATCTGTGCAGCATAAGAACAAAGAAAAAACTGAAGGAACAAAACAGCAGCAGACTCACAGAACCCAAGAATGGGGTAACATTTACCAAAGGGAAAGGGACCTGGCAGGATGGGGGGCAAGGAGAGATAGGGGTAAATGGAGCATTACAATTAGCACACATAATGTAGGGGGGAGACACGGGGAATGCAGTATAACTCAGAGAAGTCTTGATTCTATAGCATCTTACTATGCTGATGGACAGTGACTGTAATGGTGTATGTGGTGGGGACTTGATAATAGGGGGAGTCTAGTAACCATAATGTTGCTCATGTAATTGTACATTAATAAAACCAAAATAAAAAAATAAAAAAGTAGATGAATGTATGAAGATGTGGCATATATACACAATGGAATATTATTCATTCTTTAAAAAAATCCTGCCATTTGCAACAACATAGATAGACCTACAGGGTACTATGCTAAGTGAAAAAAGCAAAGTGGAGAAAGACAAATAACACTATTTCACTTATTTGTGCAATATAAAAACAAAACAAAACAAAATGAACAAAATAGCAGAAGACTCGTAGACACTCAGAAGTGACTGGTGGTTACCATCGGGGAGGGCTTCAGGTGGGTGGGTGGAAAGGATGAGTGGGGATAAAAGGACAAAAACTTCTCAATCATAATTATAGTTGGTCCCAGGGATAATAGTACTTGGAGAATAGAGCCAATGATTCTGTAACATTTTCCTATTGTGACTGATAGTAACTGCACTAGTGGTGGTGAACATTTAATAATACAGGTTATTATGGAACCACTGTGTTGTATACTTGAAACCAATATAAGCTTGTATATCAACAACACTTCAACAATTGAAAAAAAATGTGGCTGACATTTAGGTGGAAAAAGATGAAATTATGTGCTTAAAACACACACACAATAACAGATAAATAAATGTAAACACTGAAGATTTTTCTTTACAGTTTGAGCTAACATAAATTATTTGAAAGAGGATGGAAAATCAATTATCTACATTCTTAATGTTTCCTATACCTACATTCATGAGCAATTAATTGTACTACTTGTTTCTATGATACTCCTCTCATTGACTGGCACACAAAATTTTGTATATTTTGTATACAAAGTAAAATATTTTGTATAGAAAGTAAAATATCTAATATATAAAGATCCCTGAAACACCATCATAAGTTTCCCTTTTCATTAATTAATTTGTAGTTGGGATATCTATATATTCTAAACACTAAGATACCATCTGTCAAAAATCACAAAATGAAAGCAAAAGGAAAACATAAAAAATATCATGATTGCTATTCTATGGCAGAGGGTCTATATTTGGCTATATATCCTAATCACATGGAAAGTTCCAAAAATTCAAACAAACACATGGAGATGGCCCCACACCAGTGTCTGACATTTAAGTGATCTGATTAGAGCCCCAGTTATCTATGTTTCAAAAATGCCTCTGATGGTTCTAATGAGCAGCAGAGATGAGAACTCTGTTTTGGATGTTAACCTCTCAGACGTGCGTTCAGTTTACTTGCTGTTACTGTGTTATTCATTGTTTCTTCTCCTAGTCACTATACTAGGATCTTTCATAGTTTTTTCAAAGCCTTGTAAGAAATGCATGCTGTGATGTGTCCCTATGAACACATTTGTATGCATGAATGTGTGTATATACACATTAACTAAAATGCAAGTTTCATAGAAAAATATAATTCATATACTTGTGTATTTTCTATTCTCTTCTGTTCTTTAATGTTGGTCGTAGATATCAAAATTGTTAACATAACTCATTAATGGGTCACCATCTGCAGTTTGAAACCTACTGTCTATTCTCATACACATGGATCATATTTTACATTAACATAGCATACTCCAAGAAAATTAGAGAAATGCTGGAGAGATTGTATGTATTTGCAGAACCCAGAACACTGCCATTCATTCGTTGCTTAAGTATATAATATTTCAAAAACTAAGCTTCAATGAACATGTGTATTGAGCAAGTAGTTGTAACAGTTTCTTAGCTAGATGACCCTACATCATGCGCCATCTGAACACATTACACTTTTTTTTTTTAAGGCAGAAGTGACAGAATGTTAAGGACCTTTTATATTTATCATTGACCTAATCAATTGTCCAAATAAATGTCTGAAGAAACATACACAGGTGCTGGCAATGCACAATTATGCATTTAATTATTAATGTATATTGCCTTACAATAAAATGAAAATACTCAAACTTCTCGGGAAATATAATTTCTTCAAAGAAAGAAAAAATGATACCAGCATAATCTAGGGTCTGTTACATTCACATGAAACACAGAAAAAAATATACAAAATAATGACCCCTAAGCTTCTCCCATTATTTTCTAAGTAATGAGAAAATGATCTTCACTTTATATGGTACTTTATGTAAAACTGTGCAACACAATATACATATTTACAACCTGTCCCTAAGTAGTGACATGAAAATTAATTCAACTACTTTCCTGGTCAAGTTTTCTAAAAGCAGCAAAGTTATCCAAATGCAAGAAATATTTTGAAGTGATTTTTCCTTTAAAAAACTTACTAAGAAATTTACTACTCAGTGATATAAATATTTCTAGCAATTCACACAGGTTTTTTAACTCCATTATTTTTCCTAATTGCCCTCTTTCCACATTAAAAAATTTGAATGAAGAAAAATGAATTAGGAATATAGTTAAATATGCGTAGGTACAGTATCATCCAAAACTTGGACTGAGAACATGTCTAAGGATCTTTTAGAGAAGCTAGGTAATGTACAGGACCTGTGAGAGAAAACAAAAAACTTCTCCATATATATATTTCCTTTTCAAAAAAGTCACTTTTATGAATCCTCAAAAAGAGGTTATATCATGAGGGAATAGAGGAAGTCCTTTCTGTTGACGTAAAGAGTAATTGATAAGGTTTTCTTGAATACTTTCATAGAAATGCTGATGTATTACACTTAGGATTAGTAGTTAGCTCTCATTTCCTTTCAACTTTTGCATCTGGACAAGCTCAACTATTCCCAGGAAGAAACACTGATCAAGTGCATTTGTCATGTAGCAACTATAATAAGGTAATTCATCATAGTCTGTCAGAGTTTTATTCTAGAAAGGCTGCTGCATTTTTATCCTTGCTTAAAAATCTTCTGTCACTCCTGCTGAAAATTTGGTAGACATTTTGGACATGTTTAAAAGCTCTTCCAAACTGATAGTGGCAGATAATTAAGTTATCAGCTATCAAGTCTCCTTTTTTTTTCTTTTTCTTTTTTCTACAATATGTACGACACCACGAACCATCTGGCTAGTTTAATATGACCTGTTCACAGAGCATGATCCCTTGTTCTCTTCCCTTTCTCCTCTTCAGTAGTAGCCAATGACCAAAGTAATTTACAATGATAAATGAAGCCATTCTCAAGAGTCTAATTGAGCAACTTTGTTTTCTTTTGTAAGACCTGAAATCCACAACAATCTGAACTCCATTTCACTAAGTTGGCAAGAAATGGTGGTCACAAGGAAATTAGGTGAATTAGGGATTTTGAAGAATAAATAAATAAATTCTGCCTAGGTGTACCATATTATATCTCAATATTTTTTATCATTCAATTCATCTACTCAGTTACTTCATCCATGTGTGTCCTTTTCTTGGAAACACTCTCAATGAAGTTTTATTCTGATGGACACTTTACTGGATTCAAAAGTCCCAGTTACCTCTCATTTTCTCTTGTATAAGACCTCATACATCTTTGGTGATTAAGTGTATGTTCTTTTTAAGAAGAAATATATCAATCTTCTGCCAATTTATGACATCCTTGTACACTGCCTTACCAGCAGATTTTATTTCATTTAAGGAAAAGATGACTAGTAAAACTAGACTACATGGATACTTCAGATTTTTGTTTGGCTGCCAAATCCATGAAACATCATTTGCTTCTTAATCCCTCCAAATATGTTTAAAATGTTCAAGAATAAAGATCACACATAAATGCATAGAATCTAAAAATAAATGGTACCACTATTTAATATTTCTTATTTTAGTAATTTAAATGTTTAGAGTTTTAATCATTTGTGTGTGTACAAACATGCATATTTTTTTGCTTAAAAATTTCTTGACATTTGAGTTGTAAAGAGTGATAAGGTCTGTAATATTTGGGGCCAAACGTTCCTCATTATATATTTTTTTCTGCCCTTTGTAAATCCCTGTCACTTCCCAACTACCTAACACATAGGACATTTTGATACTACTAAAAGTGCTTGGATGGTCACGGTATTTCCTTATAACTCTAAAGTCTCAAGAAAAACAGATTTTGTCATTTATAATACTAGAACACAATTTTTCCTGCCTCGTCTTTCCTCAAACTTGTGTATGATGGCAAATAAGTTAAAAACAGAGAATTAGAATGTATTATTACAAAATATCATTTATTTAAAATGTATTACTACAAAATACCATTTATAAAGTAATTGTAAAGCTCAATTGTAATTGCTGTGGAATATGTTTCTGAGTATTCTTAAGTCTTAGATAACAGAGATTGAATTATCATGTGGGAATCACCCATTCTTGGTTTTAACTCTCTGAGGGTTTAACTACAAAACTCCCTTCGAAGAAAGTAAAGAATTTAAATGACCAGATGACAAACATATCCCAATAACAGGAATTCCTCAGTCAATTAAAAAGTGATGACATTTCTCACGTACATAAAAGTGTGTCAGAAATAAAATTTACTTCATCAAAATGAGTAAGCCACCAATTGTAAGATACACTATAATTTTATATATCACTATGAGAAGATATTTCATCAATAAAATTACAATACATTATTTATCATCAAACACATCCCAATTTCAGAGATGAAAATGTTGCATCTTAAAACTGGTGACCTGTAACATTCTGGCCATATGACTGTCTTAGAAAAGGAACTCTTAATGATCGCTGAAGACTAAATATTCTACAATTTCACTCTGAAAAACAAAGAGAAGTTTAAAGCAGCACTGGATAGTTCATAAAATTTAGTTAACAAACTTTTCCAGAAATTTAGGAAAAACTGTATTAAAAGTCAGATAAAGGTAAAATGATTATGAGAGGAAAATACTTAAATGTCCCCAATATCATTAAATCAGCACTCTATTAACAAATACATGTACTGATCAACTAAAAAGATGCCTATTGGCTGTTGTTCTATCAATTTTTTTATTAAGATATCATTGATATACAATCTTATGCTCAGGTTTCATATAAGCAACATTATGGTTACTACATTTCCCCCTATTATCAAGTCCCACCACATACCCAATTACAGTCAGTGTCCATCAGCATAGTCAGATGCTATAGAGTCAATACTTGTCTTATCTGTGCTATACTTCCTTCCCTGTGAATCCCCTATATTATGTGCACTAATCATGATACCCCTTAATCCCCTTACACCACCCTTCCCACCCACCCTCCCCAGTCCCTTTCCCTTTCCTTTTGGTCACCACTATTCCATTCTTGGGTTCTGTGAGTATGCTGTTCTTTTGTTCCTTCAATTTTTGCTTTGTTGTTATATTTCACAGATGAGTGAAATCATTTGGTACTTGTCTTTCTCTGCCTGGCTTATTTCATGGAGCATAATACCCTCTAGCTCTATCCATGTTGTTGCAAATGGTAGGATATGTTTTCTTCTTATGGCTGAATAATATTCCATTGTGTATATGTACCACCTCTTCTTTATCCATTCATCTACTGATGGACACTTAGGTTGCTTCCATGTCCTCGCTATTATAAATAGCACTGTGATAAACATAAGGATGAACATGTCTTTTTGAATCTGGGATCATGTATTCTGAGGGTTAATTCCTAGGAGTGGAATTCCCATGTCAAATGGTATTCCTATTTTTACTATTTGAGGAACCTCCATATTGCTTTACACAATGGTTGAACTATTTTACAGTCCCACCAGAAGTGTAGGAGGGTTCCACTTTTTATTACTGATTCAATTTCATTGCAGGTAATTGGTTCTGTTCAGATTTTCTGTTACTTCTTGGGTTATTTTTGGAAGTTTGCATTTTTCTAGAAAGTTGTCCACTTCTTCTACATTATCTAATTTGTTAGTATATAATTTTTCATAGTATTCTCTAATAACTATTTTGGTGGTGGCCACAGGAATTTTTCCATTCTCATTTCTGATTCTATTTATATGTATAGACTTTATTTTTAATAAGTCTGGCTAGTGGTTTATCTATTTTGTTTATTTTCTTAAAGAACCAGCTCTTAGTTTCATTAATTCTTTCTATTGTTTTATTTTTCTCAATTTTATTTATTTCCTCTCTGGTCTTTATTATGTCCCTCCTTCTACTGACTTTGGGCATCATTTATTCTTTGTTTTCCAGTTTCATGAATTGCGAATTTAGACTGTTCATTCGGGATAGTTCTTCCTTCTTTAATAGGCCTGAATCGCTATATACTTTCCTCTTAGAACTGCCTTCGCTGCATCCCACAGAAGTTAGGGCATTGAGCTGTTGTCTTTATTTGTCTCCATGTACTGCTTGATGTCTGTTTTAATTTGGTCATTGATCCATTGATTATTTAGGAGCATGTTGTCTAGTCTCCATGAGTTTGTGAGTCTTTTTGTTTTCTTTGTACAATTTATTTCTAGTTCATACCTTTGTGATATTAGAAGTTGGTTGGTACAATTTCAAACTTTTTGAGTTTGCTGAGGCTCTTTTTGTGGCCTAGTATATGATCTATTCTGGAACATGTTCCATGTGTAATTGAGAAAAATGTGTATCCTGCTGCTTTTGGGTGGAGTGTTCTGTAGATGTCTGTTAGGTCCATCTGTTCTAATGTGTTGTTCAGTGCCTTTGTCTCCTTATTTTCTCTCTGGTTGATCTGTCCTTTGGAGTGAGTGGTGTGTTTAAATCTCCTAAAGTGAATGCATTGTGTTCTATATCCCCCTTTAATTCTGTTAGTATTTGTTTCACATGTTTGGGTGCTCCTATGTTGGGTGCATAGATATTTATACTGGTTATAGCCTCTTCTTGGACTAACTCCTTTATTATGTAATATAATGTCCTTTGTCTCTTGCTGCTTTATTTCTTTGGAAGTCTATTTTATCTGATACAAGTATTGCAACTCCTACTTTTTTCTCCCTGTTGTTTGCATGAAATATCTTTTGCAATACCTGCACTTTTAGTTTGTTTATGTCTTTGGGTTTGAAGTGAGTCTCTTGCAGGCAGCAAATAGATGGGTCTTGCTTTTTCATCCATTCAGTGACTCTATGTCTTTTGATTGATGTATTCAGTCCATTTACATTTAGGGTGATTATCGATAGATTTGTACTTCTTTCCATTGCAGGCTTTGGATTTGTGGTAACCAAAGGTTCAAGGAAAGCTTCTTTACTACCTAACAGTCTGACATAACTTGCTTTTTATGCTATTATAAACACAATCTGAAGATTCTTTTTTTTCTTCCTCTTTTTTCTTCCTTCTCTACTCTTTATTCGTTAGGTGTCATATTCTGTACTCTTTGTGTATCCCTAGACTAACTTTGTGACTAGCTGATATAATTTTGCATTTGGTTAGTATTTAGTTGGTCTACTTCCTTTGTTGTGGTTTTATTTTCTCTCGTGACAGCTATTTAGCCTTAGGCATACTTCCACCTAGAGCAGTCCCTTTAAAATACACTGTAGGGATGTTTGTGGGAGGTAAATTCCCTCAACTTTTGATTATCTGGGAATTGTTTAATCCCTTATTCAAATTTAAATGATAATCTTTCTGGCTCGAGTATTCTTGGTTCAATGCCCTTCTGTTTCACTGTATTGAATGTACCATGCCACTACCTTCAGGCCCATAAGGTTTCTGCTGCAAAGTCTGATGATGGCCTGATGGGTTTACCCTGGTGGGTTATCTGTTTTCTCTCTCTGGATGCTTTTAATACTCTGTCCTTGTCCTTGATCCTTGCCATTTTAATTATTATATGTTTTGGTGCTGTCTTCCTTAGGATGCTTGTGTTGGGAGATCTGTTCACTTCCATGGCCGGAGTGACTATTTCCTTCCCGACTGGGGAACTTTTCAGCAATTATTTCTTCAAAGATACTTTCTATCCCTTTTTATCTTTCTTCTGGCACCCCTTTAATTTGAATATTTTTCTGTTTTGATTGGTTACACAGTTTTCTTAATATTCTTTCATTCTGAGAGTTCCTTTTTTCTCTCTCTGCCTCAGATTCTTTGCATTCCTGTTCTCTAATTTATATTACATTTACCGTGTCTTCTACATCATCTAATCTGCTTTTAAATCCCTCCATTGTTTAATTTCAACTACTGTATTTTTTAAGGTGGTCTATCTCCCTCCTGCATTTGTCCCTTAGTTCTTGAACATTTTTCTGTATCTCCATTATCATGCTTATGACTTTTGTTTTGAATTATTTTTAAGGAAGATTGATGATTTCAGCCTCACAGAGCCCTCTTTCTGGTGTTTGAAGGATTTTTGAATGAAAAGGTTCTTCTGTGTTTTAACATTCCTATTGGATAGTGAGAAATATTAGGTTTGTCTAGGCAGCACCCTCTAGTGCCCAGAAGCTCTGCTCTTCAGAGCTGCCCAATACCTGGAGAGATGGCAGTAGTCGCAGGTGAGTGGTACCCATGCCTACTCTAATGAGCAAGCCCTTTACTGCTTCCCAGCCATATTGCCTGCCTCTGCTGTCAGGGCCAGTGAGCCACACACAGGGAGCAGCCTCTGCATTGAGGCCCTGTGCTACCGTAGGCAGAGCTGCTCTCTGGCTATCCTGAAGCAATGGTGGGGTTTCCTGGTGAGCGGCACCGGTGCCTGTGGTAAGGACAAATCCCTTTTCTGCTTCATGGCTGCACTGCTTGTCTCTGCTGTCAGGGCAAGTGAGCCACATACAGGGGACAACCTGTGTGTTAAACTATGTCATTGCTGTAGGCGTGGCTGCTCTCCAGCTAGTCTGTAGTGATGGTGGGGGCAGTGGGTTTGCACACAGGTGCTGGTGGGGAGGAAGAAGCATAAGGCTGCTTATTATTTGGGGGTCCCCAGGGCTGCACTGCCAGCCAGGGGAATGGAGTGCCTGTAGCTCCTGAAAGTTCCCAACCTGCTAGGCTGAATGTGCTGGGATTATTTGGTCCACCTGTTCCTTCTCCTGAGTCCTTGTCCCTTTAGCAGCCCTCTCACATTGGGGAGTGTTTCAAAGCACTTGCCTTTCTTTTATTCCCAGGGCAGACAGTTGTGGGAACCTGTTCACAGTCAGTCTCTGACTTCGGTTTTCAGCCCCTCTAATCTCCAGAGCACCAGGCAATGTGGGTTTTATTACTGGAGTAGATTTCTAAGGCTGGGTATTTAGCAGTCCTGGGCTTCCCCCTGCTCTGATTCTCTTCCTCCCCCCAGTGAACTGGGATGGGGGGAATGCTCGGGTCCCTCTGGGTCACGGTTTTATTACCTTACACTTTTCTGTGAGATGTTCTCTTTTTGCAGATATAGACTAGCTGGTGCAATCTTATTTGTGGTCACTTTTTTAGGAATAGTCATATTTGCTGTATTTTCATATTATATGTGGTTTTGAGAGGAGATTTCTGCCTCACTTCTTACTCCACCATCTTTTTTCCTCTCTAATCAGAAAAATTTTAAATGATGTTGATAAAGCCTGATTAGAGATCTAAGCAGCACTGTGCTCTTTATATCAGTTTTTTGAAAACTTGAATTCTGTCTGGTTTGCTGAAAAATTTCATCAGTTCTTCACATACAGATTAGCCTAAATGACATATATTTTGGAAACTCTGGTAAATAATTTCTGGATGTCAAGAAAAGTAGTCTTAATTTTATAGTTTGCCACAGCAATCTGTAAAATAATAAATTTTAAAGAGATTCCAGAGATGCTCCATTAATATCCCTGCTACCATAACCATCTGGAAAGAATTATGTAAGCACCTTATTTTCTTTCATAAGGATATCTGAGAAAGCTATGTGAGGCCAGAGCATAGAAATACATCACCTTTATTAGTAGTGTGCTCATAATTAAATAAACTAAAAATCAATATGTATTTTCACATGTAGACAACATGAATTTTTATTGCCAAGTCTGTCAATGGGAATGCTAGATTTTAAACTTGAGACAAATTTGTGTCTCAAAACAATAAATCTACCAAGGGATCCTTAGGACAGCTTAACCAGTAGGAAATCTTTAAATACTTGCCATAGACCAAAAATTGTGGTGCCTGAAAAACAAAACCCTGTCAGCTATGAAATTCACTAAAGAATAATTCAAAGGTCCTATAAGAATAGTCCATTATTTGCTGTGATTATTCTGACACTGTCCATCATACTGTGTTCTTGTGAGGACAACAGCATGTTCTATTGTCACTGTCATGTTTTTGCTAGTGCTTCTGTTGTTCTAGAAAAATTCATTCTTTCAATATACATACATGAAAGTTGTAATCCTCTAAAACTCTCTATTACTGTCCCAAACAAGAGGAGAGACTAGAGCCAAATAATTTCATTTTTCTACTGACTCTTCCTCATACTTCATGGAATAAATAAGGTATTTTGAGTTCGTGTTCTTGCACATGCTAGTCGCTCTGATGAGAATAATTTTGTTTCCTTCTCTTCACCAGATGCACAGGTTCATAAATTATTCCCAGTTATGGTTATATTAATTGTACTAATAGCCAAAACAGATGTTCTGGAAACATTATCTATTTTGACTTAAATTAATAAAGGTCCTGGATATATAGACCTGGGTCATCTCTTTGTTTTGACCCAAAAAGTCACTTTGGCCCAAAGTAAATGAATTACAAAATAATAATAAATAATAACAATAATAATCTGGCCCAAATAATGTAGGGGATGCTAAAAGCGGACTTTAACTTATAAAAACAAAAAAAATCCTCTGATATTTTAACGAGTTAACTACAATAAAGTATAATTTCAGAAGAAAATGTGCACAAGATAAATGGATATAGTAGACATCCTTAGGCCTCGTTTATCTTTGAATGACTTGGGTTTAAGTCAATAAAACACCCAAAGTTTGATGAATAAATGAATTAAAAAACTAGTAGCTCTGTAGATTTCAGAAGAGGGTATAGAATTAACAGATGAGAGAAAACACAAAGTTGCTTAATTTCCATTTGGCTTAGTTTTCTAAGAGAGAGAATTTTAATGCAGTAATAAGAGTGTAAATCATTTTTAAAAGTATAAATTCAGTTCCAAAATTGGGTAGGAGATGCCTAATATTTAAAATTATTTTCAGTGCTCCAGTCCAGATAAATCACATTATGGGATACTGTAAAAATTACTGATGTGGTTACTGATAGACTTTCAGAAACAGAGACATTTCTGGTGACAGATGTTTCAGATGACTGTTTCAAATTTTAACATGAGAAAAATAATGGATTTTAGATACTCTAAAAATAATCAGCTATTACTTGGTATCAGATTACTCAAGGAGTAAGTCATGCCCCAAATTAATTGCTTCACCGTTTGTTTGAATGTACTAAGCTAACATATCTAAAGAGGATGCCATAAACCAAACTACTATATCCAGATTTTTATAAATAATTTACCAATTCTATTTTGATATATTTGTAAATAAGATGAAGGCATATGAGTTAAAATGTTCTAAAACAATACAATTCTATAGCAATTGAAGAAAATGTGAATTAGTTCAGCTCTAAATATTCCTGTACTGATTAGTGATAGCATATTACTGGTTTCAGAGTTTTATTGAAAATACTAATCTGTTAGGGACCAAAAAGAATTCTAAAGCTTATCTGAAAAGAATGTATGTTATATTTTGTATGAAATATTTCAAGTAGGCTGGTAAGTCGAACACTTGTCATGCAATTTAAAGATGACCCAGAAGTAACTGGCCTATAATCATGTATTGAGTCTCAGGATAGGACATATTAGCAGAATAATAAACACCAAGTAGGCATTAGATTATAAAGAAATAAGCAGAATGACCTGAGGCCAATCCACACAGGCACGATCTGAACTGATAATTCCAGGAGTTTCCTTTTTTAACCTTGAATTCCTTTGGGACAATCACATTGTACTCTAAATTAAAAAAAAATCAAGAATGTGAATCTATCTTCATTTTAAGTTTTATAAACCTTTCCAAGGTCACATATAAATGAGTTAGGGGTTGTTTGTTATTTGAAATTATCTGCTGTACTGATCCCTTACAAAAATGCAGATCATCAAACATGAATCAAGATTTTCATGGAGGAACAGAGAAATAACATTAGTTGTAACTTTGACGAGCCTCTCTTCTGCTTTACCACAGCCAGCATCCATTTCTTTTGTTCTTTATGCAGCTACTTAGTTGGAATTATAACTAAAAAGCCTGTTGTGTTGAGTCAACTCACCTGACTGTCACCTTCAGGTTTACCTGGTTGGGGAATATGTTACTTCATACCACAAAAAAGGACAAACAAATCACACACACACACACACACACACACACACACACACACACACATTAGAAAAAGGCACTATCAGCACTAATTGGATGCATGATAATAAAACAAAAAAATATAACACTTTTACAAATAAAAATCATGCCTAATGCTTTCTCTTTCCCTGGTCATCTCTAGTTGTTTGGTGTCCTCATCAACAGTGGTGACATCAACACAGACCTACCAGGGAGTTATAGCAATGAATTTTCCCCAGGGCCACCATTTATACTATAAATTATGAATTCTTTATGATGCTGCTACTTTGGTTTTGAAGAGCTTATGTTAATTAAAGGCTAAGAAAGCACACATACAGCACAATTAGTTTTAATTAAGATTAAAATAATTCAGTATGTCAGTACAGTCCTCAAAGGGAGTGATGGCTTAATGTGTCACCTCAATTTCTTGTCTATTTAGTGGAGCCATGTCTAATGCTTGTTTTTAGTTCCTTACCCCTTAAGTATATAAACCTCAAGGTTACCCAGAGATCAACTTTATGCCTGACAGAGTGCTATATTCAAGCAATTATGGAGTTAACATTTTATACTAAGGACTATGCTTCTGGAAATGGTTACAAAATGCAAAATATAAGACTCTATGTTTTATAAGATTGCAATCATGTTTTGGGTGACATCTGAATGTTACTAAAATGAAGCCTAACTATTTATGTATAAATTAAAGTATACTAATAAAATGGCATACTTAATATTGTAAGAACCATATTATAAGACAAATATATTTGACTATGGCATATTAAGATGTGTGAAACTTCAGATTTTTTCTTGAAATTTAAAATTACATAACTGGAGCTAACTTTTTCTTGAACTTAAAAGTAAATCTGAGAGATTCAAGATGGCGGCATGAGAGGTGAAATGGAGAACTCCTCCCAAACACACAAATAGTACAAAAATATAGTTAATTAACACAACTAACCCTAAAACAGCAAGAAGAAGGCTGAACCAGACTGCATACAGACCTCACAAACAGAGCAGACCTCATGTAACAGGGTAACGTAGGAAAGCCTTAATCCAGCGGGACCCAGGCCCTTCCCCCACACCAGCTCACTGGCAGGAGGAAAAGAAACAGAGGGGGGAGGGGGTGGAAGCTTGGGACTGCTGAGCACCTAGCCCTGGAGATCTACTTTGTGAGCAGAAACCTATATTGTGTGGTGCTCTGGGTGTTGGGGAGCTCGGATGGGGGGAGTGCTTAAGAGACTGACTTTCCAGCCATTTGTTGAGGGGGAGATCAACATCCAGCCACTCGGGGGTCAGAGGAGGGGCAGGTGGTCAGAGAGGCTTCGTAGCAGTGAGCGGGCTGCTGAAGGGGCAGGGTTTGCACAGAGTTTGTTGCACAGGAGAAGGGAGAGCTGGACAAAATTGTTTGGGCATGCTCTGCCCAGCTAGTTGGGAACTTTGAGGAGCTCCAGGTGCTCCATCCCCCTGGCTGCCTACTCAAATATGAAGCCCCCACTGTGACACACAGCCTGTTGCCCCTTCCTCCGAGACTGCTGGCAAGGGTTCACAAACTGGCAATCACTGTGGTAGCATCAGACTAGCCAGGGGGAGGCCCCACCTACAGCAGCTAGAGATGCAAAGCAAAGAGGCTTACACATGTGTGCTCGGCCCACTGGCTCTGACACTGCAAATAGGCACTGCAGACGGGAATCAGTAAACAGATCTTTCCTACTACCAGGCACAAGCTCCACTCCCCTATGACCACCAACCTCACTCTAGGGGCTCAGCAGCTCCAGAGACTGGAGTTCTGTACACTACTGGGCACCACACAGAAATATGAAATGTCAAAGGAACATGGTTCAGACCAAAATCTCACAAACCCCAGAAAAAGCCAAAATAAACACAACTCACCAATCTTCCTGAAAGAGAGATCAAAATAAGAATTATAAACATGCTTATGGAGGTAGAGAAAAATATTCAAGGTCTCAGGAACTAATTTAAGTCAGAGATTCAATCATTAAGAACTTCCATATCTGAAATGAAACATAAAATGGAAGGATTTAAAAGCAGATTAGATGTAGTAGAAGAAATGGTAAATGAAATAAAAAATTAAAGAAGAGGAATACAAATAAGCTGAGGCACAGAGAGAAAAAGCATCTCTAAGAGTGAAAGAATATTCAGAGACCTGTGTGACCAATACAAAAGGAAAAATATTTGCATTATTGGGGTACCAGAAGAAGAAAAGAGAGAAAAAGGTATAAAAAGTGTCTTTGAGGAGGTAATTGATGAAAAATTCCCAAATTAGGGGAAGGAAATAGTCTCTCAAGCCACGGAGGTGCACAGATCTCCCAACACAAGGGACCAAGGAAGACAACATCAAGACATATAATTAAAACGGCAAAGATCAAGGATAAAGACAGACTTTTAAAAGCAGCTAGAGAGAGAAAAAAGAATACATACAAAGGAAAACCCATCAGGCTATCATCAGACTTCTCAACAGAAACCTTACAGTCCAAAAGGGAGTGGCATGATATATTTAACGAAATGAAGCAGAAGCACCTTGAACCAAGAATACTCTATCCGGCAAGGTTATCATTTAAATTTGAAGGAGGGATTAAATAATTTTCAGATAAGCAAAATATGAGAGAATTAACCTCGCACAAACCACCTCTGCAGTGTATTATGGAGGTACTCCTATAGATGGAAGTACCTAAGGCTAAATAGATGTCATCCACGGGATAGACAAAGAGTACAGAATATGATTTATAACATACAACGAATGGAGGAGGAAGAAAAAGGAGGAAAAAAAAACCTTTAGTTTGTGTTCGTAATAGCATTCGAAGTGAGTTAAATTAGACTGTTAGATAGTAAGGGAATTATCCTTGAACTTTCGGTAACCACGAATATAAAGCCTGCAATGGCTATAAGTACACACATATCAATAATCACCCTAAATGTAAATGGTGTGAATGCACCAATCAAAAGACATAGAGTTACTGAATGGATAAAAAAAAACAAGACCTATCTATATGCTGCCTTCAAGAGACTCACTTCAAACCCAAAGACATATACAGACTGAAAGTAAAGGGCTGGAAAAAGATATGTCATGCAACTAATAGTGAGAAAAAGTCAGGAGTTGCAGTACCTGTTATCAGACAAAATAGACTTCAAAACCAAGAAAGTCACAAGAGACAAAGAAGGACATTACTTAATGATAAAAGGGTCAGTCCAAAAAGAGAATATAATTATTATACACATCTATGCACCCAACACAGGAGCACCTTCAATTGTGGAAAAAATACTAACAGAATAAAAGGGGGAAATAGAATGCAATGCATTCATTTTGGGAAGTTCAACACACCACTCACTCCAAAGGCAGATCAACCAGACAGAAAAAAAGTAAGAAGACAGAGGCACTGAACAACATATTAGAACAGATACACCTAAGGGACATCTAGAGAACACTCCATCCAAAAGCAACAGGGTATACATTCTTCTCAAATGCACATGGAACATTTTTAAGAATAGATCATATACTAGGCCACAAAAAGAAACTCAGTAAATTCAAAAAGATGGAAATTGGACCAACCAGCTTCTCAGATCACAAAGGTATGAAACTAGAAATAAATTACACAAAGAAAATGAAAAGCCCACCAACATATGGAGACTTAATAACATGCTCCTAAATAATTGCTGGATCAATTACCAAATAAAAACAAAGATAAAGCAATATATGGAGACAAATGACAACA
The DNA here is from genome assembly GCA_032199065.1 of Smutsia gigantea. NCBI lineage: Eukaryota > Metazoa > Chordata > Mammalia > Pholidota > Manidae > Smutsia > Smutsia gigantea. The sequence continues at coordinate 943,385 of JAVSCE010021375.1, read as the reverse complement.
ATAATTCAACACCACAAAATTTGTGAGACGCATTGAAGGCCGTGCAAAGAGGGAAATATATTGCAATACAGGCCTACCTCAGGGAAGAACAATCCCAAATGAACAGTCTAAACTCACAATTAATGAAACTATAAAAGGAAGAACAATAGAGGCCCAAAGTCAGTAGAAGGAGGGACATAGTAAAGATTAAAGCAAAAATAAATAATATTGAGAAGAATAAAATAATAGAAAGAATCAATGAAAGCAGGAGCTGGTTCTTTGAGAAAATAAACAAAAGAGATAAACCCATATCTCAACTTACAAAGAAAAAAGAGAGTCAACAAAAACAAAAAGAATCAGAAATGAGAAAGGAAAAATCAGTACGGACACCACAGAAATACAAATAATTATGAGACAATACTATAAAAAAGTATATGGTAACAAACTGGATAAGCTAGAAGAAATGGACAATTTTCTAGAAAAATACAACCTCCAAGGCTGACCCAGAAAGAAACGGAAAATCTGAATAGACCAATTACCAGCAAAGGAAATTGAATTGGTAATCAAAAAACTACCTAAGAACAATCCCTGTTCCAGATGGTTTCACTGCTGAATTTTATCAAACATTTAGTGAAGACCTAATACCCATCCTCCTTAAAGTTTTCCAAAAATTAGAAGCGGAGGGAATACTCCCAAACTCATTCTATGAGGCCAACATCACTCTAATACCAAAACCAGGCAAAGACACCACAAAAAAAGAAAATTACAGACCAATATCCCTGATGAACATAGATACAAAAATACTCTACAAAATATTAGCAAACCGAATTCAAAAATACATCAAAAAGATCATCCATCATGATCAAGGGTGACTGATCCCAGGGATGCAAGGATGGTACAACATTCTAAAATCCATCAACATAAACAAAAAGGACAATAAACACATGATCGCCTCTATAGATGCGGAGAAAGCATTTGACAAAATTCAACATCCATTCATGATAAAAACTCTCAACAAAATGGGTATAGAGGACAAATACCTCAGCATAATAAAGTCCATATATGACAAACCCAGAGCCAACATTATAATTAACAGAAAGAAGCTGAACGTTTTTCCTTTAAATTTGGGAACAAGAAAAGGATGCCCACTCTGCCCTATTTTATTCAACATAATTCTGGAGGTCCTAGCCACAGCAATCAGACAGCACAAAGAAATAAAAGGCATCGAGATTGGCAAAGAAAAAGTCAAACTGTCCCTGTTTGCAGATGACATGATATTGTACATAAAAAACCCTAAAGACTCCACTCCAAAACTACTAGATCTAATATCTGAATTCAGCAAAGTTTCAGGATACAAAACTAATACACAGAAATCTGTTGCATTCCTATACATTTATGGTGAACTAGCAGGAAGAGAAATCAGGAAAACAATTCCATTCACAATCGCATCAAAAAAGAATAAAATACCTAGGAATAAACCTAATCAAGGAAGTGAAAGACCTATGCCCTGAAAACTACAAGACACTCTTAAGAGAAATTAAAGAAGACATGAATAAATGGAAATTCATCCCATGCTCTTGGCTAGGAAGAATTACTATTGTCAAAATGGCCATCCTGCCTAAAGCAATCAACAGATTCAAAGCAATCCCTATCAATATACCTACAGCATTCTTCAATGAACTAGAGCAAATAGTTCTAAAATTCATATGGAATCACAAAAGACCCTGAATAGCCAAAGCGATCCTGAGAAGGAAGAATAAAGCAGGGGGAATTACGCTCCCTGATTCAAGCTCTACTACAAAGCCACAGTAATCAAGACAATTTGGTACTGGCACAAGAGCAGACACATAGACCAGTGGAACAGAAGAGAGAGCCCATATATAAACCCAAGCATGTACGGCCAATTAATATATGATAAAGGAGCCACGGATATACAATGGGGAAATGACAGCCTCTTCAACAGCTGGTGTTGGCAAAACTGAACAGCTACAAGGGGATGAAACTGGATTACTCTCTAACACCATACACAAAAGTAAATTCAAAATGGATCAAAGACTTGAATGTAAGTCATGAAACCATAAAACTCTTAGGAAAAAACAGGTAAAAATCTCTTGGACATAAGCATGAGCAACTTCTTCATGAACATATCTCCCCAGGCAAAGGAAAGGAAAGGAAAAATGAACAAGTGGGACTATATCAAACTAAAAAGCTTCTGTGCAGCAAAGGACACCATCAGTAGTACAAAAAGATATCCTAGTATTGGAGAATATTTTCATAAATGACATATCTGATAAGGGGTTAACATCCAAAATATACAAAGAGCTCAGGCACCTCAACAAACAAAAAAGCAAATAAGCCATTTAAAAAATGGGCAGAGAAGCTGAACAGACACTTCTCTAAAGAAGAAATTCAGATGGCCAACAGGCACATGAAAAGATGCTCCACATCGCTAATCATCAGAGAAATGCAAATTAAAACCACAATGAGATATCACCTCACACCAATTAGGGCGGCCACCAGTTAGGGCGGCCACCATTCAAAAGACAAACAACAACAAATGTTGGCGAGGATGTGGAGAAAGCAAAACCCTCCTACACAGCTGGTAGGAATGTAAATTAGTTCAACCATTGTCGAAAGCAGTATGGAGGTTCCTCAAAAAACTCAAAATAGAAATACCATTTGACCCAGGAATCTCACTCCTAGGAATTTATTCTAAGAATGCAGCAGCGCAGTTTGAAAAAGACATATGTACCCCTATGTTTATCACAGTACTATTTACAATAGCCAAGAAATGGAAGCAACCTAAGTATCCATCAGTAGATGAATGTATAAAGAAGAAGTGGTACATATACACAATGGAATATTATTCAGCCATAAGAAGAAAACAAATCCTATCATTTGCAACATGGATGGAGCTAGAGGGTATTATGCTCAGTGAAATAAACCAGGTAGAGAAAGACAAGTATCAAATGATTTCACTCATCTGTGAAGTATAAGAACAAAGAAAAAACTGAAGGAACAAAACAGCAGCAGACTCACAGAACCCAAGAATGGGCTAAAAGTTACCAAAGGAAAGGGACTGGGGAGGATGTGTGGGAAGGGAAGGATAAGGGGAAAAAGGGGCATTATCATTAGCACACAATGTGGGGTGGGGGTATACGGGGAAGGTAGTATAACACAGAGAAGACAAGTAGTGATTCTATAGCATCTTACTACACTGATGGACAGTGACTGTAATGGGGTATGTGGGGGGGACTTGATAATAGGAGGTCTAGTAACCATAATGTTTTTCAAGTGATTGTGCATTAACAATACCAAAAAAAAAGTAAATCCAACTAATTTGTTATTTATTTTCTTTATAAATTGTTACAAAAATGACTATTATATATAATTGAGTGAACTTTCTTTAATTTATTATAACTCCATTTCCTGATTCAGCCAAATTTATAAAAATAAATTATGTTGTTCTTACGATGTATTTAACACTCATACTCTACAAAACACTAGGACCTCCAGCTCATGGAATCTGTAGGCAATAACATTTCAGTCTTGCTGTTTTGTAGTTATATGGGAGGATGTATTTCTCTGTGAAATAAGACTTCTCCTTAGTATTTAAATAGCAGTGTCAATAAAAAAAATGGACCTTTTATAATCTATCATTTAGGATAACTCATACCTCACACACAGACATGCTCAGGTAACATTTTCCTGTCAGAAGTACAAATATTAGGGCTGACAAGGTATCTAAATGTTTAATTTTGTCACAGAAATTTCCAAATTGGCAGGCAAGGCAATGACCACATTCCTGAAGACAGAGATTCCTCAGGGAACTAAGTCTGAATCATTTAGAGCAGCCAGCCCAAACTGACATTGTTGGGATTCTAGCAGAATGAAAGACAAAGTCAAAATAAAGAACGTATAATTAAAATTTTTCATTTGACAGTTCACTTTAATTGGCAACTTAACACCTGTGCCTTTTTCAGTGAGAAAGAAATTATAACTTTAAATTAAAACAATGTTCCTTCATAGATGACTCCAATAAAATTACAAAAGGAAAAAATGTACAGTGTCTGATGAAAAACATGAAATGTAATAAACACTGATATGTACCTTATACATGGAATATTCTTTTGTTTAAACTTGGCACTTTTGGAAGAATGTAATTAATTGTTGTATCAGAATAACAGGAGAAAATTGAACACATTGGGAGAAATATATACAAGGATCATTTGTACAAGGAAGTGGCCTTTTAAATTTTAGTTGTTAACCACAAAAGTTTATTTAGAAAAACCTTAAAACCACAATGTTTCTGATTTATTCTATGCTGTTTTAACTGGATATTAATATACATTGAAATGGTATTAAAATGAGTATATCTGTTAATGTTACTAATACTATTTGGAAAAATATATTTTGGCATATTCAATAGAAGAGCAGTGCCAACATTAAGCAATTTGGTTTTGATTTTTTACTGGACAGAATGTTTTTGCCTGGGAACACTAAGTCCATAACAATGGCTTCCTTCTAATCAATCTTCCCTCTATGTCCTCCTTGATTGTTTAATATTTCCTGATTTTATGCAGATACAGAAATATAATTTGTCTGTACCAGAATAAGTAAGACCCTATTTCCTTTTTTTGGCTTTCTTTTCCTATTAAATCTCTCTTGCACTTAGTTGATGCCTTTATTGTTTGGCAAAATATAAGAATCTTCAGTATTGCTTCCAGATTTAATCTCTTATTGATAGGAGCTAGTAATTAAAATATAATTTTCAGTGATAAATATTATCTTTGCTAGATTAGAAAAAAGTGATTTAAAAAAGCAGATAATTCAATAAAATTATGGAATGTGTCTTTACCTGGAAGTAATCCATTTATAAGAAAGAAAGTTTTACTTACTTCTGTGTTAAGATGAAAGGAAATATATCCAGTGAAATGTATCCCAAATATAAAGTTTTAAATAGATTAAAAGAATAAGTTTGGGATTTTATTTCAATATTTGTTTTTAAAATGAAAATGTAGGAGTTCATTGTTATTTCTTAAATATAAGATGATAAGGATTTGTTCTCTTTTAAAATATATTTCCTAAAACTAATAATGATTAAATGTTGAACTATGACTAAAAGAGTAATTTTCATTCTCCACTTAGAGGTGTTTAATACCTTTTACTGAAGACTGGAGTGGAGTTATGCAGATAAAACCTTTAAGTGGCTAGATAAGTGGATATATGACCACAATTTGTATATTTCTAAGAACGGATGAAACAAAGGAGGAGACATAATTAAGCTTTTCACACAATTTAAATAAACTTTTTAAAATGTTTGAAATGTAACTTCAAAAGTTAAATATGCCATATATGCTCACATGATAGTACACTATATTTTTTTGTTTTTATAACTGTGATTTCATTGGAAAAAATATGAAACAGATTAATTTCCCATAAAAGAAGGCTTTACGTCTTTGGAAATAAGCTCACATTAAGCCAAGAAAGCACTATCTTGACATATTTATTATACTTTTTTTCACTTTTGACTTACTACTTTAAAAAAGTCCTAAATCCAAACAAACTTAAAACATCCATTCCATTCAGACTGACACAGACTTATACATCAGCTGTAATGTAACTGCAGCTGGTTGGTCCATATTCCATATTTTTACTGCCTGACATAAGGCAAGAGCATCCATCCCCATGTGTGCTTTTAAAATGAGCAAAATATAACAATCATCAAACACATTTGTCATCTGCACAAGGCATTCTGCAAGTTTCGTGTTATGTGATGCAGTACATGCTTTAATGTTTTGAACTTAAATAACAAATGGAAATCTAAAGACAAAATGTATTTTTAAGAAGAGATAATACCCATCCTTCTCAGAGTATTCCAAAAACTAGAAGAAGAGGGAATATTTCCAAACTCATTCTATGAGGGCAGCATCACTCTAATACCAGAAACAGACAAAGACACCACAAGAAAATATTTTAGGCCAGTATCTCTGATGAACATGCAGGCAAAAATCCTCAACAAAATATTAGCAAACCAAATTCAAAAATACATCTAAAAGGATCATCCATCACAACCAAATGGGAATTATTCCAGAGATACAAGGATGGTACTATATTCACAAATCAATCAGTATCATACATCACATTAACAAAAGGAAGGATAAAACCACATGATCATCTCAATAGATGCTGAAAAGGCATTTTACAAAATTTAACATCCATTCATGGTAAAAACTCTCAACAAAATGGGCATAGAGGGTATGTATCTCAATATAATAAACCCACAGCTAACATACTCAATGGCAAAAAACTGAAAGCTCTTCCTCTAAGATCAGGAACAAGACAAGGGTGTCCACTCTCACTACTTTTATTCAACATAATCCTGGAGGTCATAGCTACAGCAATCAAACAAGATAAAGAGATAAAATGCATCCAAATTGGTAAGGAAGAAGTTAAACTGTCACTATTTGTAGATGGCATTACATTATATATAGAAAACCCTATAGACTCCACCAAAAAACTATTAAAACTAATAACTGGATTCAGCAAAGTTGTAGGATAGAAAAAATGCATAGAAATATGTTGCATTCCTATATTCTAACAATGAACTAACAGAAAGAGAAATCAGGAAAACAATTCCATTTACAATTGCATATAAAAGAATAAAATACCTAGGACTAAACCTAACCAAGGAGGTAAAAGACCTGTACTCTGAAAATTAATAAGACACTCATGAGAGAAATTAAAGAAGACACCAAGAAGTGAAAATCTATCCCATACTCATGGAGAGGAAGAATTAATATTGTCAAAATGTCTATGCTGCCCAAAGCAATTTTCAAATTCAGTGTAATCCCTATCAAAATATCAATAGGATTTTTCAATGAACTAAAACAAAACTTCTAAAATTCATATGGAACCACAAAAGATCCCAAATAGACAAAGCAATCTTGAGAAAGAAGAACAAAGTTGAGGAGATCATGCTCACTGATTTCAATTTTCAAGCTATACTACAAAGTTATTGTAATCAAAACCATATGGTACTGGCACAAGAACAGACCCATAGATCAATGGAACAGAATAGAGAACAGATATAAACTCAGGCATATATATGGTCAATTAATATATGATAAAGGAGCCATAAATATGCAATAGGGTAAAGACAGCCTCTTCAATAACTGGTGCTGGGAAACCTGGACAGCTATATGTAAGACAATGAAACTAGATTACTGTCTAACTCCATATACAAAAGTAAATTCCAAAAGGATCCAAGATTTGAATGTAAGACATGAAACCATAAAACTCTTTGAAGAAAACATAGGCTAAAATTTCTTGAACACAAGTATGAGCAATTTTTCCCTGGACACACCTCCTTGGACAAGGGACAAAATAAAAAATTAACAAATGAGACTACATGGAACTAAAAATCTTCTGTACAGAAATGGACACCTTCAGCAGAACAAAAAGGCAACATACAGTGTGGGAGTATATATTCATAATCAATTTATCCAATAAGGGGTTAACATCTAAAATATATAAAGAATTCATACAGCTCAACATCAAGAAAACAAATAACCAGATTCAAAAATGGGTGGAGGACCTGAACACACATTTCTCCGAAAAGAAATACGGATGTCCAACAGGCACATGAAAAGATGCTCCACATTGCTAATCATCAGGGAAATGCAAATCCAAACCACAATGAGATACCACCTCACACCAGTTATGATGGCAACTATCCAAAAGACAAGAAATAACAAGTGTTGGCAGGATGTGGAGAAATGGGAACCCTCCTATACTGCTGATAGGAGTGTCATGTGGTGCAGCCACTGTGGAAAGCAGTATGGAATTTCCTCAAAAAACTAAAAATAGAAATAGCATTCAACCCAGTAATTCCATTTCCAGGAATTTACCTGAAGAAAACAAAATCCTTGATTCAAAATGATTTATGCACCTCTGCATTTATCACCACACTATTTACAATTGCCAAGGTATGGAAGCAAACAAAGTGTCCATCAGTAGATAAATGATTAAAAATGTAGTACAAATGCACAATGAAATATTCAGCCATAAGAAAAAACTCCTGCCATTTGCAACAACATGGATGGATCTAGAGAGTATTATACTAAGTGAAATAAGCCAGGTGGAGAAAGACAAATGCCATGATTTCACTTACTTGTGGAATATAAAACAAAGGAAAACAGAATGAACAAAACAGCAGTAGATTCATAGACACTGAGAAAGGACTAGTAGGGAGGAGTGAGGATGGGTGGGAGGGAAGGGTTAGGGGTGTAAAAGGACACAAAAATTCTCAATCATAATGTAGTTTGGTCACAGGGATAATAGTACAGCATGGAGAATACAGCCAGTGATTCTGTAACAGCTTTCCATGGTGACAGATAGTAGCTGTACTAGTGGGGATGAGGATTTAATAATATGGGTAACTATGGAACAACTGCATTGTGTGCTGAAACTAAAATAAGATTGCATATAAGTAAACAACAATATTCAATAAAACAAAACAAGAAAAAAAGGAAAGGACTCAGAAAGCTAAGATATTACAAAGTTTGTTAATGAATATGATCAATTTTATGAGATGATTCAGAATCTTTCTAGCATTTCAAAATTATGATTCACAATAATGAATATAAAATTCATACAGAATTTGTTCATGTACTACCTCTAGCACAACATGGTATTATTTTTGTAACTACAATATCCATATTAACTTGGTTTAATATTACTTGTTTTTGTTCCTTAAATTCGGAGTATATCCTCTTAAAAATGCATTTTTAGAGGGCAGTTATTTTCCAAAGTCCATTTTCTCTAAATTACTAATGCTGATATATTAATTGATATTACAGATTACAAAAGTTTTACATAGTGAATTTTAAACAGAAATAAATATTAGATTTATGAATCAAACTAAAAGTTTTAACATCCTTCTCATAAATTTACAAAATCAATCTATAGTGCCCTCAAAATCTCAGTCTAAAGAGATAAAATGTAATATAAATAAATGTATTCTCTTATTTTAGGAATTTTATTCTCCATTAGTCTAACTGCATAAGAATAAGTTTTTACTTAGCCATTCATAGTAAGATATAACCTTATTTGACATTGCTGTAAACACAGATGTCTTCAGTATTCAAGTTATAAAAATGATGTCAGAAGTGATGTAAAATAAGGTTTACAGTTTTGTTAGTTTTAATTTAGTACTGTCTGAAACAACAATACTAAAACTGCAGCTTTTCATTTGTTGAACAGAAATGACTCTTGAGCAGTAACTGCGTAAGATTCTAAAGACAGTACATATGGAAAGATATAAAGAAATAATCACATTATTCTGAACAAGTTAAAAAAATTTAATAGTGATGCATGGAAAAACATTTTCTTTCTTGTTATTAAAGTAGATTGTAATTATTTTTTACTCTATCTTGCATGTATGAGGTACAAACACAGCCTCAATTTCCCTTGATAATACTGAAGCAAAGAAATATAATAAGAATCATCTACATCTTCTCATCCTCAGAAAGGACTGCAGCTAAAACATACCAAAAGCACACTAAGTATTTCAAAAGTCCAGTCATGGTTACTGCATTTAGTGTTGTCTAAAGGTGTCTCAACACCTGTTCTAAAGATATGCCAAATTTATAATTTTTAATATAAAATGTTCAATATAAATAAAAATGGTCTTTACCATGTTTTATTCCTTGTGAAATTAAAGTATGTAGATGTTTGGGAAAATGAACTTAATTTATACATGGACTTCTTTTCCTCATCTGACAATCAATATAAATTTGAGCAAGGGAGAAACTGAGTAGCCCTCAGGCAGCATAGATTCAACCATATTCTTATTATTGTCTGTTTTACCTTTAATGCTTCGAATAGAAGAAAGATTCTTCATTATATGAATACAGGAAAGTAGCATTTCTTTATTACTTTTAGATAACATTCTATAATTACTTGTTTACTGATTTTATTTTTAAAAATGGTTTTGTTGATGAAATTCTGGACAATATTTTTCTAAAAGATAAATAAATAGGTGATATTAGAGGAAATGTTATATCCACTGCAAATGGGGTATGAGATTTGGAGCATCAAGAAAAGCAAAACTTTTTATTAACCAAGGAAGTGACTGATGGACAAATTAGATCTCAGTATTGATGATGGAAGAAAAGAATATGATGTCATTTGTCAGGTAGCTTGTGTTAGGCAATAAATACATGGTTCCTCAAGGGTTTCTTTTTGAATCCATTCCTGTAGTGCACATACACACACATACACTGTAAATATTCCATTGAAAATTTCCAATCTTGCATATGCTGACAAAGGGGGGAAAGGACTTGTTTTAACATAGCTCAGTCAAACTGAAAGATTGGAGTTTGACAGACCAGGCTTGGTGGTAGCACTGACTACTAAACTTATGATCATGAGAAATTAAGGCAAGAGTTGGTAGAAATGAAAAAATTTGAGGCCAAAAGGTCTGAGTTCAGAATAAATATTCAGTCTTGAAAATCTGTAACCAGATGATTTCCTATCTTCTAGGACCATCCATTCAATGATGTAGAAAGGATGCCCCACCAAGAACGTGTTTTTTATTTAATTTTTAAAAATAATACAAGAATTTATACTACTAAAAATTAGTAGTGTATAATACTAAGAATTTAATTAAAACTACTTATGTTCTATTTTCAAAGGAAAATCTTAAGTATTATGTTTTGACCTTACATACCTTTGAATATGACACAATCCATATATTCCATGCACAGTAATGCATGTTTGAGACTAGCATTTGTTAGCTTCTATTCTTTCAGAGTTCACTAAGCTGCCTCAATTCAGAGATAGTTGTATCTGCCCATTAAAAGTTTTCTATCATAAAATACCTTTAAAACCTATGCATTCCAGTTGGTCTCACAATTATACATGTACATCTATGGGATAATCAAAACTGTTGGAAATCTTTTTAATAGAACCTTTTGGAAAGCATTTTTTATTTTGTTGTTAATTGCTAGGACACAGTTTGATATTACAAAATAAGAGAATGGCAAAGCATAGTTTTCCCTCAGTAATAATTAAAGTTTTCCAACTATTTAAAATAACTGCAAATAAAATTTAGATTTCATCTGCTTAGGCATTTATGCCTGAACTGGATTAACACTCTTTCCTCCCAAGCTATTATAATGCACTTTCAATATGGATATCAAATCTATTTATGTAAACAAGATTATAACAGACTTACAATATGAATTTATGTAAGTATTCCTATTATTGGTCAAAAATGTTTTCATTTCTTATTACTGACCCCCATAATTGCCTATAAAAATGCACACCTTTGCAATGTAAATTAATAAATTATAAATGTTAAAATGGCATTATTTTTTATAATTCTAACAGATGAAAGAATAATGGTTTCAAGATATTATTTTCTGAAGACAGCAGTTAAATGTCTAGATCATTTAAATACTTTACAATATAAAAAAGTATAAATTGAATGTTTCACTGAGGACAAGTGAGTTTTACTTTAAATGCGCCTAAGTTGCCTGCTGTGACCCTGATGTCATCACTTTCTACTCTGCTACTCTGTTCTTAGCAGCAATAAATAAGAGCAAGTTTTTTAAAGGTCATTATTAACTTTAAGTATGAACCATACTGAATTTAAAATGCTCTTCCTGATCCTAGCAGAGCCTTTGAATTCTGAAACACTCCGTTATGAGGTTTTGTGTTACCACATACTCATCTTTTTTTTCCATAAACATCACAGAATTTCCAATGAATTACTCACAGGCACAGAGTTAAACATGCCTCCTGGGGAAAACCTTTTATTTCTTCTTATAATGACTCTGAAAACAAAAAAAGTGAACTAGAGAGCTTTTTAATTTATAGGTTTTATTTAATGCAATAAATGGTTACTTTTCATGTTAGTAAAATATAATTATGTGGACCAGAGGGTAGTTTATAAGCAATTAATTTTGATCTTGCTCATGTTAATTTGAATTCTAGGGGCTCGATGAAGTATATAGATGCTATTGCTACATGTAGTTGTTCAAATAACTGTGGCGTATCACACATGCAGGATGTTGATGTGTCTGATTTATTCCTACGGACATGGTTATTTTTTCCAGTTATCAATCACCTGCTGGTGTTCTTTAAGGAATAATGTGAAGCCTATGTCTGAATATGTGTAGTGAACCATGAAGGAAAGGAAGTTAACAATGCTTTTGGCCAGTTTTCAAACATGAATTTATATAGACTAGCACATCCAAAGGGTTATGGAATCAAAATGTCTTTTCTCACAGTGCATAGTAACATTCTCACAATATGGCACAATAGTTTTTATTTTTAAAATATCTGACATTTAGGAATTTATACAGCTGATTATAAGTGACATGGGTATCTGATCTGATTTCCCTTTGTGTTCCTAAACCTGTGATGGTGCTCAACATACAATAAATTCTCTCTGCATATTTATTGGATATTAGAGAATATATTGTTAATTAGGCAAGCCTAAAACACATGATGATTATTAATCTCATTTTACATTTTGCAAAATATAAATTATAACTCATTAGCTTATTATGGATTGTTACAATGTTTATAAAAGACTCTATTGTTGGTTTTTATTCCATAAATGTTACTACACTGACAAGACTCTGTGAGTTATCAAGTCCATACAGTCATTGTTTTGGTATATTGGCAAATTGCATGAAGGAAAATGAAGGCCTATTTCCATAAAATATGAGTAAAAAATGCAGTCTGTCATATGACTTTATGAATATGGGAGATGTACAACTACAAATTAGATTAAATTTTAGTTTTAAAAAATAGTTTGACAGAGTATCTCTGAGGTCAATAAAGAATTAAGGATAAAAAATGTCAGAGTAATTTACAATAGTTGCACTTTTCAGGTCTGAAATTAAACTCACTGTTCTTATACTGGAGGGTTAGTGGTGGTGAGGAAGTAGAGATGTGCTTTTCAAGGCATTATAGTGAGAAATACACTTCTGATTTGAATGCAAAAGCAGGAGATAAAAGGAAAGTTAGTTATTGGTCACATGTCAGACCTCTAAAATAGAAAATCCTTGTCAGTGTGAATGTAACTGATGGAACTTCATAAATACAAACTAATTTTAAAAATAAGACTATAGAATTTGACTTGGGAAAAGGGTAGACTTCAGACATAGAGTGTTGACACCTTTAGTTACGAAGTACTTTTTAAAGGTTTATATAATTCTAAGAAATCCAAATATATTACGTTATACATAATGTAAAAGGTTTTCATTTTAGTGAGGGCCAGTCGTGTGTTAATACAGAGCATAAGCATCATAAACACCAAGAAAACTTCAGTGTTAAAGTCAAGGTTACCTTAGGAGCATTGTTAAATGCACAATATTTAGTATTAATATTAATAATATGTACAATAAATATGTAGGGAGAACATTCACAAGACTTTGCTTAAACACCTCCAGGAAAGTAGAAGTTTGTATCTTTGTTAAATACATTTGTAAGTGCAGAGGGAGAACCTATACCTTATGCACACTTTGGATTTGCTTCTAGTCTACTCTAGAACATTAAGGAAGAAACTTGGATAGTTGCAGACATTTTAATGGTATTGGGAGAAAAAACAAATATTGAATAATATAAAACCAAAAATAGAGGAACCTAACAATAACAAGTAGATAAATTTAGCAACTCAATTTCTTGGAAATTATATACCGTAGAGTTTTTAAGACAGAAAAATCCAGAAGAAAATGGAAATTTCTATTAATGAGTTAAAAAATAGCAAATCAGAGAGACTTTTAAAAGTAAAAAATACCATTTGTGTAAAAGTAAGAACACCATTAATTTCAAACACAACATATTACTCTTTCTTTAAAGTTACAGACATTATATCTGATGCACTTAAAAATATGTACACCAGTCATACAAAATTGTATTAATTCTCAAAATATGCAATATACTAATACGATTAACATGTGGATCAAAAATTGTTGATACTACATATACACACATACAAATGTATATCTATACACATATGAAAATATATACATATACATATGCAAAATAATGAAAAGAATAATAATTATGTCCATGCTAAGTTGTAAATTAACTTTACAAGGGCAAAAAATGTATTTTAAAATTACTAGGTGACTTATCATTAAATAGGTACAAAGTTTCTGTCTATGTTGATGAAAAACATTTTGGGTATAGTGATGATGATTGCACAATATTGTGAATGCAATTAATGCCACTGAATTGAAATGAACACTTAAAATAATTAAAATGGCAAATTTTATGTTATATATATTTTAACAAAATAAAAAAAAATACTGTACTATATATCATGTTCTCTCCAAATCATGTTTAAGGGAACATGTGAGGGCAATTTTATAAGTGCTTGTTAGTCAAGCTTGAATATGTTTGTGTTCAGATTCTAAAACTAAGACCAAGAGAATGATTTAATAGCTACTTATAGTTTCCTTAAATATTTATGTATCCATAAAATACTTTAGAAAGCTTGCTAGGACATAAGTTCTCAATTGATCTGTTATGTTATTTTCAAATAAAAGTTCACTGTTCATCACAATTAAAAATTAAATATTTCCACTTCCATTACTGTCATTCAAAGTATATATCTTTTCTACATTAAAAAGCTATAAAGATTAGAAATGTACTCTCTAGTTCATAATGCCATTATTTTAATAATACTCTCATGACTATTAAAATAGGACAATTTCTTTCATTACAAATGCATCAATAAAAATGCACTAAATTCTCTTTGAAAAATATCAAACTAAACACCACATACAGTATATTTAGATAGATCTTTACATTAACTTCCCACAATTGCAGGTTGCTTTACTTCAGTCACATATCCAACATAGTAATATGCTTTTCAAATAAGTGAATATTCACCACAAACAAGAATAAAAAGTCAAGGAGATTGTTTAGCAGGCCAAGACATTTAAAATCAACTTAAGACAAGAAACTCAGAAATGGCTTTAATTATTCCATTATTTTTGAAAGTCCCTGACAAACTCAAAACTATTATGGAATATTCAGATCCCCCAGAAATATGACTATAGCCAAAATAAATCCTAAGTTTTCCCTTAAAAATACCAGCTGATTTCTATTTCTCCTCTCTGGGATAAAGGTAGTGTTTCGGTACTTCCTGTTAGTAACAGAGCCACAAATAATGTCCTGAATCTACATAAAATCTACAAATCAATAAATCAGCATAGTAAATATTAAATGTGCATTAATAATAGAAACATTTTAAATTTCAATAACATTTACACAAATTAAGTCTTTTTTTCTAACCTATTCTAATAAGTCAAATCATCATGTACACTTTCACCTTCTGTACTTGTAACACACGAAAGTGCACAGTAGAAAGGAGAACAGCATATAGGTCCCAATGATCTATTTATTGTTTCATATTTTCAATTCTTTCTGACTTCTTTTGAAGTGCAACTTTCTTCACAATTTACAAAGAACACTAATAACATCAATAGAGTGTTCATCAGGGTATTTATATTTTAAGAGTAGGAAAGGGAAAAAAGAAAAGTTTTTTTAATACCTGAAAGAAGAAAGTTCACTTTGATTGGTATTTTGTGCTGACAGAAATCCTAGCACAAGAATTTAAATATGCTTGAAAAATAACTGACATTATGCTTGGGGATATTAAATCTTTTCCCCCCTAAAATCTCGGTCATAAATTTCTTCATTATTAAAGAGCAAAACTTCTCACTCCCACCTCCTGGGTTTATGGGTGGGAATCACAAAAGATTTACCAAGCTAGAAACAAATTAAAATGGCTTTTCTGACTTGTTAATGAAATTGTTTCAGTATGTTTATTCACCATTTTATTAGTCATGCTGTTTGTGGATTGTATCCACCTAAAAAAGTTATTCATTTAAATATGATTCTATTTACTCTTGTAGAATTCGCAGAAGAGGCTTAAGCAATATGCTAAAAGAAGAATAACTTGTCTGTCAATATGAGAGCACTAATTTAGATCATAGGTGATAAATGAATTATTTCAATATGTACTTTGATTTAATTTGATTACACATATAAATACTAAATATTCTAGATTGATTCTATGCTAAACACAAAACATAAAGATATAGTATGCTCATTATATATAATTTATGCATATGCCATATATAATAGTCATTAAAATGATTAAAATATACATCAATTAAATCTAAAATTTGCAAGTAAATATTCACTAAACTGATCATTAAAAACACAGTTACATTGATTTCTATTTTTCTCCCTCTTTTTGTATGCAAATATAAACCTTAGATCATCAGATGAAAGATGAATCAAGTTTAGACTGCAACTGTGCTGAGAGAGAAAAGATACAAAGCTTATGCTATATGAGGAAAAAATATATATACTCTTAACAAAAATAAAGGACAGCATTATTGATGTAAATACGTCCAGAAAAAATAAAAATATCCTAAAATAGTACACGAGATTTAAAGAGTTTGTAGGAGTTTTTTTTTAATTTTGTTTTCATTTGTGATAAAATATCGCTATTATATATTCTTGTTCATCATATAACAGGACATCTAAATGAATAACCTGTAGTATATTGCCTATGTCTTGTCCTTCACTCCAAAGTCAAAATGATTTGGTTATGAGATTCTGCACAAGAAGTAGTAAACATATGATATGGATAGGATTTTACAGATCTTCTCAAAGAAGATTATGTCCAGAGATAGAACAAACACTTCAGAATACTTACAATTTACGGGACATATAGTCCTCTAAGTTCTTTACAGATTTTTTAGCTTATTTAATCATCACAATAAACCCATGTTACCGGCACTATTATTCTGCCCATTTTACTGACGAGGAGACTGAGGCGTGCAAGTATGGGGCACTTCTGTGAAGCACATTACAACTCGCCCATGGTAACAAAGAAGAAACAGCATTCTGGATATGAATCCACTCAATTCATGCTCTTGACCATCTCATTATACTGACTTTTTATGCATTTTTAAATACTCTCTTGATAATGGATACAATGAGACTGACAAAACAGTTTACAGGAAAACTGTTTTTGTTTAGTTCAGAGGACTTAACAGGAAAATTACATTTATAATGGAAGACTGGGTAAAAAATCATTTAATTAAATTTCTTTTTTTATCAACACAGTCAAAGCTGGAAAGATCCAGTGGTACAATGACCCAAATAACATCTGCTGGTATTAATCTCAGCAGTTTGCTTGCCTCTACTATCAAAGCAGTAAAATTATCTTTAGCTCAAAGCCATGAATTTATGTTAGGATTATCTTTGACAGTTCTACTCTCTAAGTAGGGTTTCAAATATTCTATAAAATTATATCCCCTCCACACCAAAAAGTTACATAGTATACCAAAAATTGCAAGACCTTAAATCAAATAACCAGACAACTTAATATTTGTTTACATTCTAAATTTAACTGGACTTCAATCAGAAGTTTGGGAATTTGAAGTAAGATAAAATATATCCTTTTCTCCTTAAAGTTTAGTAGTCAAGATTGACAGTCTGGTATGCTTTGGGAAATCAGTGCCTAATACAATGCCACCACTTAGCTAGGTAATTAGGACAAATCTACTACATAGGAGAGCCCTGCAAGTCTGTAGCTTAGAGTGAATTATGTTAGAAACTCAGCATTTCAGATAAATGACATAGAATATCAATCCAAGGGAGAAGTAGAGGTGGGGAAACTTTGAGGTGCCATGGAGTTTTGGGAGCAGACAAATCTGCATCTGAATCTCTGCTTCAGTACTATTTCTATGTGACCTAGTTATTTCATCTCTTTGAGTCTATTGTTTCTCTCATCTGTGAAATCAGGAAGAGTAAATATCATGTTTGAAAGGTTGTTGTCAGGATTTTATGCAATAAAATTATATGGAGCAGTTAATACAACCTAGATGGAACACTTATCACAGGCATGCCATTGTAACATAATTCAGTTAGTTCCCTGTATCACTCACCTTATACAAAACTTCTGATGCTTGCTCTCTTGAAGGGAGGTCCTCCTACCAAGAGCTATCTTCCCCACTGTGCAATAGGTAAAATGTTTTATACCTTACTTGTATGCTCAAAAGAGTAAGTGATAAATGCTTATAAAACACATGGCATAAGGCTGGGCACACTGGAAGCACATAACAGATTAAATAATAACAATGCACAACTTCCTACTTCTGAGTTCCCATTGGCCATGTCCAGTGCTGGCTCCTCCTTATGCCATCTCCTACATCCCTACCACCTTGCTTCTCTGGCTTTATAACTCTTCATCCCTACCACCTTGCTTCTCTGGCTTTATAACTCTGGCAATGTAATCTCAAGACATTAGGAAAATGAAAGAGTTTCACTTCACTAAAACATTGTGGGGCTCATTCCTTATTAAACTTGTTTCTGCAATAATTAAATTCCCTCGGTTGCTTCTTGCCCTAGAAAGTGGGTAAGCTCCCATTTTTATTTCAATTTCTGATCATTTTTTCCAACCAATTATGAAAATTAAGTGTGAAATCCCATTGCCACTTAATCCAACAACTATTTTTCACTCAAAAGTAACTTGTTCAATCACAATATCACAACAATCATACTTCCAGAGACATTATATATATAATGGCTCAGAGACTCAAAAATAAAATCATTAATATCAGGGCTGTTATTTTATAGACGATAAGCCTAAAGGGTTCATGTAGCTTAACATACAGCTGTAGAAATTTCTCAACATTTTAAACATCATTACAAATATTTTACATTTAGTCAATAGATTTCAAAACAGAGAACTTTTGACTGTATTGAATGCTTTAGCCTTTGCACTGCCATATATTATGCTGCAGAAAAGGCTTACCAAGGGCCTGGGTAAGAGTTACATAAATAACTAAAATACAAAAGTTCTTCACAGCCATGAAATTATTCTAAACTAGTCATACTAGCTAGAGCTTTCATTTCAAATTTTCGTGTAATTAAAGAAGACATTAAAGCCTTAATAGAAAACTCATATCGGAGTAATTTAATATTTCAAAATAACACTTATTTTGAGGTATGGTATCCTGTTGATAGTAAGTCTTCCAACTACATCTTTAAAATAAATAAATCCTCAAAACAGTTTAAGAATTTTAATGCTTTGCTACTAATATCCACTGCAGTGATTTATTGGAATAGAGGCAGATGGAGTGCCTGTTAAGTTATTCCGGGGTCAGACTGTCTGACTGGTTCATTGTACACATAGTCCAGAATTTTTTCATCATCTCTGCAGAAGGGGAAAGTCCAGTGCAACTTCCAGATAACCCAGAAGAGATCATTAAATGAATTTTTAGAGAAAGACAGATACTTCAGAAAAAGCCACCTAAGTCATTCTAACTCATTCCATTATTTTGTTATCATTATAACACCCAACACTGTACAATATTATCTTCTTCCTTTAGTCTCTTTTATTTTGTCTCTTCTAAATGTAAGCTGCATGAGAACACAGAAAAACCTAATAATACCTACCTGGGGAGGGGGTCTGTTCTACTCTTCCATCATCCATAAAAGGTGTTATATACATTCTAAACTACCTTTAGTTACAGTTCACAGTATTTAGTTCCACTTCTAAGAATTTCAACACATCATTTTTTTTTCTTATATTCATCTTCTCCTGCTTAAATCTCTTCCTTCCTTGGATATGTAAGGATGTTGACAAGCCAGATGTTGAAGTAAAGAACTATTAATAGAGAATTTTCTATAAATAACTAATACTGCTTTGTAAAAAAAAGGATGAGACCAGTTAACCATTGAAAAGGGGTTTTTAGCCATTAAGAGAAAAGAACCAGATGTTTTTTTGACAGTGTGGCATTTTTGACTCTTGGGGTTTTAGAAGCACATACCTAATGGTTATGCCTTCAGGCAAAAGTCTTAACTAATCAAGCTACTAATCTGCTGTCCAATGTAACACGCTGAAAATCACGCAAGCTGAAAACAGATTATTAAAGAGCTTTCTATATGGTCATGTTGAATATCGCAATAAAGAAGAAATGTTTATCTGTCAGAAACATTGTGACTTCCCCAAAAACGTATGCATGTGTGTTGTGTGTGTCTAAAATCACTGCTATTGCAAAAGCGTATCAAACTCTTAAGGTTTTAACTGGTGTGTTTAGAGATAGGTAAGTAGGTAGGTAAGTAGATAGTAGACAGATAAAACTAGCATAGGGTATTTTTCAAGGATACAGAGTTTTACAGTAAATTCTGCTCCATCTGTCGATATAAATTATTTTGAGAGCTAAGCATGAAGAATAACCATCTATTCTGTGCAGGGAAACTGATTATTAAAAATGAAGTCATAGATTTGAACACATTATTTTGTAGAATTTGCTTTTCTCTATCTTTGTACTGCACTGGCAAATCACTGACCTTGTGATGCAACAGAATGTGTTTGTGACACGAAAAAGTCTTAAAGGAAGGAATGAATATGAAACAAAACAGAGGTTGAGTTCATTCATTTACCCTCCTCAGTTCAACACTTCTACTCTCTTTCTTGCAACCCTCCTATATTCCTTTCTAAAAATATCATTTTTTAAATGGCAAAATATTTTCTTCAGCATTTTCAATATTGTCTTCAAAGACATGCAGGGATAAATTCTTTAGCATATACAGATAGCATGAAACCAGGAAAATATTTGCATGTAATTATAAGGCTAGAATAAAATTTCAAATTGTGTTACTTGACTCTTTCCAACTTTGTAAAGATTTATGAAGGTCTCGCCTTATAACAGTTCTCAAAACTTTGTAATGTCAACATACCAATACATCTTTACCCAACAGATGCAATTTATTTTTCAATATGTCAGGTCTATTAAGGCAAACCACTTTTTGGAATAAAGAAAAAGACATCTCAATAGATTGGTGAATCATTTGAGGTAGTGTATAATTAGATTGAAATATAGACAATCACAGACAATTTTCCTTCAATGACTCATTATTTTGTCTTATTTAGATGATAGGCAGGAACTCAAGTCATGTTATTTTTCTTTTTGAGTACCTTATGTGCAATTACTATAACAGACATTCCAATCTGAATATTTCCAGCTCTGCAAAATAATAAAATTTCTCAATTGATTTTAATTAAAGTAATGAAATAATAATAATAACCCATTTAGAAAAATACAACAACTAGGAACAGGGCCTGATTTTTGAATTTTTTACATAGATGTATACTTTCCAGTAATTTTGAAGTTAAATTTTATTTTTTTCTCATCTGAGCACTTTATATGATTAAATAAGCATATTACATTGCTCTAAAAATATTTTTGAATAGGGTCTGTCTTGAGAGATTAATTTAGCCCTTAGGATCCAATGTATTCTTATATAAAATACATGACAGGTTAGCAAAAACTTCCATTTATTCTAGACATATGATAAGGAATGATTCATTCTAAGAATGTTTCCGAATGAGATGAATGTAACTCTTATGTAGATCCTCAATGCAGAGATGAGAGTGTTCTTGAAATTTCTTCCTATTACAATGAATATTTATAATTCAAGAATACAACAGAAATTGATTATCCTATTGTTCACTATAAAATTTAACATAATACTTGCTTCCGGGAAGATGGCGGCGTGAGCAGGGTGGCAGAAATCTCCTCCCAACACTATATTTATCTATGAAAATACAGCAAATACAATTATTCCTAAAAGAGAGACCAGAATACACAGGAAAGCGCACAGCATGCAGCTACACCCGAGAGGACTCGGCACCCCAAGAGGCAGGTAAGATAAGGAGCTGTGACCCGGTGGGACCCGAGCACTCACTCAACCCAGCACACCAGTGGGAGGAGAGGATTCAGAGCCGGGAGGGAGTGGAAGTACACCCTGCGAAATAACCAGCCCCAGTGATCTGCGCAGGGAGCGCTGACACACATAGCGTGGTGTAGCAGAGATTGGAGAGACAGAGAGGCAGAATCTGAGAGGAAAATGCGCCAGGGTGCCTGCAGCCGGCTCCCGGGAGGGAAAAAAAAACAAAAACAAAAGCACACACTTTCTTCAGCGATCTTAAAGGGACAGGAGCCCAGCGGAGGAGCCAGATCGCCCTGGCACACTCAGCCAGCAGGCTGGGAATCCTGGGGAGTTCCGGACCCCTTAGCTGGCGACTGGGAAAGGGTGGCCACACATCAACTTCCCAAAGAGATCAACAGCTTCCCATGCATTCCCACCCGGGCCAGAGCTATAAAGGGCCCTGCGGAGTGGCGTGGCCATGGCTGCGGAAAAGTGCAGCAAGAGCGACACCTACAGCATCCCCACAGAATCTACTCCTGGTGAGTGGTTTTTTTTGTTGTTTTTTCTTTTTTCTTTTCTTTCCTTTTTCTTTTCTTTTTTTTCTTTTTTCCTTTCTTTCTTTCTTTTTTTTTTCTTTTTAAAGTCTTAAAGAGACCAGCTGATATACGTGGCAACTACAAGGGACCACTTCTATAGCCATGAAAAGACAGAGGACTATGGTCCACACTAAAATCAAACAGACAACCCCAGAGAGGGAGCCTGAAGGGATGGAAATGCACAGTCTTCCTGAAAAAGAATTCAGAATAAAAGTCATAACCATGCTGATGGACCTACAGAGAAATGTGCAACAGCTCAGGGAGGAAGTGAGGGAAGTGAGGAAAGACAATGCGGAAATCAGAAAAGCGATTGATGGGCTTAACAGCAGACTGGATGAGGTGCAAGACACTGTTAATGGAACAGAAATCAGAGAATAGGAATACAGAGAAGCTGAGGCAGAGAGACATAAAAGGATTTCTAGGAATGAAAGAATATTAAGACAACTGTGTGACCAATCCAAATGGAACAATATTCACATTGTAGAAGTACCAGAGGAAGAAGAGAGAGAAAAAGGGATAGAAAGCGTCTTTGAAGAAATAATTGCTGAAAACTTCCCCATGCTAGGGAAGGAAAGAGTCTCGCAGTCCACGGAAGCCCACAGATTTCCGAGCACAAGGGACCGAAGGAAGACAACACCAAGACACATAATAATTAAGATGGCAAAGATCAAAGATAAAGACAGAGTATTAATGGCAGCTAGAGAGAGAAAAAAGATCACCTACAAAGGAAACCCATCAGACTATCATCAGACTTCTCAACAGAAACCTTACAGGCCAGAAGAGAATGGCGTGATATATTTAACGTTACAGAACAGAAGGGCCTCGATCCAAGAACATTGTATCCAGCACGATTATCATTTAAATATGACAGAGGGATTAAATAATTTCCAGACAAGTGAAAGCTGAGAGAATTTGCCTCCCATAAACCACCTGTACAGGACATCTTAAAGGAACTGCTCTAGAGGGAAGCACTCCTAAGGCTAAAAAGCTGTCACCAGAGAAAATAAAATCATAGCAAAGAATGCAGACCATCCAAATACTAACTAAAGGCAAAGAATAAAACACCTAGTATATAAAGAATGGAGGAGGAAGAATAAGAAGGGAGAGAAATAAAGAAACATCAGACACTGTTTACAATAACTTAACAAGAAAGTTAAGTTAGATTGTTAGATAGTAAAGAACCAACCCTTGAACCTTTGGTAACCACGAATCTAAAGCCAGCAATGGCAATAAGTACACATCTATCGATAATCACCCTAAATGTAAATGGACTGAATGCACCAATCAAAAGACACAGAGGTAATGAATGGATAAAAAAGCAAGACCCATTTATATGCTGCTTACAAGAGACTCACCTCAAACCCAAAGATATACACAGACTAAAAGTGAGGGGATGGAAAAAGATATTTCATGCAAACAAAAAAGAGAAAAAAGCAGGTGTTGCAGTACTTGTATCAGACAAAATAGACTTCAAAATGAAGAAATTAGCAAGAGATAAAGAAGCACATTACATAATGTTAAAGGGGTCAGTCTAACAAGAAGATATAACCATTACAAGTATATATGCACCCAACAAAGGAGCGCCAGCATATGTGAAACAAATACTAACAGAATTAAAGGAGGAAATAGACAGCAATGCATTCATTTTAGGTGACTTCGACACACCACTCACTCCAAAGGACAGATCAACCAGACAGAAAATAAATAAAGAAACAGAGGTACTGAACAACACACTAGAACAGATGGACCTAACTGACATCTACAGAATTCTGCACCCAAAAGCAACATGATACACATTCTTCTCAAGCGCACATGGAACATTTTCCAGAATAGACCACATACTAGATGACAAAAAGAACCTTAGTAAATTCAAAAATATTGAAATCCTACCAACCAACTTCTCAGATCACAAAAGTATAAAATTAGAAATAAATTTTAGAAAGAAAACAAAAAGCCTCACAAATACATGGAGACTTAACAACATTCTACTAATTAATCAGTGGGTTGACGACCAAATCAAAATAGAAATCAAAGAATACAAGGAGACTAATGACAACAACAACACAAAGCCACAACTTCTCTGGGACTCAGCAAAGGCAGTTCTAAGAGGAAAGTTAATTGCAATCCAGGCCTATTTAAAGAAGGAAGAACATTCCCAAATGAATAGTCTAAAGACACAATTACTGAAATTGGAAAAAGAAGAACAAATGAGGCCCAAAGTCACCAGAAGGAGGGACATAATAAAGATCAGAGAAGAAATAAATAAAATTGAGAAGAATTAAACAATAGAAAAAATCAATGAAACCAAGAGCTGGTTATTTGAAAAAATAAAAAAAATAGATAAACCCCTAGCCAGACTCATTAAGAGAAAAAGAGAATCTACACACATAAACAGAATCAGAAATGAGAAAGGAAAAATCACGACGATCTCACAGAAATACAAAGAATTATAAGAGAATACTAGGAGAATCTATATGCTAACAAGTTGTAAAACCTAGAAGAAATGGACAACTTCTTAGAAAAATACAACCTTCCAAGAATGACCAATCAAGAAACAGAAAAAGTAAACAGGCCAAACACCAGCAACAAAATTGAATTGGTAATCAAAAAACTACCTAAGAATAAAACCATTGGACCAGATGGATTCACCCCTGAATTCTACCAGACATATAGAGAAGAAATAACATCCATTCTCCTTAAAGTTTTCCAAAAAATAAAAGAGGCCAGAATACTTCCAAACTCATTCTAGGGAAGCCAGCATCACTCTAATACCAAAACCTGGCAAAGACCTCACCAAGAAAGAAAATTACAGATCAATATCCCTGAAGAATGTAGATGCAAAAATACTCAACAAAATATTAGCAAACCGAATTCAAAAATACATCAAGAGGATCATACACCATGATCAAGTGGGATTCATCCCAGGGATGCAAGGATGGTACAACATTCAAAAATCCATCAACATCATCCACCACATCAACAAAAAGAAGAACAAAAACCACATGATCATCTCCATAGATGCTGAAAAAGCATTTGACAAAATTCAGCATCCATTCATGATTAAAACTCTCAACAAAATGGGTATGGACGGCAAGTACCTCAACATCATAAAGGCCATATATGACAAACCCACAGCTAACATCATACTTAACGGCGAGACGCTGAAAGCTTTTCATCTAAGATCGGGAACAAGATGGATGCCCACTCTCTCCACTGTTATTCAACATAGTACTGGAGGTCCTAGCCATGGCAATCAGACAAAACAAAGACATACAAGGCATCCAGATTGGTAAAGAAGAAGTCAAATTGTCACAATTTGCAGATGACATGATACCATACATAAAAAACCCTAAAGACTCCACTCCAAAACTACTAGAACTAATATCTGAATTCAGCAAACTTGCTGGATACAAAATTAATACACAGAAATCTGTTGCTTTCCTATAAGCTAATGATGAACTACCAGAAAGAGAAATCAGAAAAACAATTCCATTCACAATTGCATCAAAAAGAATAAAATACCTAGGAATAAACCTAACGAAGGAAGTGAAAGAACTGTACTCTGAAAACTATAAGACACTCCTAAGAGAAATTAAAGAGGACACTGACAAATGGAAATGCATCCCATGCTCTTGGCTAGGAAGAATAAATATTGTCAAAATGGCTATACTACCTAAAGTAATCTACAGATTCAATGCAATCCCTATCAAACTACCAACAGCTTTCTTCAATGAACTGGAACAAATAATTCTAAAGTTCATATGGAACCACAAAAGACCCCGAATAGCCAAAGCAATCCTGAGAAGGAGGAATAAAACATGGGGAATTACGCTCCCTGATTTCAAGCTCTATTACAAAGCCACAGTAATCAGGACAATTTGGTACTGGCACAAAAACAGACCCACAGACCAGTAGAACAGAATAGAAAATCCAAACATTAACCCAAACATATACAGTCAATTAATATTTGAAAAAGGAGCCTTGTATATACAATGGGGAGATGACAGCCTCCTCAGCAGCTGGTGTTGGAAAAACTGGACAGCTACATGTAAGAGAATGAAACTGGACTACTGTCTAGCCCCATACATAAAGGTAAACTCAAGATGGATCAAAGACCTGAATGTAAGTCATGAAACCATAAAACTCTTAGAACAAAACATAGGCAAAAATCTCTTGGACATAAACATGAGCGACTTCTTCATGAACATATCTCGCTGGGCAAGGGAAACAAAAGCGAAAATGAACAAGTGGGACTATTATCAAGCTGAAAAGCTTCTGTACAGCAAAGGGCACCATCAGTAGAACAAAAAGACATCCTACACTATGGGAGAATATATTCATAAATGACGTATCTGATAAAGGGTTCACATCCAAAATATATAAAGAACTCATGCACCTTAACAAAAAACAAATAATCCAATTAAGAAATGGGCAGAGGACATGAATAGACACTTCTCTAAAGAAGAAATTCAGATGGCCAACAGGCACATGAAACGATGCTCCTCATCGCTAGTCATCAGAGAAATGCAGATTAAAACCACAATGAGATATTACCTCACACCAGTGAGGATGGCCAACATCCAAAACACAAACAACAAGAAATGTTGGCGAGGATGTGGAGAAAAGGGAACCCTCCTACACTGCTGGTGGGACTGCAAATTAGTTCAACCATTGTGGAAAGCAGTATGGAGGTTCCTCAAAAAACTCAAAATAGAAATACCATTTGACCCAGGAATCCCACTCCTAGGAATTTACCCTAACAATGCAGCAACCCAGTTTGAAAAAGACATATGTACCCCTATGTTTATCGCAGCACTATTTACAGTAGCCAGGAAATGGAAACAGCCTAAGTATCCATCAGTAGATGAATGTATAAAGAAGAAGTGGTACATATACACAATGGAATATTATTCAGCCATAAGTAGAAAAAAAATCCTACCATTTGCAAGAACATGGATGGAGCTAGAGGGTATTATGCTCAGTGAAATAAGCCAAGCTGAAAAAGACAAGTATCAAATGATTTCACTCATATGTGGAGTATATGAACAAAGAAAAAAAACTGAAGGAACAAAACAGCAGCAGACTCACAGAACCCAAGAACGGACTCATAGTTACCAAAGGGAAAGGGACTGGGGAAGATGGGTAGGAAGGGAGGTATAAGAGGGAAAAAGGGGCATTACGATTAGCAAACATAATGTTGGGGTGCACGGGGAGGGCTGTACAACTCAGAGAAGACAAGTAGTGATTCTATAGCATCTCACTATGCTGATGGACAGTGACTGTATTGGGGTGGGTGGGGGAGACCTGATGAAGGGGTAGTTTAATAACCATAATATTGCACATGTAATTGTAGATTAATGATACCAAAATAAATTATATTAAAAAAATTTAACACCATACAATATATCAGTTGTTAAAGTCACACAGCTGGAGAGTACGGATTAAAGGCCAGGTCCACTCTAGCAGAAGCAGGTTAATGCCAGTCACAAACCTGTTTCTCCCTATTGCAATTAGATAAAGGAAGCCAACCTCAGCTGGAGAGGTGTGAAAGTCTGAATTCTCTACTTTTTATGAATCCTGTACTTACTGTGTCAGTATTAAAATAGCTTAAAAAATAATCTGAACATTTGCCTAACCCTCATATTGCCAAATAAATATCTGAAAAAAAAACTTGTGATAGGGGAAAAAAAATGGCTTATGCATTTAACCTGATACTCCCTGGCCTTTTATTCGCTACTCCTCCCAAGGAAACTTATTTTCTCACTATCAAGGTTGATCTGAGAGTTTCATGAGTGTGTGCCAGCCATGTGTTATTGTGATGTCTCTTGGAGCTACACCTGTAAATCTTTACTTGTGATCCAAGGATGTTGAGTCTGCAGTTTATGAAGACTAGCAATACATGGAGCTCCTTTCTTGGCCAGGAAGGAGGCTAACATTCACATGTGTGGCACATGCAGACTAGGTCGTCTTTACAATGATCATTTATAATATATATGGAGTCCTTAAAATTTGCCAGCCCTGTGTCAAGTGCTTTACATAGCCCACTCGTTAAGCTGCCTAACAATTCTCTGATTGGATGTCATCTTCAACACACACGTACACAAACTCACCTTTTAAATGCTAGTCTGTAAATTATACATAATGATATTACACTTTGAAAGTGTATGTTTCAAACAGGTATATGAAGTAAATATTTTAAATATTCATAGGAATATTTTAATCACTCAACGAAGGAATATGATGATTAATTTTATCAGCGTGGGTGGGCCACAGTGTCCAGATTATTTGGTCAAACATTACTCTCGACGTTTCTGTGAAATTTTTGTTTTGGATGAGATTAATATTTAAGATGGTAGATTTTGCGTAGATTACCTTCAGTAATGTGTATGGTAGATTTTGCGTAGATTACCTTCAGTAATGTGTGTGGGCCTCATAAAAACATGTGAGAGTCTTAATAAAACAAAGACTGACCTCTTCTGAGCAAGAAGGAATTCTGCCAGCAGTCTGCCTTTGGACTCAAACGGTAGCACCTTCCTGGGTCTCCAACCTGACAGCGGACCAAACAATTCAGATTTCCTAAACCTGCTCATCCCACGCGCCAATTCTTTAAACTAACTCTCTCTCCTCTCTGACTCTTGTCTCCCGACCCACTGCGCCCAGAGGAAGCCCAGTCTCGCAGGATTTCAGTTGTCCCGCGAAGGCAGGTAAAGGGAGGGCGTCCTGGAATGAGGAACACCTGTGTGCTGCAGTCTGTCCGTGAGGAGCCCAGCTCACCCCGCACGTCAGGCAAACCCCAGGCCGTGTCAGTGCCTGACCCCTTCACTCTGAGTATACATGCGTGCGCGTATGCGGACTGTGGAGTTTCAGATGAAGTTAAAGCTCTTTATCAAACTTGGCTTTATTCAAATGTATGGGAGAAATTTGCCATGTGCACAAAAATTATGAAAACTAGCACCATCTGCTATCCACTAACTGCCCTCCCTGTTCTTCTACATTTTGAGAACAACCTAGACAAAACTGAGATTTCTATCCAAGAAGTTTGAGACAGGGAAAGCAGGGGGCTGGGGCGAGCAGCCTCTGTCTGGTTAGAGCAAAATAAGGGCCTTGGGAAAGGGCAGAACAGCTGAGGTGGAAAGTCCTTGGTTTTTTGCGAGTAGTTAGAGTCGCGTGAGCAGGACAAATTTAGAAATAGAAACAACTTTCGATGAGATTAGAGCAATGAAAAGCATACCAGCTGGAACCTAGAGAAATTAAACAGCTCAGCTAAGCAAATGAGCTAAGTTTGAGATATAAACCCCTCGACAAAGCCCAGCCACAAGAACTCAAGTTGCCTCCCAGCCGCGCTGGGAGTTTTCTGTACTTTTGTCTTTCTCTGAATAAAAAAAAAAAAACCTCTTTCTCCCGCTTGCCTACCTTTACTGAACATTTGAGAAGTTCATTCTTCCAATCCGCCAACGCGAACCCGGTATCAAAATGAATTGTAAAATGATGTTAAGTTTTGAAATAGAAATCCTTTCTTTCACATTTAATTGATACTATATAGGAATTTTAGTTCTAAGGAATGTCACCCTTACTCACGTGGTCTAAAAGGCACAAAGAAAATAAAATATATTTCTCCTAAGCTATTTGCCCAGTACAGTCTACAAGCAAAATGGTTCAAAGCCTGACATAAAGTGAAGATGAAGAGCACGTGTGATGTGATGGCTGTCAAATACCTAGAGCAGCAGGGCCTCTTGTAAGCCCTAGTTAGGATAAGCCGTTGTATGAAGAAAATAGTTTGCATGAATATGTTTAAACAGTAGTCCCCATCTAAGGAACCATAGAATTTGGCAGAATACTATAAGAGTTTTTCATGAAACAACTTTAAATCTCTGGTTAAATATCCTCAATTATTTTTGAATACTGTTTTTTAAAGTATTTTCTAAGCTTTGCAGTCAAAATGCTTAAATGGACTCTAACTTTTTCCTCCCTCCTCAAGCCTCATGGGAAAGGCGGGTGATGTTATAAAAAGGCATAACTACTCAAGTCTGGGGAAAAGGAGAGAAGAGAGGGGAGAAGAGCATGAACATTTTGTAAGCTGGAAAACAGGGACAAATGATTTACTGTTTATCAGATCCTTTGACAAAACAGCATCCGACACTGATAGCAGGTAAGGTTGAGAACCAAACTAATTTACAGAGCAAAATGTTCCCAACACTTGGACTTTGGGGGAATCCTCTCATTACAAATGGAAGTGGGGGTAAAAAGGGTTTAATGTTTGTTCAGGACACCAACAAAACTGCCCCTCTGCTATTCTAAAAAAAAACTAGTGACTTATTCTCTGGAAAAGGTTAACAAAGTGTCTGAATTGAGAGTATAGGACAGAGTAAAATATTGCTAATATATCATGGGTGCTGAAACTGTATTTTCATTTCAAAAATATAGCCATCCCTCTTTAATATGGTCTCCTTTTCCTTTTTATACTTTTAATTAGATTGTGAGGAGATGACCCAGTATGATGAAAAAGACATCAGGAAGGCAAACTACAGAAACTCATTAATTAGCTCTATTGGCCTAGAAATAGTACTCTAAGTGCCTGCCATTTGCCAGGCATAGTTCCAAGAGTTTTATGTTAATTTATTTCATCAATACAACCCAATGAGGCAGAGGTTATTATCTTTTTTTATTCATAAAAAGTTTTATTTGATTTTTTCTTACTAGTGAAATATTAACAAATAGGGGAAGAAGAATGAGTTTGTGAAATAAAACGGTCTGAAAACTGGAGCAAGATTTGAAAAAAAATGAAAATTATTAACATACATGTCAAATCTCAATTTGTTTTCAACATACATAGGTATTACAATATTATTGACTATATTGCCTATGCTGTACCTACAACTCTGTGACTGATTTATATTTAATTAGAATTTTAAGGACAGATTATTACTATTTTTATCTTTCAGATGAGAAACCTAGGGTACAGAGAGAGAGGTTACATAATTTGTCCTATGGTTAAGACTGAGATTTCTATCCAAGAATTTGTATCTACAGATTTATACTTTGAACTACCCTTTACTGCCTGGTAGGAGAGAATATGTGTCCTAAAATTGGACCAGAGGAAAAAAATATATGAAAAATAGAAAGATTGTGAATTGAAACTGCCCCAGACATTATGATCAACAGATTATAAGATCTGGAATTATTTCCAGAAGGTTGCAAACTACAAGATAAAATTTTATTCACCAATAAATATTATATTACAAATATTGTTTGACAAAACTGGGATTAGTTTAAAATAATTCTATGCTGGTGAAAAGATATTCGTAACCTCTTTCCATATTCAATCTTGCCATATAATATTATTTTAATCCCTTTTAAATCTATGGTGATACTGATTTCAACATGTTTGATTTTCCCATCTATTAACATTTTCATCCTAGACTACAATGATATTTTAACAAAAATTACGTTAGTATTTGTATCCCCACAACATGATTTACCTTACTTACCTTTACCATCACTTGAAGCTAGCTCATCCAAATCACTTAAAAAAAATAAAATAAATCCTCTCTGGTACATAAGGTGATGAAAAAAATCAAAGATGCTAATCCATGTACTACGAGCATATCAGTTTTCCTTGTCAACTTTTTTGTTTTTATGTTTTAAGCTTATTTCTCATAGCATTAATATTTTTTCATATCTTGACTTTGTGAATAGTAATAATTTTAAATGTTACATTTGATGTATTAAAAAAGATAGCTTCTCCACAGTGATAAAATTATCTGTAAATATTACCTGTCCTTTCAGTCCTATAGTCTTTTAGGTAGTAGCAAGTCATATTTACCGTGGTCAATTATATTCTTGAATTGGGAAATGATGAATTGTGATTCTGAAATCACTACTTTTTTTATATGTTGTTTGTAATGGGATAATTATGAAAAGGGATCCATTTCTCAGTTTGCTAAAATATTATTTTCAAATTTGATTAGTACACAATAGTAACAAAAAATTTGCTTAAGATCAAATGCAATCTTGAATCTAAAATCTGTTCAAATTCCAACACAAAATTACTTCACCAACTCTGTTTCACAGGTTAAATAGTGAAGTTGCCATTCTTTGCCAATCATGGTTCAAGACTTACTCTATTTACATCCAGCATTTAAGGACTGAGGATTAAAAATTTTGTAAACCTGATTAATTGAAGGTCAGCTGTCACTTGCTTTTGAAATATGAACATGTTTTCCTGATACTATACATGGAGGAATTTCCAAAGCAGAGAGCTATTTTGAGTTGCTTCCAGAAACATCTCTTTGTAACACCTTCTTAACTGTGACTTCTGAATCACTATGCAGAAGATTTTACTGCCTAATTAAAGGGCTGGTGCAGTGATGAAGATAAAGAATACAGAGCAGGGCTGCAAACTAATCTACAAGCAAAGCACAGGAGCTACTTGTAAAGAGTAAGGGCTTATTTTATCGACAGCTGTGTCCAATAAGGGTGAGTAATATGGTAACTTTAATATTAATCCTTTTCTGCCATGATTGTTACCTCCTTCATTATCCCTTCATTATCTCTCACTGTGCTCAGTAAAATAATTCATACATTCATTTATTAAACTTTCATTTTAAATGGCAGAATTTTCAAATAACAATATTCATTTTCAGTGGAAATGTAATCCTCATTATATTAACTGACAAATTCAATGAAATAAATGTATATAGTTAATCAAGTTAACTGTTCAGTTTATTGGTTAGATTCTGTTTTGAATATGTGACATAGATACAACATTAATTACACATATATGAAAAAGACATTATTGACATAATTGCAATCATAATTGTGTAAGAAACCAGTGGCTCAATACGTAAATGGTATTTCGTAGTAGTTTACAAAGGGAATACACATACTGTGATAGAATAGAAGTGCCCAGATACTTCACCAATTGTTAGCTCAGTAGCATTGCCAAGTTACTTATTCTGAGACTTAATTTCCCCATGTATTTAAAAAAAGAGAGAAGAGAAATAATATTATCTACTGTGCAGAGTTGTGATCATAAATATGATGTACATAAAACACATGGAGCATATAGACTTTTAATAAATGTTATTTATCTCCTCCCAACATAGATAATGTGATACTGGCTCCAAATTATCCAAGCCAAATTAAATATTTTTAAACAGATTTTAAACATAATTGCTGGAGTTTATAATCCAAAATATTTCATATTTAGGTTTATAATTTCAATAAATGTATATTGTATTTTCTAATGTGATCCAGGTTTTATAAACATCAGTGGCAATGTCATAATAAATAAAATATGGGTGCACAGAGTACAATTGATATATCTAAATCTATGTCTATATATATATATATCTGTTTCAATAACTGCATATCTATTTATCTATAAACATACCTCTGTGTGTGTATAAGAGTCTAATTTTTATGTATTTCCCCCAAGGCAAGTAAAAATATTTAAGAAAAATGTTTAGCATAATTCAAAAAAATGTTTTAGCAATCAACTAAATGAACAAAATAGACAAATATTTGAGAAGAAATACAGTAAATATTGTTAAATGGAGTTTTTGAGTAGTAGTGGAAGGCTGTGGTATAAAACGTTATTAAAATTAAGCCATCCATTAAAATATGTCAGCAGAGGAAACAAAAAAGTCTGGATTACTTTAATACACTCAAGCTTCCTTCATCAAGTTCTACAGAGTCTGTTAGAGGATCTGAGGATCTTCTTATTACACTTACTTACAGATTGAAGGCTAAATTGGAATTTGGAGTTCCTTAGATCTGTAAATTAGAGATAGTGTCTGAATAAATAACCTGGTATATTAGGATTGTGAGTTTCTTTTATGTACAAACTGATATTAATTGTTAAAATACAGATATTACAAAAGCCTTTTTACACAAAAATGAGCTTTATATTTTCAATGCAAATTAATTTCTCAGCCTTAGAATAAACTTTCTAAATAAAAGCATTAAAAAAACACTAAAAATATAACCTGAAAAAGGAAATGGGATGGGTATATTTTCTTTAGATCAACTATGGGAATTTTAATGTTCTTTTGTTTACCAGAAAATGCATATTCTTACAGAAGTGCAACTTTAGAAATTTATAAATTATTCTTGAGAATTTAGAAAATTCAAACATCCTGATGATTTGAGTAGGCTGGTACCTCATGTTTGTCTTTTGAGTATTGGCGCAGACTGCTATTGTCCACCTAAATTTGGTTTTCCATCTCTCCTTAAAAATATATTTGTAGCAGGGCAGATGGCTGCCAGCTTCCCTGAAAGTTAAACATAATTAAGTTTTTGTTGATAGAATGGAGTGTATCAGTTCTGAGTCTAGGACTTCACACTTTGATTTTATATTTTTCCAAGTTCTTTTCCGCTCCCTGGAAGCTGAAACAATGGATTTATCAAACTGGGACCACAAGAAGAAGGCAGCATCCTGTAATATGGCAGAAGGACAAGACAGACAAAACCTGCATCCTTGAGTGATATGTGAAACTGAGCTCAACAGCCTGGCACACTCACTCACTTTAAGGCTATCACATGAGAGAGACACAAAATATATGTATTTAAACCACTATATTTTGAAATGTCTCTGTTTTAACAGTGTTAGCCTCTATGCAAAGTGATACAGGTAACCACTGAGCACCATTTTAAATAAAAATACCATGAGTAAAATGGTAAGTCTGCAACCTACAGCTGTAGAATTTTCACGTATTTTAAGGTTGTTTTTAATGTATCACAAAACAAAGGATATTGTTTCAAATTAATTGAGAATGACAACATGTTAAACACTGGATTTTTTTCAAGGGCTAAGACTAAGCAATGTAATTTTGAGAGATAAGTAAGGAAGTTAGAAATGAAGAAGCTTCCCTTTAATTTATGCCTGTATGTCTAACTTTCTTGGTTCTCACACCAAATCATTTTCCTACTCATGCCACTCCTGTTGTCTCTTCATCTGAAATCTAGTTAACATATTTATTATGTCATTGAGTGATGAAATTACCAATAACCTTAGAAAATATTCCTTTTACTATTTACAATTAATTGCTAAAACTTTCCCTATTACCTCTGAAAAATCACCACAGTCACTCTTTGGATATTTCTAGAAGAGGGAAGATAAGCAATTCCTTTTTTTCTCTACTTTAGACTGCTAAACTCTCACAAACCCTTCCCTAAATTGGGCTTTTAATACTCACCTTCCTCGATTCCTCTTTACATTTTTGCGATTTATCCCGGCATACTGATTTTTTCCCATTTATTCCTGGAGGGTAATTACTCCAGACCAAGTGGTCCTTGCTTGCAAACTCCATAAGAATTTCTGAATCACCAAATCATGATGCATATATTCTTTGCATTGTTATTTGATTGTGGAAATGCAAATATATTTTATATCCATAAAATTTATGCATTCTTTGAAGGCAACTTTAAATATTAATATGCCTTAGTTTTCTGAGATTCTGAACTCTAAACCTATTAAATCCTTCCATATTTTTCCTGGGTATCATAAAATAGGCAATTTGACTATAAATAGACATTGTTAAATCCAAAGGAAATTTTAATTAAGTCACTTTCCAGTACTGAGGATGAAGTGGTCCAGCTGAATTCCTATTCTGCTTCTCTTTATCATTACTTCCTCTTCCAAAAATTATCTTTGCCTGGCTCCTCAAGCTTGCTTATCCCTGGACCCATCACAGCAAGAAGCAAATTGGAATCTATTTGTCTTTTCTAATAATAATTCTTACACACCTTCTATATTTCAGACACAGTTCTATTCACTTATAATACCTTGGTGAATAAACAGACCATGCAGAATTAAGATGCTGTCATCTGTCTTAACCTAAAAGGAAGGATTTTCTTCCCTGGCTTCTATCCAGTTTTCACTGGTGATACTGCATGAACACAGTATCTTCTCTCTCATTGTGAACCTCAGCCTGGGCTTGAAATCCCAGACTAATATCTTTCCCTAACTGAAGCTGCATTGTTTCTCCCTTTCCCTTGCTTACAAAGTTTGAACAGTACTGCCCATTCCTACCTGATTGCCAAGTAATACCCTGCAGATCATATGTGATGCTATTTGAATAAACCCAGTTCTAACCATTTCCCTTATATGAATTAAAGTTTTGGGTCCCCTTGGATGCCATACCTGAATGGTATGCCTGCCTCACAGGACTAATCTTTCTGTTTTCCTTACTTGTTTAGATTGATGAGCAGCTTCCTGCTTGACTCCAGCTCAGTCACATTCCTGACAGACACATATTGCCAAGGTAACATTATGTATAACATTTGAACTTAAATTACTATACTATTTTAGCCCACTTCTACAGATAATTTTATTACACTGTCTTATAGTATATGCTAAATACATATCTGTAAAGATTTTTTATTTTTGGCCTCTCACTCCCATATTAAAATCTGAGTCCATGTTTAACAAGTGCTGTGGGTACCCTGCCCATATATCCATGGCACTCACTAACCTTGTACGCTGCATTTGTACCGCGAACTCTTGCAACACCACACCTGAAAGCTGTTTCTGACTTGCACAGGCCTGAATTATGCAGTGGGGGCAGGCTGGCTAGAACGGCAGGAATTAATGTCCCTTCCTAGGCTGAAAAGTCTTCAACCAGTGATAGATGAGGTGGTGGATAAATATCCACAAACCCTCAACTTTCTTCACCTTGGACTGGACAATTCTGAGCTGGCTTCTATACATTGTCCTAGGATGCCAAAAAAGCTTGAGCTCCATTCGCTCACAGTGGTAACCTGCTCATTAGCACACCTCGCTTTAACCTCCTTTCCTTAACAGAATCCCTTCCTTATTCTATGACCCAGTGCTCCCTAGTATCACCACCCAAATCAATTAGTTGCACAGAAGTCTCTACATCAAGGTCAACTCTTGGGCAAACCCAAGCAAACACGGGATGTGTGTGTACGGATATAGTTGGCCAGTCTTATTGTGTCTTTCAACATGCATGCTTAATAGTGAATAGAATGTTTAAAAAAAATACTTTAACTTTTTATGTTCTATATATAGTGTTTGTATGTATGTTCAAATTTACTGATATTTCTATCACTCCTCAAGTATTTGGGTCACATTTTCTGGTAATGGAAAATCTGAAGTAATGTATAATTTACAGCATAGTTCTGTGACAAGTTTGCCATGAAAACCACCACCCTTGAATTTCCAATATTTGAGGTATTCAAAATTACAAAACACAAGGCCTTTCTTAGAATCAATATAAGTAGCATTTTTGAACTATTTCCAAATATTCAACTAGGTGATAATTGGATATAAAATAATTTAAATAAATGCAACATAACAAATGGTTAACTCATAACAAATTATGTTAATTTTATACCAATCATACACAATGGCAAATCGTGTCACTCAAGAATAATTTATAAATATCCAAATTCTCCACCATGTGTTGCTAGAAGTCAAGTTTGTTTTTAACCCACTAGTTTTGGCTTGCCGCACTTTTACACAAAAGGAAGACTATAGACTTATTGCCAACATGGGCAGTTCAAGAATTTCAGTTATGCATCTGGTTAGGAGGGTTTTTAACCTCAGCACATGTACTGTGACATTGTTTTTCCACATAACATTTAGAGAATTCTAGAAAAGCATTGAAGCTGGCAGTTATTCACAGTATTGGCTACAGGACATCAATTCTCTGCTGGATCAAAATGTTAGTTCCAAGAGAGGGTGTGAGAAGTAAGTAAAAACACTCTCTTTTTCTTCTGAGCTCTAGGAATTCATGTTTTCCAAGAAAGGCTGTAAACATTCTCTCTCAGGTGATACTGTCCAATGGGAGAAAACTGTTGGAAAAAGGAAACTACAGGAAAGCAAGAGAATTTTTGTTAAAAAATTCAATATTACTAGCAAATAATATTAAATTTTATTAGAACTAAATTCAATACTATTAGCAAAATGTTTAGCCTTTAAACATATCTCCACCTAAATATTTTTTCTTATTTTTTTATGGAATTAATCTGACACTATTCCACAGATCATTAAAGTCCAATGTTTTCCATTGAGATGAAGACTATTTATGTTATGTGAATTAGTACAGTTGACATGGAGGGTAGAGAGGATGAGCTAGACTTGAGTACTAGGTGAAAATGAAGATAGAAATGGTAACTACTTCATTCTTCTACTAGAAAAAGTCACAGATGTTTTAAAAATGCTTGTATTATAATTCCATTTCTGCTAAAAATAGTTTCATGTGGATATATTTCCCAAAAATTCATGCTCTACTTATTTAATGTTGAAATAATTTGGAAAAACTCTTGAAATTAACCTTTGATCAAATTATAACCCTCAAATGACAAAAATGTATAAAACTGGGGAAGATAAATTTAGTCTGAAATTACTGAAAGCCTTCATTAAGCCTTAATATATGCTGTCAGCTTTAAACTAAATAATAGATGAGATTTTAACATAATCAGAAGAAAACTGCTGCTACCTGCCTCTGTTACTGTCACAATGAAATTGACAAGATAATTTTGAAAATAAGGCCTTCTCCAAGTCACTTCAAGGATCTGACAAGCACACAGTATTTAGAATTATATCTATTCATACAGAAAAAAAGATTTATCTAGAAGAATATAAGATAGTTGAGTGGAAGATAAAATATATTCTCCTTTAGAGAATTTTCTTTGACAAATAAATACAAGTGCTTCATAGGTTAGCAATTCTTCGCTTTCAGAAAAGATTCCACTTTCTGATCTTTCCACAATTGTCTTTAAGGAAACTATGCAGTTAGGTAACCTTCAAGTAATCAACAAAGGTGTATCCTATATGTGTTACACCAAGTTACTGTGTTTATTAAGTCTCTTAAGCTTTTCTCAAATTATTAATATACATAGCTCTCATTATGACTACCAATAAGAAAAGCACTTGACTAATTCCCTCACTATAAGGAAAGGGTACAAAATAATAAAGAAGAACAATAATTCCCTATAATCTTCAGAGATATGTGTTAGGACAAAGCTTAAACTTAAACTAAAAGTATTCTTTCCAACAATGTAAAATATAAAATATTCAATAATTCCTCTTTTTATCTAGGCGAATATAACTCATTAAAAATAGTGACATGACTTTGGACTTAACATACACAAAGCTTGAGTTGGTGGAGAGGTTTATGAACTAAAAGTTGTTTAGCTATATATAATATATATTATTTGACATATTTCAATTATTTATTAGTTATTATTTCACTCATAAACATTTACTTCTCCATTTCACTGCCTTTCCAGATGCTGAGTGATTGTGGCAATTATTGATGATTATTATATCTGAAACCAGATATCTCTAGATCTTTTGAAAGATTTTAAGCAAGAGGGTGTTTCAACTTTTACATGACATTTCTTGATTTGCTTGTTCATATTGCCTTATGAATGCACACAAAAGCTCAGTATGTCTTAAAGCCAATTAATCACTTATTGATGTTGGCGAATACATTAGTAAAATAAATAGACAATATTGCTGTAAGACATGGAGTCAACCAACTAAAGTTATGCATTTTAGAATTAAAAATTATTTTCTACCTTGAAATACTGGATATAATTTAACATTTCCTTTAGATACAGCACTTTAAACTTATGACATGTAGATACTGTACTTTGTTTTCCTAATGATAAAAGTAATAGGATCCTCTTATAAACTATGCTGTTAAAACATAGAAAAAATCATTGCTATTATTCTTATATCTGCCTAAAATGGGACAGGAAAGAGACACAGTGGGAAGACACTCATGAGCTCACATGAAAGTTAAATACAATAGACAGTTCACATTTTTGAATTGCCAACTTTGAAGTGCCTTTACTCATATATTACAAATCATGTCATATTCAAAAAGTTTAAACGTTGAGACATCTATTGAGTTCTGTCCCTGATCTTCAAGAAACCTGAATTTCCAAAGAGACATACAGATGGAATTTTCTTTTCTTTTTTTTGTGCTTTTCATTAAATGTCTCCAAGCAAAAAACTCAAGATGGTGGGAGCAAAAAGAGAGTTTTAGGAGCTTGATCTGAATTGATCATTTTGTATCAGAATAATAAAGAAAAAATCAGTTTTAAAAAGGAAATATAATCATATTTCAAATCCATGTAAATTTTATGCACATGTGGAAAGATAGGTTTTTAGCATGTCATAGTCATTTATCAGTATCTAAAAAGCTTTAGTAAGTAGGTCTAATTACTCACCAAAATTCTTTTCAGATCTTCATATCCAGAATATGCTCATTATTAGGGGAAAGTAAAATCCTATGATTCATTGCTTATACTCTATTTTGGAAAAATTACATATTGATCACCAAAGTAGAGAAAGGCAATGTATGGTGTACTAGAACTTGAGTAAGATTTAAATTTATACCAGATAGTATAGCTCAATAACATTAGGACTGTGGAAATAATATATTTAACAATTTGAGGTAAAAGTAGACATGAAATTCATTGCAATTCATTAATCTTACTATTTCCTATTACAGAAAGAGTTAGTAGGCAAGAAGCTTTGAAGAACAGAAGAACTAAAAATGAGAAAAATAACATTGAGCTTTTGTTTTTTAAACCTGCTTATGAAATATTTCAAAAATATTTTCCTGAATCATTTTTAAAGCAAATTGTTTATATATCCCAGCCAACTAACATGTCTATGCATTCAGGGGTCAAGAGTGGAGACTAAAGTGTAGAGAAAATATTTTTATATTTTTATCTCACTCATAGGAACATATTTATTAATATACTTGTTGAAATTTTGCAAAATTTTGAAACTCTTCCTTTTAAAAAGAAAACAGGACACTAAGACCATGTGAATCCACTGGGGCTGAAAAAGCAATAAGTATCCCAGCTTATTCTACAGACTTAGTATCCTGAGTCAATAGGGAATTCTTGGCCAATGGTCACCAAAATATTGGAAATGCATTACTAGAGAGATGTAGATTTTGTCAGGCCACTCAATCAAAGCCAGGCACAGTTATAGTCACTCTCACCTTATAGTGAAAGCATCAGAGAATCTGCCATCCCAAATCTATTACCACAATGGGAAAATATTCCATAGCTGCCAGAACTTGTTTCACATTCACAAGTGAACTGGGTGTAATTTTGGAGGTCTCAGCAAAGCCACAGAGAAGTAGAGCAAAAAGACTCTGATTTCCATCTCTGCTGTAATAAACCAGCATTTGAGAATACATAATCATGAAGTCTAAATCTGTAATGAGTAATGTTCTAAGCACTCTTATATGTTAAGTCATTTAACCTCCAAACATCCCTATGATGTGGGTCTATATTCTCCTTTTATAGCTGAGGAAACAGGCATAACACAGCAAAATAATTGCCCTACATTGGAGATGAAAATCCAACCAAACCTTCTAAACACAAATATCTGTTGAAGTGCTTCTATTAGGCTAATACTGAGACAATTTTCAGCCATGTGTTCGTATTATTTTCACAATATAGAAAGATTTACATGATACGGTGCTGCTTAATGGGAGGGTGAACTGCATACTTTAAGAGGGAGTATGCAATAGATCTTCAAGGCACCAAAGTTCAGTGTGAATATTTTAGAAGCTTTCATTTTTCAATAATTGTAAGTAGTATTTTAGGCTGGGACTATAAAGAATTTTTTAAAGACTTTACTGATGAGATCTTTTTGAAATAATTTTATTCCAGAAGGTACTGATGTATAATGTTAGTGTTTTGTATCTTTAGAGTCCGGGTGTTGAAGTGATTTGGAATAAAACTAACCCACACTAATTTTTGCAGCAGGATGAGTTATTTTGCTGAAGTCAGCATGAAATAATGCCTAACAAATTCCAAAAAGGGCCATCGCCAAATAAATCAAGCAGATGCTTAAATGATAAGTGTCAAACCAAGTTAATTTTTTAGTAACATTTGTGAGTGACTTAGGCTACTTTTTCAGGATGTGCCTCAGGAAATGGAGTTTAATGGAATTGCCAGGGGCTTGGTGGAGATTTAGAATGTGGATATGTCAGATTGCTATAGTTGTTCTCGTCCTGGGGGAGCAAGTCGCTAGAGCTAAAGTCATGTGAGGCTAATTTGTAAGCTTGACTGTCAATGTTTCAAACTATTTTGGAGGGGTATTTGGGGGCTGGCAACTGGGACAAGTCATCTGCAAGGGCATACCCTCCTGGGTAGGTAGGTTCTCTGAGGAGATGAAATTATAGATGAGACGTTTCTCCTGAGAGCACAGAATTAGAACAGAGGGAGTTGAATTGCCTTAAGGGATCATTTTATCAGACAGTGGTAACCTGATTAATTGCCCTTCCCATCTGTTCTGCTGATGTTTCTATCTAAATAACTGGGCCAAG
Organism: Smutsia gigantea; assembly: GCA_032199065.1. Lineage (NCBI taxonomy): Eukaryota > Metazoa > Chordata > Mammalia > Pholidota > Manidae > Smutsia > Smutsia gigantea. The sequence continues at coordinate 900,721 of JAVSCE010021375.1, read as the reverse complement.
GTATGGTGGAATCAGAATACCTTTCTCCAGCTCATTTCCACAAAAGCAGTGGAAACTCCAGACCCCTGAATAGTCATTACCCTCCTCTACACGACAGTATCTAACTTTGCTGTCTGTATATTAAATTAATTTTATCTGAGTCTAATATTTCAGGACATAGACTTTGACATTGATTAGATAGTAATAGAGGATAGGAAGATAGCCAGTGAAGTTTTAATTCTTTCTTACTTTTAAAGTAGATAAGTGGTTGCATAAAATTTGTGATTTAGGAGATTCACTGACAGTATTGAATGGATTAGAGTAGGTCAGGATTGAAAAATGAACAAGTATTGTAAAACCCAGCCCAAAGAGATTAAGAACTTGAACATGGGTTGTTGTAATCAGGGATGAATGTAGAGGAAAGGTGCAAGAAACATTCTGAGAACAGAAAGTTTTAATTCTTTTCTCCAGGGTTCTAACATGACCATACTCAGAGCCATAAACTCATCATACCTAATATTTTTTTCTAAATAAACTAAAATATCAATGAAGAATTCAGTGAAAGTATCAATAAAAGTATACATTATAAGAAGTTGTAGGAAAGAAAGTAACAGTGCAAAGGAAAATAATTTCAAATTATCTTAAGGTACTCTTCACTACTTTTCCTCTTAATATGATCTCTGCTTTTCTTTGCTACACTTGCTGACTTGTGTCTGAAACCTTATAGGGATTATCTGACAAAGGGTAATATTACAGGTTGTTGAGTTGACTGGGTGAGGCAGCAAGCCTTTTTTATGTGCTAAGCTGCTGTACTTAAACTCTTCTTTAAAGTGTGGACCTCTCACACCAAAACAAGAGCAAATGTCTCTTTGATAAAAATTGAAAATGAATTAAGACAGGGAGTGTATGGAAACTGTACTTCCTGCTCGATTTTGCTATAAACCTAAAACTTCTGTAAAAAGTAGCAGATGTAATGTTAGGGGGACACGGGGAGGGCTGTACAACTCAGAGAAGACAAGTAGTGACTCTACAGCATCTCACTATGCTGATGGACAGTGACTGTAATGGGGTTGGTGGGGGGGACCTGATGAAGGGGGTAGTTTAATCACCATAATACTGCACATGTAATTGCAGATTAATGATACCAAAATAAACTAAAAAAAAAGTAAAGTTTATTAATTAAAAAATAAAACAAAGTAAATTGAAAGTGAAATCACAGCAAAAAAAGAATACAATCTTCCTCTTCTCTGTTACCAGATCTTTCTTTTTCTCAATCAGTGAGGACAGAGCTCAAATTCAGTGCAACAAGAAAAAAATTATTCTTTCTTTTGTTTCAGTACTTTTCTCTAGAATGGTGCTTCAGGGCTTTTTCTCCCCAAAACAGACCTCACAGCTTTGTTCTCCCTACTTCCCACCAATCTGAGCTCCCTCCCTATTCCCCTAACACTCCTGTTTTGTGAGGATAATTTTCATGGGGTGACCACATTTTTCTGTAACATATGTGAACAAAGTACACCAAAAACCTTAAAGTACCTTTATAATAGACATTTCCTCACCTACCTCTTAAGGAAGTGGTGATGGTAGTAGAATAGTGATTTTACATATATACTAAATAACAGCAACTCAAAATACAGTATTTAAAATTGATATTGAATTTGACCCAGTTTTCTATGTATTGTTGCCCAGATGCTTTTTACATGAAAAAGATCATATTGATTAAACAAAATACAAAATCTCACAATGGAAATTTAAAGACATCTACACAAAATCATGGATTAAAGCACATGCCAGCATTCTTTCAAATTGCTTTTAAAATTTAAGATTTTCCTAAATTCTAAAATTTAAGTTACATTTTGGAATGCAAGGCAGCTTAAAGATAGCTTCTGGAGGTTTTAATTATAGATCAATATGTGTGTCTGAGTGCAAAATCAATTATTAATTTATGTAAACTGAAAAATTGGTATAATTTTTAAAGTTGGGTTCTGTGTCTTCAGGGTAGTTCTTGCTTTTTTGGCAACACATTAAATGGATAAGCAATCTTTCTGAACCTCTAATGATTCACTATTTTAAGAAATGTTCACTACTTAGAGAGACCTTGAGTTAGTTGGACAACCTTAGACTATGATAAATGTAAAGTCTAGTATAAAATTACATGAAAAAAATATAAATGCTAACTTCAATGATAGTGATACTACAAGCTAGTTTTCTATAGCCTTAGGTATCTATAAATGATGGAAAAGAGTTGAGGTAGAAGAGAAAATATTTTCCATAGTGTCTAATGTTTTCTCACATGAAGTCTAACCATGATTCATCTCTTGGTTAAGTAAATCTCTTTAAAATTTGTTTATCTTTTTTTTCCCCCTCTGGCAGATACAAAATGGAAATAAAAGGATGAAACAATGCAGTAACAAAGAGCCAGTTTGGTGGACATAAAACAACCATCAAAGAAGGGAAAAATACAAGCACATCTTAATTCACACTATGCATAAATGGCATCAACAATCAAAAATGCATGCTGAGTTCAAACAAACTTGCTTTTTAATCTTTCTTCAAAAGGCAAAGTAGTGAATGACAATCAAATATGAATAAACTGAAAATGAATAAGCAATAAAATAAGCGATACACAATTAACTGCATTGTTAACATTGTAAGAGAAAAAATCATAAATGAAAATGATGCTATTTTATTCAAAGTAACGGCTTTAAATATAGTTTATTTCAGCATCTGGTTAGGGCCACACTAATTTAATATAGATAAGAATCTGGCTTTTTATTTTTTTAAGCAACCATCCTCAATACCATTTCTTAGGTTTTAGAGCACTCATTTCTCTCTATTCTCCTTGCTGGCATGGTCCATAATCCTTAATAGAAGCTGAAAATGCTATATATATACTCCAATTTCTAGTCTTTCTTGCTAGTGAAGCACGCCAGAAATTCATACCTGAGGAATGTGTGCTGAGTGCTTTTGAGGAAATTTTGCTCCCTCAAAAGGAAAGAGATGTGAGGAAAATAATTTTTCCTTTTTGGTTTAGACAATGATATGAGAAAATGAAACACTTGGAGCTACTGCAGCCTTCTTGCTTCACAGAGAGGAATATACAAAGAATCTCAGAGAAGATGGACCATTGAACCAACCAGGAAATTATAGTTTAAGTGGCTTTTTACTTGGGTGTTCTTGTATCAGAAAACAACTGAGCTTCTTTTTAAAGAAATTCAACCCTGCATCTCTCCTAAATTATCTGGCCTACAGGAACATTACACCTTATATAATCATGTCTTTTCTATAAGTTAAATGACACAATATCCTTTAAATTTTTTTGGAACAATGCTAAAAAAGTTACATTTGAATACTGACATTGATTCATCACAAAAGCAATACAATATAAGAATGCAATATGATTCACCTTTCTGAGATTGTCTTCTTTCTCTCATTGTTTCTCTCTCCACCATGGTTTTCCAATGAATTTTTTGTTTTATTCCCCAACTGAAAGTTTATTTCTTTTTTCTTTTTTCATAATTCCAATTATAAAACAAGAAAGAATGTTACTGTTGCCCTGGTAAAAGAAGCAAACTATAGAATGGCTCCACACATGGCTCCCAATCCTTCCTCCTTTCAATAGCTCCTAAATGACTATGGGAAACACACATTCAAAAGCACTCCTCTAGTACTAGAGTGGAAGCAGAAAGGCAATGAGACAGAAATTTAAATGGACCTTTTACCTACATTCTGGAAAACAGTGGCAAAAAGCAGGTCAATAAGACCTTTTCTAATTCTGTACTTTCCATCTCAGGTAGTATATAGATAACCACAGGGGATCGCTACATATTTGTTGAATGAGTGCATAAAATTTTTACCCACTGTGTTGCAGATAGAGCTTAGGGCTTACTGTTGTTTTTGTACTAGGACATCGCATCATGCAAAAATGTTACATGCACAGGAATGTTGTAACATTAAATAATAAATGTATATGTTTATGAAGCCCCTGTTATGTGCAAGGCATAGAGGTAGGCATTTCCAGAAAACAATGACCATATAAGATCCAGTCCCTGACAACAAAGAACATAGTTTAGTAGTAGAGACAGGATACTGTATGCATAGCAACAGAGACAAAGCAGATAAAAAATGGCATGGGGAGTATAATGCATTTTAAAAGTTCAGAAAAACAAGTGTTTGAATCATGTAAGGAGGATCACAAATGAAGAGATAGTTGAAACTGATGTAGAAGGAGGGATTAAATTTCAGGTAGAATATGAGAAAGATTTTGATGACAGATGATAAACTGTTCCTTAGTAAAATACTAGTGCACTTTCCCTTAAACACAGAAAACATAAAGAGAGCCAGGGAAAATAAAAGGGGAAAAGAACTTTGAGACTGTCTTTTGGGGATATTTGAATGCCAAAAAGAATAGACATCATCTAGACACTCCCCCCAAATATGTCCAAAATCATTTCAAAGTACTCAGCCTATATGAAGAATTTTAAACATTTATCCATAAATAAAAATAAATTAAATAGGCATCCTTTGGTTTTATCGTAATCTATTATTCAATAGTGTACACTAATAAAAATAAATGCTAAGCTTGCAGATTTCAATTTATAGTATGTATAACTGAGTTGTCAACTCTATTATTTATCTAGGCCCTTAAGAAATAGGTTAATAGTTGGTATGTTGACATATATTGTAAATTGTCAGTAAAATCATGATTATTCGATGCTCATTTTTATGTAGGCTGAAAACTAATGTTAAACCAGAGAAAATGGTATAAAGTAGGACTATTACTAACATTTCAATTCTTTCTTTTCATGCTAACACTCAAATGTTAAAATACAATAGTTTTAATAGATCTTTTTTTCTCTTGAAAATCTGATAAAAAATTTGAGGATGATTAAAAATAATGTCAAAAACAAGTTTGACTTTTAGCAGTGCATCTTAATTGGTGTGTGACTGGAAATAAAACTTATTCAAAAATTTATAGAAATAAATTGCTCCTATTTGCCTCTACACTACAGCATTCGCTGTTTTAGAAACATCAATGTTTGTCATTAACCAGCCTAACATCTTGAGTCCTGCCTATTATAGAAAGGAAGATCTAAAACTAATGTGATCTTGTGAGGAAAACTCATAGTTTTTTATTAAACATGTAGCATTCTTGAATCTAATTTTTGCATACATCAACTATGTCCTCTGAATAAAGTCAGCCTTTAGATGTGTCTACTTCTTAGGTTTCATAGACAGTATCATGATGAAATTGATAATAGAAAAATCAAAGTAAAATTTTACATCTGAGTAGTTAGTAAAAAATTTCATCAGAAAAGATTCAAGAGAGATAATACCTTACCTTTTGAAAATGTGTTGTGTGTAATAATAACAAAGTAAACAAAAAACATAAACAACTTTTTGTTGTTAACCTTTTGTAGAAAATAAGTTATATTCATCATTATCCACCATATTTATTTTTTTTCTGTTTACTCCTTTATTACATATACCCTGGAGACTTTCAAAATGAATTTTCATCTATTCCCAACAAAGTGATTTAAACTACAGAAATAAGAAAATACAAAATCAGAGAGGATATCTAGAGCAATTATCTCTGTGCATCCTGGAAGCACAGAGAAATTTATTGAGAAACAAATCTTATAATTAAAGGAAGCACACCATTCACTGGGAGACACTAATGCTTTCTTAGCATTAAAATTCCAAAATAATTCATTGTGTGGATATTCAGATAAGGAAAATGGAATATTTTCTGCAATGTCTTAAATAAGTATACAAAATTTCATGAATATTTTTATATGGCCATGTCTACTCACATATGAAACCTAATAGCCAATTGTTACATAATACTATCTATAGTAAAATTGTGTGGTCTAGAAATTTAACTTTTTAGTGACTCAAGTAGGTATAGGGTCAGAGCTTAGACAATGTCTATGAATGGCTGCCAAACAGACTATCAATCTCAGGTATCAATTGTCTCAACCAGGCTTCAGGCTGTCTAGATAATGGATGGTTCAAAATTGTGTCTGCTGATACCGAACAACACTGACTCTTGTTATAAAATGCTTATTATCAGAAAGTCAGCCGATATTAGCAGAGGTATAGAGGTATGCTTCAGAAGTACCGACAGGCAGATCCAAAACAGTCCTTTCAAAGCAGCTTGTGATCTTCCTAAGGGTCAAAATTAGGTACAGACCCAAGATTCTGCACCATCAAACATGGAAAGAAGGTCACTTGATGACCTGTTATTATTTTTGTCTGTGGCACCCTTTATTTTTTATTTCGTGTACTTTTAGATGATATTAGTCCTGCTTGGTTTAGTTTGGGTATTTTACATACTCTATCTTTGCTATCATGAAACAGAATATCCCTAGAGATAGACCAGTATATCTTTTAAACACACACATGCGCACACACACATTATTTTACTCCTGTGCGGAAGCCAGTCACATAATTGCTTGAGGTTTATGAGCTTTGTGTTTCTGCTGGCTGCTGTCCAACACTTAAAAGAAAACTCAGTCATTAATAGGATTCCCATTCTGCTGAGGAGATCTTTTGTGAAGCTTCCAGTTACATCTACAGGATCCTGTGGTATTTAAAGTAAGAGTTACAATGGACGTACTAAAAAAGAGCATCCATATGCCACAGACAGTAAGAATTGTGTTAAATTAGTGTCTGTTGGAAGTCTTTCTTTGCATATCTTTATATGCATACCCATGCTATCAAGTCCATCCAGGCCTTAGGCTTATGTTCTTTAAACTGAGACATTTTTCTACTTATCAACTTACAAGTTCTTTACTGGAAAAAACTGTGACAGCACTTTCTTTGAAGACATCAGTAGAGTGGATGTAACAGAATATTGTTTGATCACAATATAAAACCTGTTTTTGTCACTTAATTACTCATGCTATGAAAGATAAAGGCAATAAATGTGACAAAATAATAATTAGTGCAATTAGCGACATTTACTGAGTTACTTAGCAATATTTCCCTAAATATCCTTTACTTTTGATTTCAAATGGAATTTTAAATCTGCATTTATGTTTTATTGTGGCTTTAATTTTCAAACTTTTTAATTTTTAGCTAAAAACATAATTAGGTAGATAATCCACATGGAAAAACTACTTTTTGGGAAGTATATATTGGAATTTCATTAACTTATATAGGAGTTTATTTAGACAACTGTGCTGACCATGTCATAGTTTATCTGTGCAGTGAAATTATCTTGATTGTGAATTTGGATTCTCCAATGACTTACACCAACCGATGCAATCATAAAAAGCTACAGCAGCTTTGAGTCAATAAAGCATCTTAGGAGGATATAAACTACATCATACAATTGGTTTTCACAGCACATACCACAATTTATGATTATATGTTTATATGTACTATTTGTTTAATGATTAATATTCCTCATTAAACTCTGAGTTCTATAAATGCAAGAACAATTACTACAGTGTTTCAGTACTACAGTTTGGTTCATCGTAGATGCTTCACAAATATTTGTTCAATTAATGGGTATGTACTATTTGGTGAGCTTTTTAATGTCTAAATTGAATGAGAACATTCACTTTGTAGGCAAAGGATTTTGTGCCATTTTGATGCAGTGGGTAATTTAATTCCCACATTTTGACACAAATGGATGTTATGATTCTATATCTGGTTGCTATGGCAAACATTGTTCCTTTTAGAGATGTTTTTGCCCCTTCAGATCTTGAAGTGGTAATAGCTTCCTGTATTTGTTAGTCTCTTGGCCATTAGTTTCTTCATTTTCTCAGTTACACTCTTCTACTGCAACATCACTTTTTTTAGTGGGGCTCTGACTTTACAAGGATTAATTACTTTTTCTGTATTTAAAACAATTAAGACTGTAAGCTTAGTTTTAATTTGGATAATTATTTCTACATAATTAATTTTTTTTGTTTTTTTAATGTTTAATATTACTACATGTGACAATTTTTACCAAATGAAGTATTGCCATTTTCAGTTTTTATTTTTGATTGTTTCTACCGGTAATATTGTAATGAAATGGGTACGAGATTAATAACCAAATTTCCAAAGCTCTCAAGCTATACAAAACTATGATTACCTTTCATGTATTCCAGAATTGTTCTATCATTTGAAATCAATTTATTGTATTTTAAATCTAATTATTTCATATACTTACTGTAACTTTTAAATTTGTACAATATGCAATTTTTTAGGTAAGTAAAGACAATAAATATATTCTACATTATACTGAATCATGTAAAATTTTTCATTCTCTTTTATTTATCACTATTTCAACACTAAGATGTTACGCTTTATTTTTCATGATAATTTTGGATGAAAATTCATCTGGAGTATATTACTTTGGATAGAAATCTTAAAAAATGGCCCTTAAAAGTTATTAATATCATAATGATGTAGAATATTAACATGTGTAGCAGGAAAAATATGTTTATGACAACTATGCAAAATAAGTGAATTGAAGATGGTTTGTTTAAGTAAAATAAAATCATGCTAATTTCAGAAGTGCTTTTAATATACTGAAGAAAAATGAATACAAACAATATTAAAATATGAAATTCATGTTAAAGGCATTAAGAAAAATATAAAATTATTTTTAATGAATTATTTACTTATTTATATATTTATTGATTATGTGCATTTGTTTTATCACCAAATATTAGGAAAAAGTACACAACAAATAATTAAATGAAATAATTCGTGTCTTTAAAATTAATACCTACTTATATACTAATAGTTATTTTATAGTAAAGAAGTAAAGGCTAACTGTTTTTTTAAATACTGACATTTTTATAATCTATGAAACACCAGGACACTTTAAATTTCAAAATGTTATTTTGACTCAGGCTTAGTTTCCAAATAACTGTTCTAACTTAAATTGACGAGTATGTGTGTGTGTGTGTGTGTGTGTGCACATGTGTTGGTAAGTCTGCATGTTTGTGTATGTGTGTATATGAGTGTGATTCTTCCTTCTCATAAAATTACAGGTAGGGACCATAACTGTCATCGTTTTTAGGCAATTTTTTTGGTAGCATTTTATTACATACCCCAGATGGCCACTGTTTAAACGAGAGAACAATACGCAGTAAATCACATCTGCTGCAACAAGACAAATTCTGAAACTGGAACTGCCCCTGACATTTCATCTGAGAATTATCTCTTAAAATGAACTAGGGGAGAGTCTCTACGGAGTCCAAAAGAAAGAGAACTTTAAAAAAACTATTTCAAAGAACAAAGAGTTACAGCTTAATATAACTCTCAATTTTTTCAAATTGCCTTAAAAAGTAACATGTGTTAAATGCATTGGAAAATATGCAACAAATTAACAGAGATCAAAACAGACCAAAGGAAAGAAAAATAAAAACAAAAACAAAAACAAAACAGAACTGAAAGAGAATGTGATTCTATGGACTTTGAGGACATCAGAAAATTTCCTTCAATGCAAATTGTCCCTTTTCTACTTCATCATTTACCCATTGTTGCTATTGCTGTCCTAGAAGTTTTGTTTTTATTGCATCTCAAAGAGAAGAGGATGAAAGGGCAAAACTACTTGGCACGGTATTGGAACTCCTGAGTAACAATCCTCATCTTGCCATTCTCCCAGCATATGAAAATTTGGGCAAAGAAGCTGAAACACGTCAAGTCTTGGATTTTTAATCTATAAAATGGGCTTCAAAACATTTTCCCTAACAATACTTATGCTGTTCTAAGCATCAAATAAAATCATACTATGAGAGCCTTTTGAAAATGCCACATGCTAGGAAGAGTAATGTGTTATTTGAGCAACAGAAGCACATGAGGAAGCAGTTCAGAATGTAAGGGATATTTCAAGTTGGAATGTGAGGTAGCAATGCTCTCTAATTTAAAGCCAAAGTCATCTAGACTTGCCAGAGAGTGAACTAGTGAAGCATTTAGCTTAGAAATTGAGTGCTTTGGACTGCACAGAAGTATTTTAAAACTCTTAAATAAATGCTTCCATATCATCCATTTCAGAGGATGGATCCCTAGTGAAATGACACTTCACATTAATAGCTAAATTATTGACCACTGTTAATGCGTTCTTAAATACAAAATGGATTTAAAGATTTTTAGAATAACATTGTTGCTTAGCAATTTAAATAAAATGTCCTTTTAAAGACATCAGCCTGGTACACAGAATAGCAAACACTGACCTGGCAATTCATTCATTCAGTACCTAATAAATCATCAAGAGCGAACAGTGTGAAACGTGCTGCACTAGGTACAGAGTTTCAAAGAGGAGTAAGACAATGAGTTTATGGACCAGAAGGAACTATACCATGTGTCTGAAATCCCTATTTTGCAAGGGAGAAATTAAAGTGTACTGAAGATACACAACAAAACCTGGTGGGTTTTCAAAGACAGAATTGTTATTGCTGGTTAGAATTTACAAGGAATGATTTCTGAAGCAGTTGTAAAAATGAAAAATACAGATGTTTACTAAATATTCATTGAAATATTTTCCTTTTCCTGAAATAAGTTTTAGTATGTTCATAAGTAATTAAAGCATTATGTAATTCTGCTTTTTTCCATTGGATTTCCATAAGTCCATAAAAACTGCCGGTTTTTAAAACTTCTTAAAACACAGAACCGTTCACATTATCTCTGAATGAGACTGAATAATCTTTTAATTATCCCATTTTAAGTGTGTGTTTTGTGTTGAATACCTTGTCTTAAATATAAATTAAATGTAAATGTAAATTAAAAGACCACAATTTTTCTATTGATGTGTAAAAACAAAAAGTACAAGTGCTTGTTTACTCTTAAGAGAATGGAACCCTAGGCTATAATTTATTTTATTTATTTATTTTTTACTATCTACCTATCTTTATAAGTCAGGAATTATAGCCAAAGAAAATATGTTGAAAAGAATCTAGAGTTTTTCTAAAAAAAAAAAAAATTATCAAATTAGACTAGCTATATTATTGGCCTAGATATGTTATCCCATTGAATCTACAGAACTATTTCAATTATGTTTTGCCTATAATTAAGAGGATTAGTAAATTTGCCCAAGTAATACAGCTGGATTCTAACTGTTCTGTTAAAATTTGAAGTTCAGACTCTTTCCATTTTTTTTTTCTGGCTTGAAAAGTTTGAATCAGTCATTTATAATTGCACATTATCTAAGAAAAAAATACATTGTAAAATTTTAATAAATTATACTTATTTATGTAAAATTATTTTCTTATAACAGTTTCAGTGAATCTATAGCCAGAGGTTTTAATACTTACATTTTTGTGAAATCACAAGATTTTAGAGCACTTAAATATCAAATTTCATAAAATATACTTTCAATTATGTAAAAATGAGCCTTTCATTCTATAATTTATTATTGCATTATTCTATTTATTCTTCTGTTTCTTTCATTTATTACTTAATCTGCATTTTCAGTTAACTTCTAAATGGGTTGTTAGCCTGAATGGTAGACTAAATCTATTGTTCAAAATCTTTAACAAAATCTATTGTTTTATAACTTGAGATTGAAAGTCATGTAAGTGTGTGTCTGTGTATGTGCCTATATTTGTATGCAAGATTATAATAGACAAAATAAATAAATTAACTTTCTCTGTGTTCCAGCAAGTAGATATAGTGGTATATTTATATTTATTTATTTGTTGGAGTATATTATGAGACAGATTAATAGGGTTATGATTACATATGACATTAAAAAACTTCATTCCAGAAGCTCTTACCATGTCCCCTACGTAATGCAGTCCAAATAGGACAAGTTAGCCTTTGGTTGATGGGTTTTTTTTCACTGATCTGATGTTTTGTTTCAGTGGAAAATAAAGGTTAATCCTTTATATCTTCCCACAAGAACCAGGCAAGCAGTTAATTCATTTTGATGAAAACAACTTTTCACTCTTGTTCTGTGTACCTATTTCCTAACCTTATTCTGACATTCCAGGCCATTTACCTGCCATCCATAAGGCAAGTATTCACTTGAAAATTAACCCACTGGAACCAATTTGCATTGGAAGTGAGGCAGCCTGGTATGCTAGAAAGGTCACTGCACTGGGACAAAAATGTCTAGTATCAACTTCACTACCACCTGGCTGGGAACCGAGGGCATCTACTTCTATCCATTTTCCTTCATTTATCCATTATTGTAACATATCTGGATTAGGTAATGTATAAAGTTTCCTTAGCCTTACAATGTTCTTGTGAATACATTATTTTTAGAATTTTAAGAATTGATAGTCTGTTTCTACATTTACATAAATGTACATATAATATGTAAATAAACTTTTTACATGCAACTTCTATATAGGAAATGAAGAACCAATTACAGTATTCCTTTATTTGCTGAAGAGGAATTAAATTCAGAAAAATACTATCTATTCCATGTTTAAAGAAATATTACATCTGAAAAAAGACTTTTTACAACATTGTTTTGGGGTCATGTTTTCAAACACTCTCCAACTTTATTCTGTCACTTAAAGATATTTAATTCTCAGGGAAATCCCCATCAAATCATTTGTCAAATATATATGAATACCAGTGATGCCTCTCTTGACATTATTTATCTATACAAGTTTACTTTGACAAAATAGAAGGAACACTTTCTAAACTCCATGAACTATTTCACTGGAGGAGCTAGCCTTTTCACAAAGAAATCCTCATCAAGACCCTTATGAACCAATCTTATCTGTCATGAAGTAGTTTTAATGCTTTAAATAAAAGGCCTTTTTAAATAGCCATAACAAAAAAAATAAATAAACTGGAATGATGAAGACTGCTTTATCTCTTTACATACAAAAATTCCATGAGGGGATTAAAGATGGTGCCGTGAGAGGTGAGACACAGGCTTCCTCCAAAAACCACATATAATACAAAAAATATAATTAATACAACTACTCCTGAAAGAGCAACAGGAAAAAAAGAGGATTGTGCCAGACTGCATACACCTGGAGAAAAGAGCAGACCTCATGGAACAGGGTAACATACCAAAGCTGTGGCCAGACAGGACTCAAGCCCTTACCCCACCCCAGCTCACTGGTGGGAGGAAGAGAAATGGAGCAGGAAGGGAGTGGAAGCCTGGGAACTGCTGAATACCTAACTCTGGAGATCTGCTCTGGGAGCACAAACCTACATTTCATGGTGCTTGCCTGGTACTCTCATGAGTAGGGGGTTGGAAAGCTAAGACAGGCAGAATTCCTGGAGAGACTAAGATTCCAGGTGCTTGTAGAAAGCATGGATCCATATCTAGCTGCTCTGGGACAAAAGAAAGGTGGGCAGCTTGAGAGACTTCCTAACAACGAAGCCCTTAGGAAGAGGGCTGCTAAAGAGGGAAGGATTGCACAGAGATTACTGCTCAGGACAAAGGACAGGTAGACAAAATTGTCTGGGTGCACTCTGCCCAGCAGGTTGGGAGCTTTCACGATCGTCAGGTGCTCCAGCTCCCTGGCTGCCTACACAGATCCAAGAACCCTTCCATGACAGGCAGACTGCTGTGCCTCTCTCCTGGACAATCCCACCGCGCTTGCAAACCAGGAAACTCTACCCTGGCTTTAGGACAGCCAGAGGGAAAATCTGTCTACAACAACTAAAAACGCAAAGCACAGAGGCTTATACCTCTGTGCTTGGCCCACTGGTTCAGGCAGTAAAGACAGGCATAGCAGCCAGGAACCAGAAAACAGCTCTTTCCACCCCCCCCAGGCAACAATGCCACTCCCACGAAACCCCCGACATTGCTTCAGGGGCTGAGCAGCTCCAGAGAGTAGAGCTTCTGGGTACTAGGGGGCACCATAAACAAATATGAAACGCCAAAGGAACCTGGTCCAGAGTAAAATTATTAACACAACTCATGAGAAAGATTTAAATGAGATGGACCCCATGACTCTCGCTGAAAGGGAGTTCAAACTAAAAATCATTCACATGCTCATGAAGGTACAGAAAGATATTCAAGAACTCAGGAATGAATTCCGGTCAGATTTCAAAACATTGAAAAGCACAATGGGCGGTACTAAAAGCAGATTGGATATGGTGGAGGACATGATAAATGAAATAGAAATGAGAGAAAAGGAATACAAAGAACCTGAGGCACTGAGAGAAAAAAGGATCTCTAAGAATGAAAGAATATTGAGAGAACTGTGTGACCAATCCAAATGGAACAATATGTCATAATACAGGGGTACCAGAAGAAGAAGAGAGAGAAAAAGGGATGGAAAGTGTCTTTGAGGAGGTGATTGCTGAAAACTTCCCCAATCTGGGGAAGGAAATAGTCTCTCAGGCCATGGAGGTGCGCAGATCTCCCAACACAAGGGACCCAAGTAAGACAGCACCAAGACATATAGTAATTAAAATGGCAGAGATCAAGGATAAGGACAGACTATTAAAAGCAGCCAGAGAGAGAAATAAGATCACATACAAAGGAAAGCCCATCAGGCTATCATCAGACTTCTCAGCAGAAATCTTACATGTCAGAAGGGAGTGGCATGATGTATTTAATGCAATGAAGCAGAAGGGCCTTGAACCAAGATTACTTTATCTGGCAAGATTATCATTTCAATTTGAAGGAGGGATTAAACAATTCCCAGATAAGCAAAAGCTGAGAGAATTTACGTCCCACAAACCATCTCTACAGTGTATTTTGGAGGGACTGCTATAGATGGAAGTGTTCCTACAGTTTAACAGCTGTCACCAGAGGTAATAAAACGACAGTAAAGAAAATAAAACAGCTAATTACTAAGCAAAGGCAAAATTAAATTAACTATCCCCAAAGTCAATCAAGGGATAAACAAACAGTACAGAATATGATACCTAATATATAAAGAATGGAGTAGAAAGAAAAAGGAGGAAACAAACAAACAAACAAAAAAAGAACCATTAGATTGTGTTTGTAATAGCATATTAAGAGAGTTAAGCTAGACTCTTAGATAGTAAGGAAGTTAACCTTAAACCATGAATCTAAAGCCTGCAAAGGCAATAAGTAAATATAATCACCCCAAATGTAAATGGAGTGAATGAAACAATCAAAAGACATCGAGTCACTGAGTGGATAAAAAAGCAAGAACCATCTATATGTTGCCTACAAGAAACTCACTTTGAACTCAAAGACATACACAGAATAAAAGTGAACGAATGGAAAAAGATATTTCACGCAATGAATAGGGAGAAAAAAGCAGGAGTTGTAGTACTTCTATGAAAAAAAATAGATTTCAAAAAAAAAGAAAGTCACAAGAGGCATAGAAGAACATTACATAATGATAGAAGGGTCCATCCAACAAGAAGATATAACCATTATAAATATCTATGCGCCCGACACAGGAGCCCTTACATATGTGAAACAGAAACTAACAGAATTAAAAGGAGAAATAGAATGCAATGCATTCATTATAGGAGACTTCAACACTCCACTCACTCTGAAGGACAGATCAACCAGACAGAAAATAAGTAAGGAGACAGAGGCACTGAACAACACATTAGAACAGATGGACCTAATGGACATCTACAGAATTCTACACCCAAAAGTAGCAGAATATACATTCTTCTGAAGTACACATGAAACATATTCAAGAATAGATCATATATTAGGCCACAAAAAGGGCCTCGGTAAATTCAAAAATATTGAAATTGTACCAACCAGTTTCTCAGACCACAAAGGTACGAAATGAGAAATAAACTAAGCAAAGAAAATGAAAAATCCCAGAAACACATGGAGGCTTCACAACATGCTCCTAAATAACCAATGGATCAATGACCAAATAAAAACAGATATCAAGCAATATATGGAGAAAAATGAAAACAGTAATTCAGCACCGCAAAATTGGTGGGACGCAGTGAAGGCTGTGCTGAGAGGAAAGTATACTGCAATAGAGGAGTACCTCTGGAAAGAATAAAAATCCCAAATGAGCAGTCTAAACTCACAATTAATGAAACTAGAAAAAGAAGAACAAATGAGGCTCAAAGTTAGTAGAGAGGGAAATAATAAATATTAGAGCTGAAATAAATAAAATCAAGAATAAAACAATAGAAAAAATCAATGAAAGCAAGAGCTGGTTCTTTGAGAAAATAAACAAAATAAACACCTAGTCAGACTTATCAAGAAAAGAAGAGAGTCTACTCACATAAACAGAATCAGAAATGAGAAAGAAAAAGTCACAATGGACACCACAGAAATCTCATAAGCAAAAGTAAACTCAAAATGGATCAAAGATGTGAATGTAAGTTGTGAAACCATAAAAGTCTTACTAGACAACATAGGCAAAAATCTGAATATAAGCATGAGCGACTTCTTCTTGAATGCATATCCTCGAGCAAGGGAAACAAAAGCAAAAATAAACACATGGGACTACATCAAACTCAAAAGCATCTGTATGGCAATTGACACCATCAACAGACCAAAAAGGCATCCTACAGTATGAAGAATATATTTTTAAATGACATATCCAACAAGGGGTTAACATCCAAAATGTATAAAGAACTTACACACCTCAATACCCAAAAAACAAATAACCCCACTAAAAAGTGGGCAGAGGATATGAAGAGACAGTTCTCCAAAGAAGAAATTCAGATGGCCAACAGACACATGAAAAGATGTTCCACATCACTAGTCATCAGGGAAATGTAAATTAAAACAACAATGAGATAGCACCTCACACCAGTAAGGATGGCCAGCATCCAAAAGAGTAAGAACAACAAATGCTGGCAAGGATGCGGAGAAAGGGGAACCCTCCTACACTGCTGGTGGGCATATAAGCTAGTTCAACCATTGTGGAAAGCAATATGGAGGTTCTTCAAAAAACTAAAAATACAATACCATTTGACCGGGGAATCCCACTCCTTGGAATTTACCCAGAGAATACAACCTCTCAGATTCAAAAGACATATGCAGTCCTGTGTTTACTGCAGCACTATTTACAATAGCCAAGATATGGAAGCAACCTAAGTGTCCATCAGTAGATGAATGGATAAAGAAGAGGTGGTACATATACACAATGGAATACTATTCAGCCATAAGAAAGAAACAAATCCTACCATTTGCAACAACATGGATGGAGGTGGAGGATATTATGCTCAGTGAAATAAGCCAGGTGGAGAAAGACAAATGCCAAATGATTTCCCTCATTTGTGGAGTAAAACAACAAAGTAAAACTGAAGGAACAAAACAGCAACAGACTCACAGACTCCAAGAAGGGACTAGTTGTTACCAAAGGAGAGTAGTGTGGTTGTGCAGGTGGGGAGGGAGGGACAAGAGGATTGAGGGGTATTATGTTTAGTACACATGGTGTGGGGGATCACAGGGAAAACAGTGTAGCACAGAGAAGGCAAACAGTGAATCTGTGGCATCTTACTACACTGATGGACAGTGACAGAATTGGGGTATGGGTGGGGACTTGATAATATGAGTGAATGTAGTAACCACATTGTTTTTTCATGTGATACCTTCTTGAGAGTGTATATCAATAATACCTTAATTAAAAATTAAATTTAAAAAATTAATAAATAAAATAAAATCCCATTAAAAAAAAGTCCATGAGACTCAACATATAATGGTAGGATAATGAAATCATAGAAAATTTATTATTTTATTAAAGAGGTAGGAGACTTTATCACTTAGCCCACTTTTCTTGGGTTAAGAATGAGATAGCTGACCCCTATGGAGATTAAGTGATTTAAGGGGCTTTCACAGGGTCAAGAGTCTGCCTAAAGGCACAATATGTGTACACACACACAACAACCCCACACACTGACTCCTTTAAAGTTAGAATCACAGATTTGGTTGTTTATCCACACACTGGCACATTGCCATATAAGTATGAATATTTTAATTATTTGTTTAGGATTATGAAGACATACACCCACGATAAATAGTACAGTCACAATTTAAGTAGCTTTATGAAGAGTAGTACGAATACTACTTAAATGTGAAGTGGACTTACATGCTTTTGCTAAGATTACGTGCAGTTAAAGTCTCCATTTGTTTTGTTTTGTTCCTTTTCTTTCATATAATGCTTGGTGCATGGAAAGTTTCAGGATAGCATGTAAAATTCTTGCTTTGCCTTAGCTAAAGACAAGTAAGAACCATTGTATTGTACAATTCACTGGCAAATGTATAACTAGTAATTACACTTCCACCTTGAACAGAATTTGATACAGATAATGGAAAGAGGACATGTTCATCCCACATCATTAAAAACAAGTATTTAAAAGCCTTGGCACCTCTGACTCAGAAATGCTTTTGATTCAGCACAACAGCCTGTGATGTACTGCTGAATGTCATTTGCTTAGTCACAGTACTGGGGCATGTAGGTAATAAAGATTCCATAAGCATGTTTGCAAAATATAAATGCTTAACCAATTCTTTGTAGCCACAACTTATTCAAGATGGAATGCAATCTTGAGTAAACAAGATGAGTGAAGTGAAGGGTAACCAGTGCTTTATCATTCTTCCTGTAGAGTACAGAATCCAATGCCTGTATGTCTGAGGGACAAAGCTTTATAACTCTGAAAAATGAAACCGTATTTTAAAGCCACATTAAAAGCAAATTAAATATTGGGCTTAACAGAGTAGATATATTGAATGAAATAGAAAGTCAAGTAATTTACCATGGTTTTCTCAAATGATAACATCTAAAATATAAATGGAAGGTTCTCTTACATGTCATATGCCATTTCTCCATGTACGGTTTCCCCAGTAGTTTCTAAGATGATGCGGATTTCTATTTTATGGGACCTGGCCCCAGGATTTGATACTTTTTCCTTGAATCATAGTGTTTCACCTCTGGGGCCAACATGGCAATTTGAAAAACCAATTCAACCCATGGCATAGTTTCACGTTTTATTACTGTATGCATTATAACTATGAAATTGACAAAACATATATTAAGTTTAAGTCATTTAAATATTTGGCTTCCAGAAGTGATGTATAAACACATTACTGAAGAGGCACTGAAAATCTTTCATAAAATATTCTAATAATCTTTTTATACTTATCTTCAAACGTTAATTCTTTTTCAAATAAGGAGAGCTGAAAAGCAGAGCAAATGTTTAACTTTCTGCCAGAGTCAGTGGTTAAATGATGCTACAGGAAAGATTTTCTGAAATCAGAGTAATTCACCACTCAGAAAGATCTTACTGACCATGATCTTGTTGTGACAAAGAGAATACCATGAAAGAGTAATTATGGGGCATTTTTATGTCTCTTTATGGATCTTGCTGAATACATAACTCTTCTGCAAATTTTAATTAAATTAATGTCCTAGGCCCTAATTACACCTTTATTGGGTGTCACTAACAAAGTTCATCATTGTATTAATTAATTAATTTACTCGTTACTGAATACCTTCTACAGTAAAACACTGATCCAGCAGATGTAAAAAACGGAAAAAGAAAAGGTATCTGTCCTCAATCGACTTACAATTTACAAAAGAAAATAAGAAGTATCAATTAACTGTTCCACAGGAATGTGCAATAGATGTTCTTGCAAGGTAAAAAATCAAATGTGATAACTATCTAAGTTGCCCAGACCTCATTTGCAGTTATGAAAATAAGAGAAACATCTGTGGAAGTTTAGCAAATGGTCTGTACTTTTGAGGATGAATATAGTCACAATACAATCACATATTTTAGAAGCATTTTGTAATATATTTATGTAGCTGTATAGTTTCACATAATTTCAAAAAAGAGTGCTTCTCTTTCATCTAGTTAGCTTTTTTAAATGCTCAACTCATGGTTACCTTTCCCAAGAAGGTAACCTGCTTTTTCATTGCACTGTGTTTGTATTTCAATCACAGCCCTTTTTGAAATCTCAAAACTATGAAATCTCAAAAAGGGCTGTGATTGAAATACGAACACAGTGAATTCTTCATTTTTGTCCCTCCCAATATGAATTCCTTGAGATGAGAACTCTTATGTTCTCCTCTTATTTCCAAAATTGAGAATGCACCTGACATAGATTATAAGTACTCCATAAATGTTTGTTAATGGAATGGATAAACTGGTAAATAATCTGAGCTCCTTGAGGCAAGAAAACATATTGCCTATTGTAGTTTAACAAATATTAATTGAAACATTCTCTTCTAGGTTTATGAATGTGCTTATTGACATATTTTTAAACAATCTCATTATAGACAATATATTAGTACCTCATTTGATAAAGTACATTTTAAGAGCTTTGCTGGATTAAATTTCACATCTTTGGCAGTTTCTTCAATTTTATAATAGAACATTTTCTACAGATTTAAGTACAAATTCGTGACTCTGAACACCATATTTTATTAATCAATTAAATTATCTTAGAAGAAAAATTTAATGGGAAGCAAGCATAGTTTAGCACAAAAAAATTACAAGTGTTGGATGCAGGAAGATTTAAATTTGCATTTTAACTTTTCAGCATCCCTGCTCTGTTTCCTTAGTCAAGTTGTTGAAATTTGCAAAGTTCCAGTTTGCTCATCAACAAAATGATAATACCATAAACTACTTTTTTCAGGCTTGTTGACTGGACTAGACACAGTGGATGTATTCACTTAATAGTAGTTATAATAATGATGATAATATTGATGATAGAGGATAGTAACACTGATAATAAATATTTAGAATTCATTATGCCTCAGGCATGATTCTAAATATTTAAGTCTACTAACTCAGATTCAACAGGACTATGAAGAATGTCTCCTTTTTTAGACTGTAACCCATTGCTGGACAGGGACAGTGCCTGCATTTTCTTCCCTAACACTTTATATTAATTAATTAATTTAACAAATAAAATTTGTGCCAGAAACTGTTGTAGTTGTGATAGAATAGCAGGATTTAGCCTGACAAAAGCCCAACTCTCACAGGGTTTATTTTCTAAAATTGAGAGACAGGTAATACACAAAATAAATTATTGCAAATGTAATGATAGATGCTATGAAAAAAATCAAGCAGAAGAAGATATGAATTGTAGAATGTGGATTGGGAACTGCAAGTGTAAATGCTGTAAAAAATTTATTTATAAGATGTCATTCTGAGGAGCTGAGGAAATCTCAGAGAACCACATTTCAGGGAGAAGAGTGAGTATGGAAACCTTGAGGCAGGAGTGTCTGTGTCTGATGGTGTGCGGCAAAAGCAAGGAGACCACTGTGGCTAGATGAAGTTACCAACTTAAAGAGTGGTAGGATATCAGTTTGGACTAGTTTTATTAGTTCAGTTTAACATTTTTATTACATTTCATTTCTTACTGGATTGTGATGGGAAGACATTGGGAAGATGACATTAGCAGGGAAATGAGCTACTCTGACTTGTTTTCACAGGATCACTCTGTTTGCTCTGTTGAGAATAGATTAGTGCAAGACTCAAGAGAGACCAGATTAGACTGGTTTTGCAGTAACCCAGAAATGACACGGCAGGACCTTGGACCACAGTAAAAATTATATATGGGGGGTCACACAGTAGGTATTCAAACATTTTTTTAACTGAATTGAAATATTGGTTTGATGAGTATTATTTCCTTATAATTTGTTCCATAGCACCAATTTGTAAAATGTTTTCATATATTTTATGGGCAAAATTACAGTAGTTTTGTGATATGTATAATGTAAATTTACTTAACAATTCATAATTTAATTAAAATAAACATGACCTAATTTTGCAACACACAGCTCTTACCTAGCCCTGTTTAAGAATACAATAAATCAGACTTGCTCTGACATCAACCCCAGGTCATTTAT
Source organism: Smutsia gigantea (assembly GCA_032199065.1). NCBI lineage: Eukaryota > Metazoa > Chordata > Mammalia > Pholidota > Manidae > Smutsia > Smutsia gigantea. The sequence continues at coordinate 879,068 of JAVSCE010021375.1, read as the reverse complement.
CTTAATGTAGCTTCTTAAATAGTTAATTTTATTGGTTTACTTACAAGATATAATGTACTTATTTATAAGATTGACTAAAATAACTTATGCATTTAACCATATTTCATGACATAGATTGAAAGGCTTTTCAGTGTATCTGTATTTGCCTTTATACTGTGAGTCAAATACATCTGGAAAATAAAAAGAAAGGCTTAACACTCTCATAACTCAGTATTTACTTTTATGCAAGCAATGCCTGGTATAGCCATCACTTGAATAATTTCTTTCTTACTCTATTTCTCCTTGAAAGTTCTATTCAGAATATTCATTCAGGTTATATTAGGTCTTTGACAATATTGTAAATGTATCCTTATTTCTCTTTTCTAATACTATGTTTAGTACTTACAAGACTGCAGAAACAAAAGAAACCTTAGACTCCCTTACTCTGAAATCTGGCCTTTTGGCTGAGGCAACACTCACATTGCCAATTAACCAGAAAACTTGTTGTTGATCATTCAGTCACTACAGTATTTTTAGTGAAAATGAATGAATATGTACTTTTTGGAAAACATATCCTTAATAGGACTTGGGCTTTTATTTCACAGTTTTAATATTTTTAACTGTTTTGACTTTCTTTCATCTTCTTTGAAGCAAAAGAGAATTAACTATTTACTTTTAGTAATAAAAGTATATCCATGTGTTAATATAATAATCAATGTCCTTGATATCCTGGCAAGCTTTTTGATATTCTGTAGTCATTTACTGTGCTATATTCAACCAAATGGCATGTAAGTATAGATTAGTGTGAATTATTTTAAAGTTTATTGGATGGAGGAGAAGTTCTGCCAGTATGGAAGAACAGCAGTGAGAAAGGAAAAAGAGGAAAGGTATTCATAGTGTTGTCAACAAAGAGTACAATTGTCAGGCAAGGAAAATGTAACTATGAGATGATCAAAGCAGTTCATCTGTTAAGAAGCGCCCTAAAACTTTCCTGAAGCATCTGTAGATTATCATATGAACAAAAACCTAGTTTATGGGCAGATTTTTGTCCATCTTCAACATGCCTTCTTTGGTTTTGTATACATAAATTAAGATTTACAGGCAGCAAACATTAAACATGGTATATAATGTAAGACTTGTCTCTGGCTTGGCGAACATTTCCTGTTTCTTGTTCTTTTTTTTCTCTCTGCATACAATTTGGCCTCTTTGGCTTCACTTCCTCATCTTCTATTATTTCTCCCAAACTTATCAGTTCTACATTGTTTAAAGTTTTCTATCAACTCCATGTGGTTTTTCATATATTTCTCTCACCTCCACTGTCATGATCTTCTAATTCCAATCAATCAGCTTTATTCCTTTCACACACACACATATATTTCCCACCACTATCTCTCTACTTGCAAAATAGTTGTCTTGCAGAAATAGTTTTAGATACATATGGTTGTTTGTTTTTCCCTTGTGCTTAGGCAATATTTCTGTATTTGGAGGGTTTTGCACAAAATTACATATCCATTAAGTTAATAAAGAGAAAATAAACATCAACGTCATATTTATCTTTGTAAGCAGTGATAGCAAAAATAAAGATGCAGAAAACAAAATGTGGTAGATTATATTCAAGTACAACTCTGCCTAATATGAAAACCAACCAAAAATGTGAAATATTCATGGATACTAACTTTATTGAATATGAGCATCAATATGGAAATAAATGAACTTGTAAATATTTTGTTTATTTGTATTTATAATATAAACTATAAGTAAGTGTACAATTTGAATAGTAAAGTAAAACTAAATGATCATTTTAAGTGAATTATTAAGATTGTTTTTAATGTCACTCAGTTTGTCAATAATGTAATATTGAAATTGAACATTTAATTACTATGAAAAGTATTAGTTATTTAAAAGATTGGGAGATTAAAGTCCAGTGGAGAAAACACTGAAGGCATGCAAAATACATGAAATGCTTAATTATATGTGAGGATCATGGTTATGAGTTTATGTACATTAAAAGAACAATATCTAATATTTAAAACTATTGACTGGAAGCAAATTAATAAAAATTGATGTAAACTGCTACCCAATGTATTGCATAGAATTCACATAGCTTCTTGTCCTCCTAAGAAAATGGAGGTACTATGTTATTATCATTAATGCTAGACAGGCAATAAATCTGTGATCATGAGACAATCATTTAAGGTGAACACATTGAGACCTAAGGTCACGTAAGTTTTCAGTGCAAAGACTAGGACTCTACTCGGTGGTGTTTGTTGCCCTGATCTGACTCTTCATACAGGTTTTTATACTCATTGTTTCCATAAAGTAGATCAGTAGAGTTAAAAAAATTAGAGGAAAAACTTAGTTCAGCCTTCTAATTTTACAAACAGATGCTGAAGACCTGGAGAAGGGAATGGGAGACTGAAATATGAAGTGGGGCATGTTTCATCTTTGGGTTTTTATAACCTGAGTAGCAACCAAGTTTCCTAATTATGATTAGAATAAAAAACAGCATCTTCTTTGGAATGGAAACAGATCAGTTGATCTCCTATAACTCCTTCAAACTCTGACACAAGTTCATGCATCTCTGCCATCTTTTCTATTTTTGCCACTCATGAATTTAGAAGTGCATCTGAAAAAGCCACAGAAATACATTAACTCTAGGGTACTCTGTATTATAATTGCAATGTACTAATCTCACCTTTTAATCTTAAATATATTGTACATAAGCAATTCTCCTAATGGAATTTCATTAGGTTGAATTCCTCCAAAAGTAATGTAATAAAATGAAATAATTACTTTTATTTATAAGAATGTTTTACATTAAATAAAACTACCTCGCTTTTACATTATACAGCTAAGAAGATTTTTGAGTCTGGCTTAAAATTACTTTAACTTTCTATTGCAAGTTCCTGATAACTGAATATTTTGATAAGAAAATTTCTAGAATGCAAATACAATCTCTATATTCTCCTTTTCAATACATATTATTTATTTGTCTTAGTAGATTGTCCATGAAGATTTTAGGGGCAGTCAGGTGGCCCCAAATGCATTGCATATTGGAGGATGAGATTGTTGATTGGGTATTGCTTGCAATTATTTTGGCTGGAGAAATAAAAATAATTATATATGCTGATTTTCTGCTAAATCATTGAATATATTCAATATTATGTGGAAAAATTATAGAACAAAAAAGAAAAGAACTTGTTTGCAACTCATTGCTAAGGTGATAAATTAATTTAGATTTCACCAGAATTTCATACTAAGTAAAATGAACTCATTAAGTTATATGTGAAATTTTCTCCTATCCCCTTAAAGTATAATTCCCAAAACTCATTTCAAACTCCTGCTACACATTAATTATGTATTGAACTTTGTATTTGTGAATAGCAGGTGTTAAAATGCAACCATTCTTATTGAGAAATAAAGTGAAATATCTATCAATTTGTCTTTTATGATTATTTTTGTGCACACAGTCCATATAATAATTAACATAAAAATTTCTAAAATACGGTACATAATCATTAACTGTCATTTCTTAGTCTTAGAACTGGGACAGGATTGACACTTATTACTGCTCAGGTAAGGGAATCATTAACTATAATTTTGACAAGGTTGATTGCCAAAAAATTTACTCAATTACTTGTTTGTATGTTCATAGAAAATTATTAAAAATTGTTACTTTCAAATACCAGGAATTGGAAATGAAACAGGCTAAAGATGCAGATAATGTTTGCATTTAAAGGTGCTTACTGTGGCAGTATATATTCTATAATAAAGAAATATTAGAAACAAACTCAATGTCCTAAAATAAAAGGATAATTATTTGTTAAAATCACAGTAGGGAGTAGTTTTTGGTAGTCACAGTTATATTTTTGATAAAATTTTCAGTGGTTAGAAATGTGCTCAAAGATTAATGTTAAGCAAAAAATTAAAAGCAAAAGAAGAATTCAAAGCATATATTTTCCTTGATTCCAATTACATCATTATTATTATCTACTATTATAAAATACTGGAAAGAAACATGTCAAGACACATTGAAGCATTAACACATAATTTTGAATACAATGATTGCAAGGTACCTGTGAGAATTGTTGGTATTTTGCACAAGGAGGTAATGAGTAATTTTTTTTCCTTCCTTCATTATATTTTTCTTAATGACAATGCTTTCTTTTTATATTCAGAAAATAATAAAAATTTACCCTAAAAACCAATGTTGATTAATAACAAGATAGCAATTGCAATTTAATCAGATACATTAAGAGTTAAGAAGAAAAGATTCTTGTGGGCTGTTTATGATGCATCTCCTTGAAAGAGGGGGACTAGAAGGATCTGATGGGGAAGTAAACACAAGGGTTCTGATATATATAGGGATATCCACCTCCAATAAAGTAATATTTATTTAAGTAAAAACACGTTGGATTTCTAGAATGTTTAACTTTATTTTCAAATTCCTTCACGTTTAATTTATTTCAGTATTAATACAAGTCAAAACAAAATCAACACTTTCAAACAAATATATTTTAGAGAAATAGTGCTATACTGTAGCTTCCAAGGATTATTTATTGCTTTAATACAAGTACAATCACATGGTCACCCATGGTTGCTGAAGTGTACTCTTTGGAACAATGGTAGGATGCTGATACCTGTTATATGTGTGATATCTATATTTATATCTATATCTATCTATGTATTTATCCATGTCTATATCTATAATCTATAGAGAGGATCATGGCAAATATGTTCAAAGGATAAAGACAAAGAAAAGTCATCTGTACTCTCCTAAAACTTTATTAGAAGCTGAGTTTAAAAAGTATGCACCAGGTGGTTAAAACTTTCTCAACCTCTTCAGCAAATAGAACAATTCCAAAACTCCTAATTAGTGCTGCAGAAAAACACATAGCTTATTTAGTTCACTAAATAAATTCTCTTCTTTCATTCCCATCTTTTGGATTTTTTTTTCAAATTAATCTGTGTATTTCATAGTTGTTCCCACTTCATCTGACTTCAGAATCTGGACTAAGGTAGTAAATTTACAATGTGGTTCTTACTTTCATAAAGCCTATCTTAATCATGGAACTGCTAAGGCTCTCTCTCCATGATTATTTAATTCAATCACATTATCTTCTCATTACCTTAAATCAAAGTGAGCTGCCTCATCCCTCTTCATTTTATTATTGGATTGAAAGAACACACTGGCCCACAGAATACCAAATGTTCAATGATTTAACATATAAAAGCCCTGAATATCACTTTTATCATTTATTGAGCATCAATTGCATGCTAAACACAGTTCAAAATAATTTACACAATTATCTTCTAGGGAAGAGAAGGGATAGTTTTATGATAGAGGAGGACACTGAGAGTCAGGAAAGTTCAAACTTGCCCAAGGTTAGTTACGATGCTCAAAGGTAAGAGATATTCCTGAAAGTTGACTGTACCTGGCTTTAAGACCTGAGCTTTTCAGCTCTTTGTTACAAACAGAAAACATGCTGGAAAACCAAAAATCACAGGCAAGGATGGCATTTGGATTAGAATATTGAAGAAATGGTATGAACAGTAAGTATGCTGAGTGTTCATCTATCATTTGAATAGCTCATTGAGAAGAGGGCATGAAAAATGAAATGATAAAATCTAGGCTTATACATACTCCATAATATAAGTTATTGACCAGTTAGAAACAATCCTTATGTAAGAGCCTACTTTATCATCTCCATTATACAAAATCTCTACTCCTAAGTGGATAGGAGAGACCCCAAATAGACAATGAGACAAACTCAGCAAGACAGTAAGATCTATTTAGCTTTTAAATGGGTCATGTTAACATGAGCAAGCAATTTAGGTGTTGAGGGATCATGGCTTAGCAATTTTATTTTTGTTTTTAGGCAATACTAAATTAAGTACAGTTGTTAGAATCCCAGAGGATAATACTGAAATTAGACTTCAAAACCTTTAACTTTAGATATTATCAGAAATATATGGAATGAAGTTTCATTAAAATAGGCAAACAAAACAGGAGACATGTACTAAACTACAGCAGGATGACAATACATAATTTGGGCAACCAATAAATTGAAATGTACTGTTATTTATTAAACAAACATTTATTGATTTCCTACAATGTCTGGAAGTGTAATAGGCACTGGAAATACAAAGAAAGCTTGGAAATGTAACCTGGCCCCAGGGTTCCAAAAGAATGATTTTGATTCCAGCCGGGGAACAAATTAGTTATCCTTCCAATTATAATCTCTGAGTGCTGGGATGTATGTATGCTGGTATGATTCTAAGCATCATATCCTGCAGTTCTCTTGTGATTCATTCAAAATAATGCAATTCACAGAGAAATAGTTAAACTTGTACTCAAAGCACTATCCAAAGAAACCACTGATTGTTAGTCTAGCCGTATTTCTATATAACCTATAATTGGAAAAAACAATTCTATTCTCTGGGTCTATGGGGCAATATGCAAATCAGAATCATGTGCACAATGGAGTATTGTGATTTCTTTCAATATAGCCTATCTTTATGTGCTAGCTTCTCATATGACACAGAGTTCAATAACCCTCACTTTCCCAGTGCTCTGGCAAAGGAGCAAGAGATTGCTTTCCAGGCAGGTAGTCACAAGTAAGCAATTTCAGGAATCCTCTAATGAGGCAATCCATAATGGTTTTCCTGAGTTCATTCACTAACCACAGAGGGAAAGAAAAAAAATTCTAGCAGCCTGTTTGAAGGAGGAACACATATACACACACATATGCACATACACTTATGTTAGAAAAGAAGGAAAATGAGTATGTAGATGAAATGATCACTACATAGGGTTGTCTTAGAAAACAATTTGTGCAGGTCATCTGATATATTCCCTAAGCTCTGGCTAAACGTGGACTTCAGAGTGGCTAGCTGTTTTAAACTGTATTCCATAGTTAATGTTTTATGATTTAAAAATCTTCCTTTTTGGAAAAAAGAGGATTCAGAAGGAAAAGTATGCTTCTTTATTTTAAATTGAGATCTTAATATGCATATACACTGTCATATTTGTATGAATTTTAAAATACTTATAACAGTCAAATGAAGTATAACACCTTAAGAATTTATTGTAGGTGCTTACACATTTTTTGTTATGTGTTATTTTCTCAAATGAATAATGAACACTGATTGGGGCACAGTGATTTTTTTTTTCCTGAATTAATGTCAAAAAGTACTATATAGTATGAAATGACTATGACTTTGGACTATCAGAATTGTTAGGGTGATAGTAGAGATTTCAGGATTTAGTTTGCATTTTATAAAACTCACTTGTAAAACTTATTAATTTCTATGATAAATGCTTTTGAAAAACATAAAACATAACAGCCCTTTCAAAGACACCTGAGTCAGTATGTATAGGATTGGTGTCTAGAATTTATATTTGAACACATGTTTTTGGTAACATTTTACATACATGTTCTGGTACTACTACTCTAAGAGCTCTCATCTATTCCTCCAATGTATGAAATTAAAACCTCTAACTTAAATTATTACTGGTATAAATGATAGACTTCTAGAATTGAAAGGGCCCACAGAATTCAACCATTCAAATGCTCCCCACAATTTGGGGTTGGGAGACTCAATCCAAATTTCTCTTTAAAAACTTGAAACTAGTAATTTCTGCAGAAATTCTTGGCCATTCTCCAAAATGCAAGCCCGTTAGTCAAAAATTCTCAGGCCACTCCCTTCCTCTGCCACCACTCCATGGTTTCTGGTAACTCTACATTCTACTTGAACCAAAGTTCACTAAAGATGTTGGTATATTACTGCTACGGCCATACCTAGAATGTGTCACAAACCAAAATGGATCTGATACGTCGAACGGTATCTTTGATGTCAATTGCCAGTTCTTGGACCAAATCTCTTGAGGTCTCTTACTCCTTTATTGCCAATATCCAAGTTGTTCAAATTCATGGAGACTTCCAAGTTTCTTGACCCTCCATTTTCTCCAAAATGTAAGTGTTATGTTTTATTCACAATCAAGAAACTATGTCATCTTATTTGTCAACAATACCTTCTACTTTACCATAGACTCTACCCCATCTTTTCTGCCTTCCTAGCTTGTTCTGTAAAATTTCACCCGTTCATTTATCCATTTAGGCTGAGCAGACAGCATGGATGAAGAAAACCATGCAATTAAGTATATGTCAGTAGTTTTCAAACACAGCTGGTCGCTCAGCTACCTCAAAAATACTTTATTTTTTCCCATTCAATAGTTACTTGAAACTTCTGATGACAATCTTAAACTTGTCACTTACACCCCATCCAAACTCTCAGTAGATAAACTTAACTTATTACACTTATGGATGAATTATTATCAGTAACCATTCTGTGTTCCATTCAGCTTGTTTAGTCTCCAAATTAATCCTTTAATCACCTCAGGGTCCTTACCGTATCAACCACCCTATCACAGTCTTTAACATGACTGCTGACTCCTTCTCTCAGTATGTACATTCACGTGAATGATACATAGGTTAGCTAGGCAGACGTGTGCAGGTGTGTATGTGATACGCTGGGAAGGAAGGCAGAGAAAACATTCACTTGTGAGAATAAGCATCACTAACTGAGCAGGAACCACATGATATAGCTCTTTATGAATACTCCCTGAAAACTCTAATAATGGGTGTTATTATCCTAATTTTGCAAGGCAGAAATCTGAGATTCCTTACAACTTAGCCAATGAGGTAGCAATAGCTAATATTAATTTAATTCTTACTACTTATTGGGCATAGTTCAGACTATATTAAATTATTTAGTAATGCAATGTTCTCCATATGCTTATTAAGTAAGCAGTCATATAATCCCCATTTTATAGTTGAGGAAACATCACCCAATCCTAGCTAGTAGCTTCTCTTTCTTAATAGACCAAATTCTTGAAAGTATTCTCTATTTTCAAGACCTCTCCTGCTTCACATGACGCATACTCTTCAGCCCGAGCTTTTGCCTGGTGCCCCTTTCAGTTACAATGGCACAACACCAAAGCATCTCTGCTTCTGATTCTCTTGTTGCTTTATCTCCTTCCAGCCTCACTCATTCTCTCTTTTCCTTTCTCTCTCTCTCCCTCTCCATCTGCTTAGTCAAAATCTTCAAATTATATGGTCTCCTAATAGTCTTAATCTATTGAATGTCCCTTCTAAAACAAAAAGATGTTCACAAGTGTTTTGACCTTGTGTTTTGCACTACTGTATTCCAGTCACCTCAGGATAAACTCTCGCAGGGAGGACATAAAAGGATTATATTGCAGCCTTCCGGAATGACTTGTAGTTTTCAGGGCTTGTCCTCACTTTCGGGTTCATGCCTCTGCCCATGCTTATCCTCACACTGGAACAGTCTCTCTGCTTTCCTTCCAACATATCACACACACACATGCACACCTGCCTAGTTAACCCTAGATACATGCACATTATTACAGGACCTACCCAGATGCTCATGCTTATTTTCTCTAGTTAGCCTACTTTACAAAGCAATCTATTCATATTTTGTTCACTTTTCTTATCATTCTAGATCAGACCTCAGCACTTTTTCAGTAAAGGGCCAGATTTTAGGCTTTGTGAGCCTAGAGGCAAAGCTGATCAACTGTTTTCCTGGAAAGGCTAATAGTCTGCTTAAATTTTACATTTTCTTTTTAAAAATGTAAAAAATAAGATTTTTACCTCTCAGGATGTTAAAAAAAGTAACAATATGTGTCCTAGATTATTTTTATAATTTATCTTTCTTTCCCATTTTACAATGGGAATACAGGGACTGTAGCTTTTATCTTTTTTACCTGTAGTGATTACTTCAGTGTTTGGTACACACTGTTCATTTAATAGATGCTAGTTAATATAAAGAAAGTAATAAGTGATATTTAACCCTGAGTGCCTGTCATAAATGTAGTCAACCATTTTATTTTATAGAATAGGAACATTTTATAGAGGAAGAACATCAAGAAAAAAATGTTAAGGAGGCTTACCTAAGCTTAGAGTAAGTATAAATATAATATTTACATCTAATGATATATGATCAGTGCATCATAACAGTAATTTGTGCACATTTCTTATTCTCTGAGGCAGAGAGGATGGCCTTACCCCTTTGCTTTAACCTAAACCCAGCACCCAACATTGAGTCACTTAATTTCTGGTCATGCAATTACTTTCATTATGTGGTGCATAAAATGTTCTCTAATATATTTTATATCATTGCATAATATCAGAACACTATGAAGAAGATGTTGTTATAAATTATAAAAGCATAAAGAGATTATGTGATCTGCCTCATAACAACACAGCTAGAACTTGGCAGAGTCAGGACACACAGCCAGGCTTTTGCTCATATATCCAGGACCTTATCATTATAAATTTACTGCTTCTGTACCAAAAGGAAATAGAATTTGAACTCTTGAATGAAGTTCTTTCAAAATTTAAGTGATATTTTATTGCTAAAACAACAGTCAATTAAACCAGGAGCTTAAAACTTTTCAGCCAAAGTAGTAATTTTCTCCTTGTCTGACTTTACAATGTTGATCAGAGAATTTAACTATTAATACCCCTGAAAATGCTTTTCAACTCTGCAAAAGGGAGGAATCTGACTTGATTAAGCTTTTAAGGTGGTTCCTGATATTATAAATAGCCCAAGTAACCTGAAAATGCAGAATAATGTGAGGACAAAACTACATGGGGCAAAAGAGAGAACAGAAATGGATGATAGGTACAGATTGCCACATAAATGCCTTCCAAATAGTTTTGTATGATGCACACTACTTAGCAAGCCTGTTGGATTTGTTTTTTTCAATTTTTGTGTCTTACCTTTGGTGATAAAGTTGTTTAGCCATTACTGACTATTTAAGTGTAAGAATATACATTTTTTCATGAACTATGTAACCATGTGCCTTTAAATTTTTCAATTTTTATATAAATTATACACACATCTATGGTCCATGGAAATTTTATAGTTCAAGTGAAAAAGCACTCAATGGTTCATAGTGAAATAACCAGTATTACATTAATAATGGTACATTTTGTACAAGGCGATTTGGAAATCATTTGTGGAGCAGAACTATAAGCATGACAACAAGAGCAAGTGCCCAGCCATGGCTGAAATAATACAAAGCCTGTCCCTGAGTTGACTACAACAGCAAAGACTTGCTTCATGGCTTCAAATGTTATATCGCAATTCTTGTAATTCCATTGGAGTTCTAGATGCCTAAAGTACAAAAATGTGTCCATATTTTATCTCTAAGAAGTGAAAAATGATTATTTCCTTATTGTTAAAATTAACCAAAGAAAAATGTAATTACCTACCAGTAGGAACATGTTTTCAATAGCCTATACATGGATATTTAAACAGATTCATAATGATAACAGAAGTTTTTGCATGAATTAATTATTGTTGGAGATAATGTTGGCTCTATTGTGACTTTCATAAACTGCTGGAGTTAGCAGCACTTTCCAAGATGATTTGATAATATACCTGTTACATTCCAAGTGAAGGATTTCAAATGTAAACAATATCTGCTGTGCATTTTCTGATATTTTAGTATTAATTCTGAAAGTGACGACTCTTAAGATTGAGTTTGTTTGTAAAAGGAATTATAACATACAGTGTTGACTTTTAAATTATTAGTGGATTGATTGGCCAACAATTATCTTTTACATTCTTAAGAAAAGGTAGAATCCTAGATGCTTCACCTATCAAAAATCTAGAATCTCTAAACAAATTTCATGGAAGAGAATGGTGGACATTTTAATTCCACTATTTGACCTTCTAATCAAACAATTTGACTCAGAAAATACATTTAGTGACAACATTCCACCTGCAATCTAAATTCCTGTTCTTGGATAAAGGAGCTACTATCTTTGGCTTGCAATTACTATGTGATTTAATTGGTCAGATAGCCATTTAGTCCACTGTACTTTCTCATTTTGTATTTATCTAAAAGTATTTTGGCAGTTTCCCCCAAATTTTAGCAGCTACAGATTTATTATCTAGTTCTTAAACATAGGTGAGTAATGCTACAACTAAATAAGTGATATTTGGTTTCAGAGGTTGTTAACAATGAACCTAAAGATTAAACATAATTTAGGTATACAAATTAATCATATATGTGGAAACAGCATTATGGATCATTCTCTTCTGAGAAATAATTTGGTAAGCAAGGTGAAGTATCATGATTTTCAAAGACCAGTCCCGTTGAAATTTAAAGAAATGATTCTAGGAAATATCCTGATAAAAATCCTGATTTAAACATGATTAAAACATGCTCTTAGTCTCTCTTTCTCATAATCCTAACAAGTTAATGAATTTCTTTCTGGGAACTATGGTCTCATTCTAGGTCAAGCAGAGTTATGGATCTTTTCCAGGTTTTCTGCTTTGAAGAAATTTATTGGAAGATTGTATTACATAAAATTCTTAAAAGATAGTTGGAAATCAAAATATCATTACCACATGATGCCTGTACATGGTAATTTAAAAAAAAAGCTGAAAATAGAGCAAGAGAAAAAGATAAAAAAACACTGTACTTCTTCAGTTATTTTAACTAGTCATTACTGTTCCCAAGAGAGAATTACTACATTTGGTAATTTACAGCTGAACATTCTCCTTTTGAACCCTATATCACCTTCTACTTAGAATTAATTTGTTAAAGTATGCATGATGAAGAAGGTGGGGCAAAGGGAAAGGTACTGATTAGAAACTTACCAACTACTTTTTTGAGTAAACAGAATATTTTTGTGAACTTCTGTGTCTTAATAAGACAGGTATTTCTCTTATTTGCAGGAATTGCAGATGAATTCTTTCATGATCTTTTTCTATTTTAGCACTCTTTTCGATGCTATCCTTAAGTCTCAGGAGATCCTATGGTAACCAGTATTTTATCAAATTTTATCAAAATATTATGTCAAGGTTAGCGTACAACTGGCAAACATATGTTATTTGAAATTAATTGTAATTTCAAAAGTTTATGAAAACATTTTATATAGGCTAGTATATACCACTCAGTTACAAAAGTGATAGTTTCAAAACATTAGAAAATCATATGAAGTCAAATATATTTTAAATAGACATAGAAAACACAACTTGACCAGTAAAAACATGAGAAGTTACACGTTTAAATATATTTAAGACATTTTCATTGTAATTAGCTAGTTTTCCTATTTGGATTCATAGGACATATTAATATTCTCCTTTAACAACAGACAGACCAGATGTTAAAAACCACTCAGGGAGCCAGATCTAGCCCAAAGAAAGGGTAATGTTCGGGATATGTGGCAGGAGAACTGGAGTCTTACTTCAGCTTTATCTTAACATTTGTCAATTAAGAGATAGATAGATAGACAATGACAGATATCTTCCATGAAAGAAATGTAATCAGATATCTTTGAACACTTTGGCATATTCATTCATCCATTTATTTTTGTTAATGAGGAGCCCAATATTCAAGAGAAAATTGTGTTATCTGCTAATATCTTAAATCAGGAGAGAAATTGGGAGATAGTGACACTGAGGAGAAAAAAAAATTATTTTTTCTTTTTTTATATTTAAGAAATAATAATATGACCATTGTTGGAAAGGCCAAAAAACCTTTTAGGCTGTTAAGGGCTAAACCATTACTGAATTTCTTTTACTTAAAAAATAAATCCAATTGTTCAAAAGAACTATGATGGCACACTGTACAAACTTCACTCACAAATAGAAACACTTGGAATGTGACCTAGTTTTCTTTTCCTGTTACTTAAGCCCATTCCATGGTCAGCAAAATAGCTCTTCTAACTCTGCTAGCCTTTTCACACTGACCAGAAGTAAATTTAATTTTTTAAATTCCACTCTTTTCAATATATTATAAAAAGAAAAAAAACACCCCAATTCATAAAAGCAAAATGAAAACTGCAATACAACTTCATCAATGTTTTAATAGGGTGCCTATGATTGTTGATTTTATGTGTCATCTTGGCTGGGCTAAGGAATACTCAGATAGCTGCTAAGACATTATTTTTACATGTGTCCATGAGAGTGTTTCTAGAACTAATTAGCATTTGATTTAGTAGACTGAGCCAGTGGGCATTGTCCAATTCATTGAGAGCCTGAACAGAATGAGAAGACAAAGGACAACCTTGTTCTCTGTTTGAACTGGCACATACATTTTCTCCTACCCTCTGACATTGGCCACATGATTCTCAGGCATTTAGACTCAGACCGAATTACACCACTGACTTCCTAGCTCTTCAGCTTGCAGAAAACAGGTCATGGGACATTTTGGCCTTCCTAACTCTGTCAGCTAATCCCTATAATAAATTTCTTCTTATATATATCCTATTGGTTCTGCTTCTCTAGAGACCCTGACTTGTACCATGGCTATATCCCATTTCTAGCCTGTTATATTGTTGTCAGTCTAGTGTTACATATGATTTGATTGGCATTTTCATGCAGCTTTCGTCCATTAGAAATGTATCACCTTCTATATTTTTTGTGCAATGTGTGATTAAATTAATAGCTACTTTATCAAAAAGTGCATTTAATATGTTAAGATTGGACAAATTTATATACTCTCAACTTTCCTTCTATTTAGGAATATTTTTACAATACTATTTATAAAAATGAGCCATTTTTTGAAATAATATTCTTCTTCCTTATTTGTCAGGGCATCAGAGATGGACATTCAAATGTTGGAAGGAATATAAAACACCGTGATTTCTCAGATCATTTCCTAATAGAATTTTTATTCTAGAGTTTACTATCACTATATGGTTTAAAAACTAATGTGAAATATTCTTGCAATCTCAAAGCAGTTAAATTATTAATGGTACTTTGTGATTCTGATGAGTGGTATTTGAAAAACCTGAGCCTAATGTGTTTGAAAACTTCCCTAAATAAATAAATGAAATATATTTCTCACAAAAATCTCTCCAGTGCTGTATTAAGTTATTGGAAGTATTCTCCACATTAATATAAAATAATAATAACCTATCTTTCTTGTGTTTTTAAAACACAACCTACAGGCATGAAGATTTTATTTACACCAGGAATTGGGTGACAAAGGACAGGACAGAAAAGGGTTGAGAGAGGGTTCTGTCAGATACTATAGGCTCATGTAAATAAAAGACAAGAGTTAAATCTGATAGGGAAGACCAAATGAAATTTTCAGAAAAAGGAATTTGTGTCTAAGAACTGACAAATCTGCTGAAGTGGAGACAAGCAAATGCTTATAGTGCAGTTACATTCATTCACAAAATCTAAAATTCAGTACATGATATTCAGACTACAATGAGAGCTGCATGTGGTTGAACTTTAGAGTTTAGACTATGTCCACTCTCATGCCACTGGCAAGGTCAGGAGCAGAATAATTCTGGTGAAAAAATAAAGAGTTGCTAAGTAAGACAAATATCCAACAGCCTCTCCCCTAGATCTATTTCCTTGCTAACAGACTCATGAGTCTGTTCTGATACCATGTGCTTCAGGGGAAGTTGAGACCTTCCATAGTGTCAGAGATGAATTCAGAATGTTCTGTGTTGACCTACCATGATACTTTATTCCCCTTGCTTATCCCTGTCTTACGAAGAGGCATCCACTGAGATACAGACTTAGTTACATACCTCTAAAATGTACACAAATATGCAAAAATATTTATATATGAATAACTCCATTAAACATTAAATGTAAGTAAGAGTTAAAGGAGGGTATAACATGGAAGTATTTTTAAAGATTGGTATGTTATTTTAATTGCAAATGATTAAAATGCTTCTGGCATTTAGGAATAATAATGATTTTGTTTTGTTTTTTTAAGAGAATTTTGAGCAAATTACAAAACTTTAAAAATATCACCAATTGTTCTTACAATCCATGTGTGCTTCATGTATATTTATATACACATTCTAAAAGTTTTATATATGCAGATTACAATACATAATTAAATAGCCCTTTCAATTAAAATTTGGAAGTGAAATGTATATGTACATACAAAAACTTTCATTGAACTCTAATGTCAGTCCCTTAGGAAAAGGACAAAGGAGACAAAAACTGAAGTTATTAGTGACAAGTAAGGTACAGACTTTCTATGTTCTTTCTTTATCCCATTTTCTATAAAACAACAGCAACAGAAAATATCAAGAAACAGATTGAATGAATCTTTGTTTTGATACTTAATGCCACCATACTGGTTAAACAGAAAAGGGAATTATATGTCAAATTTACTTGCATAATTGCTGCCCTTTTCTTTGTTGCTTTCTAAGCTACTCAATTCAAATTAACCTATACAAAAGTCTACATACAGCAATTACCTGAATGGAACCAATATGTGAGTAAATATGGTAAATGAACCGAAATATTGTACATATCAGCAAAGCACAGTGTGCTGGATTTTGAGAATTCTTAATGAGAAATGAAAAGGATAAATACAAGACCATCAGATATAGGTAATCAGTTTACATGTGCATGTGTAAGACATATAGCAAACTTATCACAAAAGAATAATGTAATAATCAATATTCAACTTGAGAAGAAATATAAGAGAATAAATGTATCTCATCTTTCTTGAGCTTTGAAAATGATTTGTCTGCATGCATTAATTTATACATGTTAAATAATTAATTTGAAGGGAGGACAACCATAATTTCAATTAGCTACTAAATATTGCCTACACTTTTAAAAATGGAAACACTTACATACAGAAATACATTAAAACTAGTACTAATTAATGATCACTTTTAATTCCAAATGCTCCATTTTAACAATAGGAACAGATACAAAGAGCATGCAATAATAGAGGACAGACTAAAAGCAGACAGATCTCTAAGACGTAAAACACCCAAACTCCCCAATTTTCTGCAGTTCTGACTTTTCCCAGCCTAAAATTGTTTGATCTGCATACACCTTTTCTCAAAGTAACATAGTAGCATTTCATCTTCACCTTAAGTTTTATATTTCTTTAATCACTAAGACTAAAAATACTGATAGGCATTTGTACTGTGCTTGGGTGAAAAATATATTAATTATGATACTTCTGCTAATTTAATAGCAACAAAAAGTATACCTCTGTTATCAATGTATGGCAAGGAGATTCTGCAAAACCAAAGCTGTTAGGAGGTCTGGCTATACACAGAATCACCCCAAAATATTTACCTCATCTTTAAACAACTGAAACCCAAATACAGCACTTATTTTAAGACAACATAGGTGCAATGAGCATCAGTTCATACAAATTGGGAAAAAAAAACAAATAAATTCTATTTGTTTCATCCGATAACATGCTTTTTTCAACCAGTTTAGTTTCCTCTTTTTTGTTCATTTGTTTGCTTAAAGTAAGCACTTAGTAATGTAATTAACAGAAAGGTTTTATGGCTTTCTTTGCTAAGGTGCAAGGATTTTCTACTTCAGTTTTTCAATACTTTGCCACAACTCTCAGCCATTCCTGACAACTTGCAACCGGAAACATGAAAATTAAAATGGGTCTAGTGTTTGTCATGAGGCACATTACATCTTTTCCCTGCAGAGTAGTTTGGGTTATAAATTATTTTCCTTCCACAGGACATACAAATAGAAACTTGATGAATTTCATCATCATTTTACCACATATTCCCTGTGGAAATCAAAGTACATCACCTATTTCCCATCTTCCACTTTCTAACACATTATTTTGTAATTCGCAATGTACAACTATGTTTAAAATATGTTTTTGAGATTAATGATTAGGAGAATTATATTATCTCAGATAATTATATCCATCTTAGATATGAGTAGGTAGATGCATCCATACAGTCAAAGGAGTGTGCATTTGGGGTTATTTCTAATTTTAGTGCAGCAAAATTTGAGAGAAAATTGAGTACCAGTGTAGACATGTTAAATAACAAGTAGATCTTTATTTTTTTCTTAAACTGCCTTCTTCTAAAATGATCTCAGGAACAAACCTTGACATGTGCCTATAATAACTGAATCCTCTTCCTACTGTGAAAACCTTTTCATCACTTGAAGCTTTGGCAGATTTGTTATCCATGATTTGGCTTAGTATAGAGGTTTTCAAACCGTGGTCCTGAGGCCAGTAACACTGGCACATTCCCTGTGAGCTTCTTATAAATGCACATTCATAGTCCCCTCCTTGACCTCTGGCACCAGAATGCCTACAGATGCAGAATGTTAGAAATCCAAGTTTGAATAGTCCCCAAGTGATTCTGAAACATATCAGAGTTCAAGAACAACTTTAGCAGATGCCAAGCATAATTATAAAAAAAGCAGATTATTATCATTATTATTAGTTGTAGTGGTAGTTGTATTTCTATAATGGATTCTAAGATATTGTTTTATTTTGCAATTATCCACTGCCTATGTAAAATAATCTGGAAATGCCAGTGGCTTATCATGATAGGATAGAGGAAATTCATGAAGAAGAAGAGGAGAAAAAAAAGTCTTCATAGCATTCGAGAACATGTTTATCCCAAGAATAGCAGCCCATATCAATGTGACACACATCTTTAGCCCCATATTTTATTCACAGCATGTGGTCAATATAAAGAGATGAATGGATGGTCTACATGACTGAGGCCAATCTTAATGTGGAAATAGGAGAACCCACATAATAGTCCAATTTAAAATGGTGGGCAGTGAACTGCTGATTATTTTTATCTGGAATCTTTGCATTCGGTTTTCTTATCCTTCTCATTCTTCCTCTCAAAATTAGCCAGTAAGATTTAAAAATTATGGAGCTGGGTCAAACCTAGCTATAATATTGAGAAAAAGTGTAGATAAATAATTCACATGCTCTACTATTCAACAGTCACTATGTTTTACTTATAAATTATCAGAAGAGGGATTGTGTTTTATGACCATTTCAGTAATGTCTAGCTCCCAGTATAAATGCTATTTTGAAGGGAGAAAGAGTACAATTTAAATTTTAAATCTGAATTCATTTATTTTTTCACTCTATACCTGAATGTTTCAATTGTCACATGAATCACTCAATTTGCTGGAAATCTGAACACATCATGTGTTTTTCTTCTATACAAAAATGTCTTTTAGATAATGAGGACACAGACTAAAATACAATGTCTTCAAATATACTTATTTGAAAATATATGACAGAATAGTATAGTTTAGGCTCCAGTACCTTGCTATTTTTGTGAGTCAGCTCAGGCTACTACAAGGCATTCCCATAGACTGGGTAGCTTAAACAATAAATATGCATTCCTCACAGCCTGGAAACTACAGAAGTCCAAGATCTAATTTATCTTGCCAACACCTTGATCTTGGACTTCCTAGCCTCCAGACTGTGAGATATTGGAGTAGAGTGTAAATGAACAAGAATGAAAAAAAGGCAGGATTTGCAAACAGATTTGACAAGTGAATTGAGTTAGTTTCTGTCCTGCTTTTGTCTAAATACTCTACACAGTGTGCCATAGCTAATAAGGAATGCATGAATGTACAAAATTTAACTTTTATGACTTTAAAATTTAAAACTCAAAGTTTTACTGTGTTCACACTGCATCTATGAACTATTTTATAAACTCTTCAATTATCTACCCATTTTTTTCTATATATCAGCATATAATTATGCTAAATCTCAAATTTGAAGGGCACATCACAGATTTCTATACCCAGAGCTTTCATTTGAATAAAGCACAATTGAAAGTAAGATTGAGATAGCCAAAAGGAAAGACCCTACTTACTTTTCACTATCCTCACTGAGATTAACTTGACACAGTTAAGATACCGAGACTGCCTGTGATATAGGACATTTTTCTGATACAATATTTAGCTCCAGAACTGCCAAAGAAAGGTAGTTTGCAGAACCGTATGCCTAGCACCAATTTATATAATTAATTATATACATACATATAGAATTAATATTTGCAATATGTTACAGTAGTGTTTAATTAGAAAAAATTCAGGCATACTCTTGTGAAACATTTTTTTACATTTAAGACCTGTCCTTAATCCACAGACAAATTCTCTTGATTGTGATAAGCAGCACACTGACTTTGTTCTCATTACCCATTTGGGGTTGGGGCATTAGAAGCAAAGCAGAGCCCTAACGAGCACTGGAAAGCTAAGACCACTTATAGAATGGACGGGGTCAATTCAATAACTTGTTTTGTTGTATAAATCATTGCAAATTCCCTTATTTTCTAACATTGCTATGGGTTACATACTGAAATCATTCCTTATTCCCATGGGTCTATAGTTATCTGCCTCTTAACAGTAGTTAAACTTTTTAAGTGAAAAATAATGAGAGTTAATAAATATAATTAGGTTTGCAATTATTGGTGAATAGAGAATAATTTAACTGAAAGGCTATCACCAAAAACATAAGAATATTCATATACTAAATCTATTTCTAATATCATATTTAGTCCTTGCTACAAGTAGAAGAATTCCCTATAACATACAGAAAACTATGGAAGTAAGTTTTGTTAGGGATATATACTTTTTAAAATAGATTTTGGGAATCTGAGTTTCATATTCATATTACAAAAGAATAAAATTTTATATTGCAGAATATGGTTCATTTAGCTATTTTATAAAGAAATATGTATAAGAAAAAAATTAGCAAGGAAATGCTTTTGTAGAAAACTACATTTATAATGATTTTTTGTCCTTTGAGGAGTTCTAGTTTAATGCTTTAGCTTCTAAATGGCATTGGCATTACTATGATGTTGCTTAATCCAGCATGAAATGCCACAATAAATAATATATTATACACTGCTCCCCAACAAATTTGCAATAATTAAATATTCTTGTTGCTTTATCCCTAAGAGGAAGACTAATATATTTATGTATGATGCTGACAACACAATTCTGCCTTACAAGCTTTGATCCTACTGCAGATGAGACTCAAGTCCCTTATTTGTATACAAATCAAAATCTTAAAATCGAGGCATTAGGCTAAAATTTTGTTTGAAGTACATAGCTTGTATTCAGAAATGCAATGAATAGCTCTCATGAACTCACGCTATAAAATGTGCTATGTTAGCAAAATTGAGTAAAGTGTGTTTTAAATGTCTTTTACAATATCCTACCACTAATAAAACATGAAGTCCAGAAGAAAAGTATCTGCAGAAGCTAAAATAGTTATTTGTATCAATTAACTTATCTTGTCAATTCATTTGTAGAAAACACAGTCAGTGAAACTATTTGATATAGTTTTCTCTTCACTAAGTTTATTATTTTTTAGGCCATATTTTTCAAAGCCTGGTCATTTACTCACTTACAAGAGTTCCTGAATCAGAATTCCTGAGTTGGAGGATGCTGAAAATGCATTTAAACAAACACTTTTGGTAATTCTTAGGCACACTAAACTTGAGAACCATGGTCTTAAACTATATGTGTAAATGTTTTCAAATATTTAGTACCAACCATCTTTCTACAGTTCCTGAGGTTGCAAAGTATAAACAAATTGACATCAGGTTCTTTGAAAGCCAATGAGAAAACCTTTGTTTATAGGTTTGATAATAAAATATTTATGTATATAGAGTTAAACACAAGGTTTTATGGTGGAGGCAACATGATATAGGGCAAACCCTCAGTGGTTCAGAATGAGGTTCTTTAAAATTAATTTCATAGTAAGCTTCCTGGTCAAAGGTGTAGACATTTTCATTTTAAGAGCTTCTTCAACTTTCCACAATTTATTTTTTAAAACTTAAAAATACATATAAAAAAAGTAATTCTTCAAATGGTTAAGAATTTTGGCTAAAGAGTTGAAACAACTTAATAGAGTTCTCAGGAAAAGATATGCCTCTACTAACATTTTCATTCCACTCTTCCCAATAAAATGTAGGCAGAAAGAGGAAAGTTTCAGAAATTTATGAGAAATGACAGGCAATGTAAAGTAAAGTTTGAATAGAAAATGTGAAAAGCTTGACATGGTTGCAAAAATCTGCACGGGAAGTAGTAAAGTGCTTATTAGAATTATCAGCTTATAAAAAATTCCATGACAAGAATATAAATTGAAAGCTGTACCTGGATTGTTTAGCCCGCAGAAAGGACTGAAACTGGGGAGTTAAACAGTGCTCCTTTAAAGGAAAAATATTCAATATGTGCAGTTTGAAGAGAGAGGAAAGAAAATCTAAAATGCTTCAGAAGTTTGGGGGAAACTACCCCAATTCTTGTTGAGTCTAAGGTAGTGTTGAAGATAGTTTCACCCTGGTACTAATTAACTGGGAAATTATTCCAGTTAGAAGAGATGCCTTAAAGGTTATGGCACAATCAGTTATGATCATGTATTAATATCACAAATGAATTAATTTATCAAAATTGCTAGCCAGTCTCCAAGCAAGTATCTAAAGCCAAGCAACACAGAATTGTGTTTCCATGGCAATATGTAGGCTTGAAATGGAAATCTGTCCACCAATGTTTTACTATTTTTACCCATTTTATTTTATTTTTCAAGGATACTTATATTCACTGTAATCATATGCACAAACTAAGGAAATGTACTTGTTTCTGAATATATGCCTATATAATGTACACACAAACAGAAAAAAAAGTAAATTATTGTTGCTAAAAAGCAGTGAAGAAGATTTGTACTGACTCAAAAACTTCTAGTTTCTTATTAAAAGGACATGTTAAACAACTAACTTTTTTCTGATCAGTGTTTGAATAGAAAAAAACAGAAAATTCTTGAAGCCAGATGATACAAAATTGCAGTGTGACACATTTTGATAACTACTTGTATTATGTGACCTTAAGGGAGTTTCTTACTTTCTATCAACCCTATTTTCTTAATTATTTATTCTTTTTTGTTTTATTTTCAACAACACAAGTTTTGCAGCAAAACATATTTCTAATCTCTACTGAAACTCCACTTGTCCTTTTATCAGAGACTGTCTCTGACTGATTTAACTATGAGTTTTCCAAAAATACAAGAACATGATAAGGAAAAAATCGAACTAGCTAGGGGCTAGGAGACCTCAATTGTAGCCTCAGCAAAACTGGTTGTGTGTTATTAAGAGAATTCATCTATGGATTTGATTGACAAATTTCCAACCCTAAAAATTCTTCCAGTTTTAAAATTCTAGAGTTCAGCTACGACACATTGTCAATAGAACTAGTTTAGATTTTATTATTACAAAATAATAATAAAACATTTTGAATGGTGAATTATTATAAATAATTCCTCCATGAATCATCTCCAATACTTTTTATAATAATTCATTTTAGATATAAGAAAATTGAGACCCAAAACATATTAAATTACCCAAATCCCTCAGTCAGTATATACAGAAATCAAATTTCTAATAAAATTCTTCTGATTCTAAATTCCCTATTATAAACCTGTTACAGAAAATCATGATATGACATCTTTTGTGAAATGATGCTTTTAATCCAAATTCTATGATGAACTGGAGCGGACTCCTACCAGACTGTGAGAGCCCATTATGCAACACTTCTCAAACCTGTGTTCAGTGATGTCAATTGAAATCAGCCATGGCTGGAGTAGTATAACCATGAGAACTTGGAAATGCAACAAACCAGGGAATTTTTCCCCAAAAGCCAGTTATTAGACATTTACAAACACACTTCTTTTTTTTGACAAAAATTATGTTTGTTGGACAAAAACAATGTCTTTCAGTGTGGAAATCTATGTTTTTTTATCATACTTTTAATCTTAATCTACAATTTGGTGATCAGTTTCTCAAAAAATTATAACCCACTTATATAAATAAGTGTATTTTTCCTCAAAGCACACATCAATTAATACACTTAAGTATACTGAACATTTATTAATCTTTTTAGTAACATAAACAATACTATAAAGTTTCTAAACTTTGAAGTTTCTATGAACATTTAACCCAGCTAGCAAAACACATATGGTTTACTGGGATTTCTAGTCATTTTCATGAATTCTATTGCAGCTCAGTGCAAATGTGTCTCCCTATTCTTAGGTTAGCTTTCTAAGCCTTACATACTCTGTAAGACCTCTATAGTAACCTCCTTTTTAAATCATATTGCTTTCACTCTGTAAGACATCATACAATAGATCAGTTTACAATAGCATGTCTTCTTGGTACCATGTCAAACTATATATAGACTGCAGAAACACATTTTAAAGGTGGAATGCATTACTGGACTTCAGGGTGCCTTTATCAGAGTATTGCTTGCATAGTTACCTTTTGTATTAGAAAAAGACACCTTTGAATCCTTTGCAGGGGAGCTTGTTGATCAGGCTATTGGCTACTCAGGGCTGTCTGCCATTAGAAGTAGACTACAGCACCAGCCTTTTGTAGTTCTGCTTCCTTTCCTTTTCTAGCTCATCTATCCTATTCTTCAAGCAGTCATTTTATTTCTCCTGCACACTCATTCTTGTTTATCGTTACCATGAACAAAGAGCTTTAATTCATGATGTACTTCAATATCTCTGAAACATTTATTTTTCCCTCCTTCATTCAACTGGCTCTATTCAGTTGTAACTTGCTGTTGCTTAAAGTAGTCTGTTCTCAAAGGAGTTGTTTTTGAACTGTTTTGCAAAATCAGACATTCCATAGTTTTACTAGCCTGTTTTGCCCAACTCTTTCTGTTTTAAAGCATAGTCCATTAAAAAAACCCTCAATTAGAATATAAAATATAAAGTATGGAGATCTAATAATAGTGTATATATAAATTGAACAGAAATGGCAAATATGTTCGAAAGTGAGTGTATGAAAAAAACCAACATATAACGATATGCAAAAATAAAAGGGTAGGTGTAAAATGAAAATGAGAATGAAACTGATACAATGTTCAAGACAGCATTTACCTAAAAGTTTCCCTACTGCTAAAGCAACACTAGATTAGTTCGGTATGACTCTAGAAAAAACATAAACATTCCTTAGAAGTCATATGGTGAGAATTAAAATTCACAAATTATGGTATATGATGAGCCTTAGGGGTGGTATGCATTTGAATGCACACACTTATGTACTCAATTATTTTGACTGGGGTTTGAAAAAGAATATAGATTGGAATAGCTTCATTTTACTTAACTACTGGATCAAACCTGGTAACATGTGTTCCTCCTTGTTCTCCTTTTACATCAAACACTCATGATTAAACCAGGTAGGATGCAAAGACTAGGAATCATCCAGCTGAAAGGAGAAGAGAACTTAAGTACAGGAGTACTCAGGAGATGTCACTAGAGTAGAATTTCTTTGCAGAACTGTTGAGGAAATGAGACATGATGTCAATATCTACACTTCTTCTACTCTCAAATCTATCAATATTTATTTATTTATTTCTGAAATAGAGTTGCCTCAGAAAATTTGGGACATCTTCTAACATATCTTCAACCTTCACATCTAGCCACAAGGTTCTATCAATTTAATTTCACAAATATGTCTTCATTCATGTTAGTGTCTTCACTAGGGCCTTTATCTTCTTTAACCCAAGTTAGGGCAACAGTTGGTAACAAGTCTCTTTGTTTCTATTCTCTTCTCTCTCTAATATCCTCCACTATGCTTAACAATTAAGTCCTGTAAAAAAAAATCACATCTGAGCATTAAACTCTTCCATTCCACTTTTGGTGATTCATTATCACTTGCAATGTAAAATCCAGATTTCATGGTGTACCGCAGAAAGCTCTTTATAACGTGGTTCCTGATTACATCTCTGTAGTACCATTTCTCCCCTTAACCACCTGGCAAACTTCTCTAATCTGAAATTCATTAGGACTCAACCAAACATCATTTTATTTGATCCCCAGGACTTAATACAATGCTGACTATAATTGAATTTCAGGAAAATACCAATTTTAAGGTCTCTATTTTCTGAATAAAACCTTAAAAGTTGTACCTTCTGGAAGATGAGAACGAGTATTTGGTATATTTACTAAGAATGATGTGAAATATGTGTATCTTAAACTGTCAAAAGGAATTCTACAGAGCTTACAAACATTAATGTGGGTCTCTGGATTAAGCCACAAATTGTGTTTTAGGTTATAACAGAAAGCCACAAATTGGCTTTGAAAAGCTATTATTTTATGCTTGTTTATTTTTAAACTGTATGGAAAAACTATTAGTTGCATTCCTCCAAATAAGGCTGTGGTAGCATCTAATTGGAAGATGGTACTTCCTCGAGGGATTTTCAAGTATGCTTGTTTCTTCAGATGTGGGGAAAAAGGAAAAGAAAAGAGAAACAGATGACTTTAAGAGACAGAAAAAGCACAGACCCCTCTGAGAGAGCATCTCTTAGCTCATGCGCTGCTCAGAATGAGGACTCTGCCACTTAGGCACCTGGTGTGGTGACTAGGGACTGTGGAAATCTAGCTCTGGCGGCATGACAGAAAAACCAAGAGGCTATCTCTATAATTTATGTGGTAACAAAATAATTATTCCAGAAAATATATGTTTCTACTCTATTCATTTCCCTGATTTCCCAAAATACAACACATATCAAATTCTGAAGTTACAAAATAACCTGTCCTTGCAAAAATACATTAATTTAAAAAATATTAATTTTATCATCCATTCCAGAACTAGATTAGAATCACCTTCAGTTATTACCTGTCTGGCTTTTACATTCAAACTTCTATGCATTTTTTTATGCATCTTATTACACACTTAGGTTTTCAAACATCTACATGTAAAACAGCCTGGTTCTCCCTGCTACATTTAGTTCACTGTATCTTTCCACTCTCCTTACAAATATATCATTGTTCCACTCATCTGAAAGGAAATGTTCCTGACCTATATGAAACACCCTTATCTTTATTTCAGAATTTTCCAAAGGATAAATCTTTTCTTGCTACCTATTCTTTGATATTTTTTATATTGCACTCCAATCCTACTATCTAAACTTTCTCATAAAGTTATTACTCATTAATTCTTCACATCTTTTAGTTTGAGGAAAAGGTAGCAGCTGTTAATCACTTCCTTCTTTTAGAAACTGTCTATAAACATTATGGCTCAGTAGCTTACTTTCTGAACAAAAAGTCATCCAAAGATCTGGTGAAGAGGAAATGGTTGATTTTAGGAAATTATGCTTTGGCTTAATTTTGAAAGATTAAGAGGAGTTAACTAATAAAAGATGTGGGTGAAGGGAGTGTATATTCCAAAATAGAAGAACTCATATAGGTTCTGAGAGAAAAAGGAATATGTTATCGATTAAAATCTACAATAAAGCAAAGGTCAACAGAGTATGAACAACTATGCGGAGTGACATAAAGATGGAACTGGAATGGTAGGAAAGGATCAGTTTTACAGAGTGTAAAGGACACATTACTAATTTGGGTCTATATTTTAAATCAGAAAGAAGTCACTGGGAAATTCTAACAAATAGCATGGCATGATGAGATTTTATTTATTTTTAATAAAAAAAAAGAGTCTTCCGTGTGGAAAAGAAATTGGAAGATGAAAAGAGGTGACATGGAAATACCAGAGGAAGACAATTGCAGATCAGTCAAGAGATGATGGTTCTAGAGAAAGCAAAGTAGAAAGATGTGAATGATATTCAGGAGATATAGTTGGCAGAGTTTGTGTTGGAGCATAAAGAAAAAAGAGGTGTCAATATGGCATCTACATATGTTGAGGGTAGTCCCATTTACTGAGAGAAACTGAAGGAAGACCAAATTTGGAGGAAGATATCATGAATTCATTCTTAGACAATTAGACAGTGAAGTATATGGTTCTGACATATCCAGGACAATAATGCAAACAAGTATGGCAAGAGTTATTACTATAGCTAAGTATTAGATTTAGTTTTGAGTTTTCCTAGAGGTATTATTAAAAAAAAAATACACACTATATTGAGTAGTTATTGTTCAATTAAGAAAGCTCACAATTTCTTGTGTAGAAATATTTCTGTATTTTTACAGGATTCTTAAAAATTATTTTTATGGTGTAGTCAAAAGTGGACAGTATTATTTACTAAAAAAATTCAGACATTTAGTAAATATTCTTCAAACAGAAATTTCTGGTATTTCCTGTTCTCCAAAGCAAAGACAATAATAAAATCTTTAGTGAAATAACTTCATAGAGTTGAGAAGTTGCAATCTAAATATGCTACATTAGTATAATTGTACAGTAACAAAGATTAATAAAAATTAATGAAATAGAAAATTATCGCTTGAACTATCCCCCAAAATCAAACAATTTAAAGAATTTTTTGCAAGTGTTTTTTTTTTAATAATTTATTGTTATTTGTGAAGGCCCGAAATGTCTCTGTCTAAAAATACCATGATTTATATTATATATAAACAGTATTTAGACAAGTTAAGAGACCAGGGATGTAGAATTTCATTCAATTTAGAAATGTAGGAGCTTTTAGTAAGTTCTGGCTCAGTAAAAGCTCTTCAATTTATGAAGGAATGCTATTTTCATAACTACTTTTTTGTTAGGCCAACACTGAGCAAAAAATTGATTCTTGAATTTGTTAGGGAATTTGAGTCAGAGAAAGAGTATCACAGATAGTTAAGGATGTGATTTAACTGGAGTTCAAGTCACCCTTTCACCAGTAGAGGGCACCATGATTGGTTAGTTCAAACCTCTGGCTCTCAGTCTCTTTTGTGGTAATACCAGGATAATTATAGCTCTGCCATGAGAACAAAATGAGATGATATAAACCTCTTAGCACAGTGTTAGGAACAGGGTTAATAGCTCAATTATATTATTTGTATTAGTATCAATCAGTTATACTAGGACACTAAATCTCCCATACTATAAAAAAATAAGATGTTACATAAAAAGTATTTAAGGATTTTCTAAATGGATGTTACATTCTGACAGGTGAGCAACTGCAGCACTTAACCCAAATAGCTAATGGGTTTCTCAGATCCTTCAGTATTATGTATTTAACTACTGGAAATGTCTGAACATTTGCATTAATGATTTATCCAACACTTACTTATTTCCTAAAATCACTGTTACTTTGATATTTTGTCATGGCAAAAGCATATAGCCAATATATCCAATATGTCTATCATACAGAAAACAACAAGACCTATTCTAAATCACTAAACTGTTTTTTATCACTCCAGAATTTGTCAACATCATTTTCTTCCAATTTAATTTTGGCAATAAGAAAATTTCAAATAGCTGAAATTTAACAAAGATTTTATTTGAAGTAAGCAAACAAGCTTAGTGATGGAGAGCAAATCTTGTACACTTATAGTTTACATCTCAGGATAACACAAAGAAAAAGTCACCAAATCCCAGTCTATGCAGATATTCCCCAAATTATTGTTATTTTTATGTTTTCAAAATATTGAACTGAAGCAATTAATTTCAAAAATAGATTTAAACGGTTAACTTGACAGATTTGTTTTGAAGATTTGATTTTTTTCTAAAATCTATAGAAATCTGAGGAGAGGATTAAAGATGGCGGCATGAGAGGTGAGAGAGAGACCTCCTCCTAAAACAACATATAATATGAAAATATAATTAATACAACTAATTCTGAAAGAGCAACAGGAAAGAAGGCTGCACCAGAATGCATACACCTTAAGAAAAGAACAGATTTCATGGAAGAGGGTAACGTACCAAAGCTGTGATCAAGCAGAACCAAAGCCATTACTCCACCCCAGCTCACCAGCGGGAGGAAGAGAAACAGAGCAGGGAGGGAGTGGAGGCCTGGGAATGCTGGAGATCTGTTCTGGGAGTACAAACCTACATTGCATGGTACTCTGGTGATTAGTGCTGTTGGAAAGCTAAGACAGGCAGAATACCTGGAGAGACTGATTCCAGCCACTTGTGGAAAACAGGGATCCATATCCAGCTGCTCAGAGACATAAGAAAGGCAGGCAGCCTGAGAGACTTCCTAACAGCGAGAGGTCTGCTAACGCAAGGATTTCACAGAGCTTACTGTTCAGGAGAAAGGACAGGTAGACAAAATTTTCTGGGTGCACTCTGTCCAACAGGTTGGGAACTTTCAGGAGTTCAGGTGCTCCATCCCCCAGGTTGGTTAGTCAAGTCCAAGGACCCCTACGGTGATACACAGCCTGCCTCACCTTCCTCCCGGCCAGCCTGCCCCTGGCTCACAAACTGGCAGCCCCTGCCTTGGCATCTGGCCCGTCAGAGGGAAGCTCCACATACAGCAACTACAATCGCAAAGCATAGAGGCTTACACCTGTGTGTTCAGCGAACTGGTTCTGGCAGTGGAGACAGCCATAGCAGACGGGAGGCAGGAAACAATTCTTTCCTCCCTCCAGGCACTAACACTACTCCACTTCAACCCCTGACAATGCTCCAGGGACTGAGCAGCTCCAGAGTGTAGAGGTTTTGGGCACTAGAGGGCACCACATAGAAATAGGAAAGGTCAAACAAACCTGGTTCAAACAAAAATCATACAAACACCAGAAAAAGAGTCAAATGAAACCAATCTCATCAAACTTCCTGAAATAGATTTCAAAATAAAAATCATAAACATGCTCATGGAGGTAAAGAAAAATGTTCAAGAACTCAGGAACGAATTCTGGTCAGAGACCCAATCATTAAGGAATACAATGAAGGGTTTTAAAAGCAGATTTGATATGGTGGAGGAGATGATAAATGAAAGAGAAATAAGAGAATAGTAATAAAAAGAAGCTGAGGCACAGAGAGAAAAAAAGATCTCTAAGAATGAAGAATATTGAGAGAACTGTGTGACCAATCCATACCGAACAATATTCATATTATAGGGGTAAAAGAAGACAAAGAGAGAGAAAAAGGGATAGAGTGTCTTTGAGGAGATAATTGCTGAAAATTTCCCCAACATGGGGAAGGAAATAGTCTCTCAGGCCATGGAGGTGCAAAGATCTCCCAACACAAGGGAACCAAAGAAGACAATACCAAGATATAATAACTAAAATGGCAAAGATCAGGGATAAGAACAGACTATTAAAAGCAGCTAGAGAGAGAAATAAGATCACCTTCAAAGGAAAACCCATCAGGCTATCATCAGACATCTCAGCAGAAACCTTACAGGCCAGAATGGAGTGGCATGATATATTTTAAGATAAGCAGAAGCTGAGAGAATTTACCCCCATAAAATGTCTCTACAGTGTATTTTGCAGGGACTTCTATAGAAGGAAGTGTTCCTAAGGCTAAACAGATGTCACCAGGGGTAATAAAATGACAGTAAAGAAAGTAGAACAATTAATTACTAAGCAAATGCAAAATTAAATCAACTACCCTGAAGGTCAGTCAAGTGACAGACAAAGAGTACAGAATATGATACCTAATATATAAAGAATGGAGGAGGAAGAAAGAAGAGGAGGAAAAATAAAACAACCTTTAGATTGTGTCTGTAATAGCATACTGAGTTAAGTTAGACTCTTAGATAGTAAGGAAGTTAACCTTGAACCTGTGGCAAACACGAATTTAAAGCCTGCAATGGCAATAAGTACATACTTATCGAAAATCACCCTAAATGTAAATGGTATGAATGCACTAATCAAAAGACATAGAATCACTGTATAGATAAAAAAACAAGAACCATCTATATGCTGCCTACAAGAGGCTCACTTCAAACTCAAAGACAAACAGACTAAAAGTGATGTGATGGAAAAAGATATTTCACACAACTAATAGGGAGAAAAAAGCAGAAGCAGCAGTACTTGTATCAGACAAAACAGACATCAAAACAAAGAAAGTCACAAGAGACAAAGAAGGACATTACATAATGATAAAGGATTCAATCCAACAAGAAGATATAACCATTATAAATATCTACGCACCCAACACAGGAGCACCTATATGTGAAACAAATACTAACAGAATTACAAGGGGAAATAGAATGCAATGCATTCATTCTAGGAGATGTCAACACTCCAATCACTCCTAAGGACAGATCAACCAGACAGAAAATAAATAAGAACACAGAGACACCGAACAACACATTAGAACAGATGGACCTGACATTTACGGAACTCTAAACCCAAAAGCAACAGAATACACATTCTTCTCAAGTGCATATGGAACATTTTCAAGAATAGATCATATATTAGGCAACAAAAAGAGCCTCACCAAATTCAAAAGGATTGAAATTGTACCAACCAGATTCTAAGATGACAAAGGTATGGAACTAGAAATAAATTATGCAAAGAAAATGAAAAATCCCACAAACACATGCAGGATTCACAACATGCTCCTAAATAACCAATTGATCAATGACTAAATAAAAACAGAGATAAAGCAATATATGGAGACAAATGACAACAACAATTCAATACCGCAAAATGTGTGGGATGCCACAAAGGCCATGCTAAGAGGGAAATATATTGCAATACAGGCCTACCTCAGCATAGAAGAACAATCCCATATGAGCAGTCTAAACTCACAATTAACAAAACCAGAAAAAGAACAAATGAAGCCCAAACTCAGTAGAAGGAGGGACATAATAAAGATTAGAGAAGAAATAAATAAATTTGAGAAGAATAAAACAATAGAAAGAATTAATGAAAGCAAGAGCTGGTTCTTTGAGAAAATAAACCAAACAGATAAACCCCTAGTCAGACTTATCAAGAAAAAAAGAGAGTCTACATACATAAACATAATCAGAAATGAGAAAGAAAAAAACACTATGAACAACACAGAAATACAAAGAATTACTAGAGAATACTATGTAAAATTACATGTTAACAAACTGGATAACCTAGAAGAAATGGACAACTTTCTAGAAAAATACAACATCCAAGGCTGACCCAGAAAGAAACAGAAAATATGAACAGACCAATAACAAGCAATGAAATTCAATTGGTAATGAAAAACTACCTAAGAACAAAACCCGTGCATCAGATGGCTTCATTGCTGAATTGTATCAAACATTTAGTGAAGACCTGATATCCAACCTACTTAAAGGTTTCCAAAAAGTAGAAGAAAATGGAATACTTCCAAACTCATTCTATGAAGCCAGCATTACTCTAATACCAAAATCAGGCAATGACACCCCAAAAAAAGAAATTTACAGACCAATATCTCTGATGAACATAGATGCAAAAATACTCAACAAAATATTAGCAAACCAAATTAAAAAATACATCAAAAATATCACCCACCATGATAAAGTAGGATTTATTCCAGGGATGAAAGGATGGTACAATATTAGAAAATCCATCAACATCATCCACTACATCAACAAAAGAAGGACAAAAACCACATGATCATCTCTATAGATGCTGAAAAAGCATTCAACAAAATTCAACATCCATTCATGATAAAATTTCTCAACAAAATGGGTATAGAGGGCAAATACCTCAACATAATAAAGGCTATATATGACAGACCCACAGCCAACATCATACTTAAGAGTGAGAAGCTGAAAGACTTTCCTTTAAGATCAGGAACAAGACAAGGATGCCCACTATCCCCACTTTTATTCAACATAATACTGGAGGTCCTAGCCATGGCAATCAGACAACACAAAGAGGTAAAAGGCATCCAGATTGGTAAATAGAAGTTAAACTGTCACAGTTTGCAGATGACATGATATCATACATAAAAAACCCTAAAGAATCCACTCCCAACCTACTAGATCTAATATCTTAATTCAGGGAAGTTGCAGGATACAAAATTAATACACAGAAATCTGTTGAATTTCTCTACACTAACTGTGAACTAGCAGAAAGAGAAATCAGGAAAACAATTCCATTCACAATTACATCCAAAAGAATAAAATACCTAGGAATAAACCTAACCAAGGAAGTGAAAGACTTATACTCTGAAAGCTAGAAGACACCCATGAGAGAAATTAAAGAAGAAACCAATAAATGGAAACACATCCCGTGCTCATGGATAGGAAGAATTAATATTGTCAAAATGACATCCTGCCTAAAGCAGTCTACAGATTCAATGCAATTCCTATCAAAATACCAACAGGATTCTTCAACGAAATAGAGCAAATAGTTCTAAAATTTATATGGAACCAAAAAAGACCCCTAATAGCCAAAGCAATCCTGAGAAGGAAGAATAAAGCTGGGGGGATTATGCTCCCCAACTTCAAGCTCTACTACAAAGCTACAGTAATCAAGACAATTTGGTACTGGCACAAGAACAGACCCAGAGACCAATGGAACAGTCTAGAGAGCTCAGATATAAACCCAAACATATATGGTCAACTAATATACTATAAAGGAACTATGGACATACAATGGGGAAATGACAGCCTCTTCAAAAACTGGTGTTGGCAAAACTGTACAGGTACATAGAAGAGAATGAAATTGGATTATTGTTTAACCCCATATACAAAAGTAAACTCGAAATGGATCAAAGACCTGAATGTAAGTCATGAAACCACAAAACTCTTAGAAGACAACATAGGCAAAAATCTCCTGAATATAAACACGAGCAACTTCTTCCTGAATGCATCTCCTTGAGCAAGGGAAACAAAAGCAAAAATGAACACATGGGACTACATCAAATTAAAAAGCTTCTGTATGGCAAAGGACACCTCAACAGAACAAAAAGGCATCCTACAGTATGGGAGAATATATTTTTGAATGACATATTCAGCAAGGGTTTACATCCAAAATATATAAAGAACTCACATGCCTCAACACCCAAAAAGCAAATAACTCAATTATAAAATGGGTGGTGGATATGAAGAGACAATTATCCAGAGAAGAAATTCAGATGGCCAACAGCACGTAAAAAGATGCTCCACATCAGTAATTATCAGGAAATGCAAATAAAAACCACAGTGAGATATAACCTCACACAAGTTAGTATGGCCAGCATCAAAAAGACTAAGAACAACAAAGGCTGGTGAGGATGTGGAGAAAGGAGAACCCTCCTACACTACTGGTTGGAATGTAAATTAAATTAAAACCATTATGGAAAGCAATATTCCCCAAAAAACTAAAAATAGAAATACCATTTGACCCGGGAATTCCACGCCTAGGAATTTATCCAAAGAATACAAGTTCTCAGTCTCAAAAAGACATATGCACTCCTATGTTTATTGCAGCACTATTTACAATAGCCAACATATCGAAGCAACCTAAGTGTCCATCAGTAGATGAATGGATAAAGAAGAGGTGGTGCATATACACAATGGAATACTATTCAGCCATAAGAAGGAAACAAATCCCACTATTTGCAACAACACGGATGGAGCTGGAGGATATTATGCTCAGTGAAAAAAGCCATGTGGAGAAAGACAATTGTCAAATGATTTCCTTCATTTGTAGAGTATAACAATGAAGCAAAACTGAAGGAACAAAACAGCCGCAGACTCACAGAGTCCAAGAATGGACTAGTGGTTACCAAAGGTGATGAGTGTGGGAGGGCAGGTGGGGAGAGTGGGAGAAGGGGATTGAGGGGTATTATGTTTAGTACACATGGTGTGGGGGGGTCACGGGGAAAAATGTAGCACAGAGAAGGCAAACAGTGATCTATGTCATCTTACTACACTGATGGACAGTGACTGCAATGGGGTATGAAGGGGGACTCAGTGTGGGTGAATGTAGTAGTCACATTGTTTTTTTCATGTGAAACCTTCATAAGAGTGTATATCAATAATACCTTAATAAAAAATAATAAATAAAATAATATAGAAATTTGTAGCTTATAGAGAGTTTGTGGCAATGAAATAAATATTTCCCCAAATAGATAGTTAATTATCATAATCATTAGACATTTTTTGGTATATACTATGAAAATATTCTTCCTAATTTTTCTCATTTACTCTTTAGCCAAGTCTGTATTTACTGAAAATACCGAATAATTTTTTCATAATTGACTGTTTCTCATGAGGAGGATAAAATGTACACACACATACACAATATATAAATCTGCAATTAATCACTAAAATTGTTATTAGGTCCCAAAGACCAAAAGATGGAATGGAGTGGCAAAGATAGACATCTTACAAAGAGAAGGAATGCTGTACTGGAAGGAAAGGGGAGTTTGGGATGGCCTGATGATGTCATGTGTGATTTCCAATAAAAGTTCTCCAATCTTTCAAAATTCTAAAATTCCAAGGCAAACTCAGGCTTACAAGTTAAATACAAGTATTCAAAACTAGCCCAATAAACAAAAAGTGTGGTCTATATTTTTTAATTTGTTTACTCATACCTACATTTTAAATCTATATGCCATATATCCACATATGCAATATGTATTATATGTATTCCATAACTAAATTTGTTAATTTGATTTTCCCTTCCACATAAAATTCCATGCTTTTTTACATCCCAACTGGTACAGACCAGTTTTTGAACATTTGATTAGTTTCCTCACAATATGTAAGTTAGCAACAGACCCTGACAAAAAGTACAATATTTATTTTTTTAATACAATGAATTTTTAACATTTCAAATCAACACAGCACTCTTGTCCTCAGCACTCATCAGCTAAACACATATGACAGCTTTGGATACTGTGGTAGATAAGAGCATGATAGAAATGGCTTTGCTTATTTAAAATCTTCGAAGTTAGAAATCTAAAAATCAAGATTATGTTTACATGTCAAAATATATATGCTCACAGAAATCAAGTGAAGTGAATGCATTTGAGGGTCTAATAATATCTAAGCTGTTCATATTAATAAAAATGCTTCTATTAAGTTTCTTGTTGTCAAAACCAGAAAATTTGCCTTATCAAGAACAAGATCTCCCCTAAGATGTTTCTATATTGTGTTACAGGCAAACTGAATGTCAGAAGAGATCCCTACTGACTCAGATGCCAAGTTACTTTTATGTTTTTCAAAAAAAGTGTTACAAGAAAAATGCACATATATACTGGCATACAACATTAACTACAGAGGAATTAAATACAAGTGCTCTTGAGATAAAGGTTGTGAACAACATTTGAGGATCCCACTGAAACATTTGGTCCAATGAACATTCCACTCAATTTCACTGTTTGATATGCAGCATACATATTTAAAGTTTAAAGAATATACTGTCATTTAATTCACATAGGAACAACGCAAGCAATATAAAATTGGCATGGGATAGGCATTAAAATCTAGTAGAGCTCTAGAATATACAAAAAAGTTAAAGTATTGAAAGAAATGCATGCATCTTTTCCTGAGACTTAGTAATTTTGAAAACCAAACACAGAATCACTACTAGCACAAAGCAAAAAGCACCTTAAAAGGTAAATTTTCATCCTAGCCTTTCAAGTATGTCTACTATAAGGTAATAATGATGCTGGAAATACAGTTCCTAGCAAATCATTAAATGATTCATTACATTATCAAAATAGATACTATGTATCATATCTGTGTTATCTTTTTTTGATAGCATATATAAACATTAGACTAGACATTAATTTGAAAATGATGTACTAGTCCTTCAGGATGGGTGAAACACATTTTTTTGCGAAATCTTCATCCCAAGGGACTGAGATAGATTGCTTTGTACAATTCATGGTGACAAAAGATTTACAGTCTTTGATCACAGCTTCTAGTACAGGCATTAGCATCATGAGACATTATTTGAAAGACTGTGTGTATTTTAAGATGAATTGGTCCCGAGGAGGACTTTTCATGAGCTCATGGCTCAAACTGCAAAGTCACAATTTGTTCCGACATTCTGTTCCACTGCTTTCGTAGTCCTTCTGGTTCATACATTTAATAAGTTGATGGATTATTTTTTACATTAGGTATTCAAAATTTTATCGAGAAAAATATTCTCTTGTGACCTACAAAAAAGTAAAATATGGAGAACAATGCCCTATGTGGAGTGAAAAACAAAAGACAAAAATCTAAAAAGGAGATGACCAATAAATAATATATGAGTATACGTATTAAGCTTGTATATCCCAAATACTAGTGTAGTTATATAAAAGAGCATAAATATAGGTAGCAATTGAACTCATAACAGAATTTATCTAATTTTTAAAGATCTACTTACTAATACTGTGGCAAAATACTACCATTTTCTGTTATTGTTAGTGGCTAATTCTGTGTAAAACATAATGTGTTTTTAACATAGAATTAAGGATCCAAAAGATTGGTTTGTTTTTATACTCTTCTTTTTTTTGTATGCTGTTCCTGCTGTTAATAAAAATAGTAGTTTTAAACTTTTTATTCATGTCAAACTCCAATGGTGGCTTAAGTAATAGTGTATCTTTTGTTTAAGAAGAAATATAATGCTTAGATTATCTAATTCTATAAAGTGAAATAAGTTGGAAATAACATTCATAAGGATTATATTAAACAAGTCTATTTATGAAAAATATCACCTTATGTGTTACACTACTATTAGACTTCAAGAAGAACAATTATAGAATCAACTAAATAAAAAGATAAATTAAAATGACTTATAAGAGAGAAAACAGTCAAATGTCATGCTGTAGTTGTAGCTGTTCAGGGGTAGACTGCTGTGAAAGGTGAATTAAACCTGCATATTACCGTGGCCCTGTGACTCCCAGTGTGAGCCTCTTTCTCCTGGGGGACCTCAGACCTCTGTGGGCTGCATGTGGAACAGCAGGAACAAAAGGGGTTTTTTGGAAAAGGATAGAACTTAAACTTGACTTCATTAGTATTTATCTGATGTGATCCTTTGCATTTCTTTGCTCATTGAGCTTTCTCAGTCCATAGAGCTGCTGTCCAATTTTCTTGAGCTCTTTTCTCATAGAAAAGAATCTGGTTTTGATATAAGGAAGTGGTTCTTTCCAATTCTTTGTCCATGTCTTTGGCCATCTTCCTGGAGAAGTTGCCCTTCTGATATATGTAGTTCCTGTTTCTATACCTTTTGGGCAATTTCTTCTCTATTTTCTAAGCAGTGAATTCATTCCTTAGTTGATTTTCTCTGAAGCTGCATGACGTGTTCTCAGTGTATTTTAAGCAGCATTTGAAATTTCAGCTGAAGCTTCTAAATCTCACTTTCAAGCTGTAAATTTTCAGACTTAAAATGCTTGCTCAGTTTGGAGACTTTTGATTTGGCCTGCAAGTTCTTCATTCATTTGATTTTCTTCAATTAATTTTTGGATTTTTTTGTTTTTATGTGCAAGACTTTTAAAGGAAACACTTCAAGTGAACAGCATCAGTGAGTTCAAATCAAATCCTGATGGATACTCTAGGTGGTCTCGATTCCATGATTTACCTTTTCTCTCTAATTCCAAGTTGCTTTCCACAGTACAAAGAGATCAGCCAAACTTATGATATGAAACATGGTTTCAGTCAGATATTTTTCATTGGCTCTCTTTACCACCCATGACTCATTTCCTTCAATCATTTTGAGTTTTCAAGCATTTCTTTGTCTTCTTACACCCGGAAATTTATTGGACAAGCAGTTGCAGACTTTCCTTATGATGAGTGTTTTCATTCAAATCCCCCATTATTTTCTTCTAAAGTTGTTCTACATTGTTTTGAGAAGGTTTCAAGATGTTTTTTGCATTAGTCACTTGTGATTAGTGGGAGGAAAGGGGGAACCCAGGAATATTTATGTGATTTTGTCTGCCTTTGAAGGTGAGCCATTAAGTACTGCCTTGGCCCCCACCACAAGTGACTTGAGGACTTCATGGGCTTGTGTAATTAGTCCAGTCTTCTCACTGATTGTTTATAACTTCTACCCCGGCAGAAAATCTTTTGGGTAGCACTTTTCTCTCTTTGAAGCATGTCATCTCATTAATATAAAAATCACCATAGCAGCACACAGTAGTGCCTCTATGAGACCTGGAACTTACCTCAAGCATTTAGACACCACCAGCGGAGCACCGCACAACTGCTCTAGAACCAGATGGAAAGGAATTTCTGTGGTGGTCGGCAGGCCCTCTATGTCTCCGAAGGCACCACTCCTCTGCCTCCGGTTGCCAGGATCCTGCGGGTCACACATGGCTTCATGGAACCCCCTGGAGATGCCCCATTTCTAACCAGTCAAACAAGGGCCTAGCTACCAGGACAGACCATCACTTGGGTTGTGGTAGAGGGAATCCATCCAGATTCAAGAAAACACTTCTCATTTTCCTCTGCTCACAGCTCAGAAGTCTCAGACTGATTACTACCTGCAGTCAGAACTTTTTTACTTTCCCAAATGCACTGTATAAGCAACTATTTTTCTATCTGAGCTATGAGCAGAGCAAAATTAGACATAACTGTTTTCTGGGCCTGGAACTTGGGACCACTCTAGGCACCATCCTTCCCTACAGCAAACTTACAGGATCAAAGCAGTGCCAGGCTATGCGTTCTTTTTTGCACATCAACATATGTCAGGGCAAATGGTGGAGCCCACACCCCTGGGTGAAGCTCATTCTCCTGACAGAAGGTTTCCTTCTGCCATAGGGAATTCTGGTCCTGCCCCCAAAAGCTGAGGATCCCTCTATCCTTTGTTTTTGGTCAGTGCAGGCAGACAGGGGAGAACACTGATGGGTCTCCTCAAATGTATTAACTAAGGGAACTATATTCCAGTTGCATGATCTCAGGAAAAAAATAAATTGGAACAAGGAAGTTCTTAAAATTTCATGGTTCTGTGAAACCACATGTCCCTTTCCAATCCAAGTTTTTCAGGACAGAGATGACCTTTTCTGAGGGGACAGGAGCCCAGGATTCCTTGTCATGTGGTTCTGCCATCCTCAGCACGTGCCTACCAACATCCCGCTTGGAATGGTCTCCATTCCACCAAGTCATCTTTAGGACTGTGCTTCTGAAGAGAAGCCACCCTTCTTTTGGGTAAATGTGCTATCTTTTATTTCTTTAAACCACATCTCACTCTCCTGGTATCTTTCTGGTAGATTGAGTCACAGAGGCTCCTTATCCATCACATGGGACTCTGCCATGAGTGACTCAACTCCAGTGCATCTACTAGTACAGGACCAATCAGCTGAGGTCAGTATGGGTATCCTGGAGGGACTCCAGAGTTCAGACTGCAGCTTCCCCACCACAGACATGGTGAGTGGAGCTCTGGCCAGGCTTAGTGGGGAGTGGGGAGGGACCAAAGGCCCAAAAGTGATCTTGTTTTGCTATTGCTCATAATGCATTTATTTTAAAATAAGCCTCCATTTAAAAGTTTATAATTTATTTCTGAAAGTAATAATGTAGCCATCGTAGGGGGTAGGGAGGAAAAGCCTGGAGGGAATCATCAGATTCTTCAGTCTCAGGTGACAGAAACACATGGCAAGTAGCTTAAGCCGAATAGGGAGTTCAGGTAAATCTATAGTATGTGTGGGTGGGGGTGAGGGGTGGGGAGGATGGGTTAGGCACAAAAGGGAGGTGCTGCAGGGGCTGGGGCAGTCCCAGAACCTGGCTGCTTCAAGGCATCCCTTTGTCTGTGTCTCCTGTCTGTATCAGAAAAAGACCTCTGGGTATTTGTGGGTCTTCCCCCTCTTAAGTCTCTCCCATGGTGTGATCAAAGCTGATCAGACCTCACTATATTCCCTATGCTGTATATTATATCCTCATGACTTATTTATTTTACAGCTGGAAGTTTTACCACTTAATCCTCTTCACCTATTTTTCCCACCTCTCCAACCCCTCTCCACTCTAGTAGCCAACAGTTTGTTTCCTGTATCTGAGTCTGTTTCTGGTGTGTTTTGTTAATTTGTTTTGATTTTTTAGATTTCATATATAAGTGAAATCATACAGTATTTGTCTTTCTTCACATTTTACTTAGCAAAATACCCTCCCTCTAGGTCCTTCCATGTTGTCAAATATGACAAGATTTCATTTTTTATGGCTGAATAACATTCCACTGCATGTATACCCACGTGAGCCCATACACACCCCCCACATCTTTATCTGTTCATCTATGGTTTGTTTTGGAGCCTTTGGTTGCTTCCATCTCTTTGCTATTGTAAATAATGCTGCAATGAGCATAGGGGTGCTCTGAATTGGTGTCAAAATATTTTAGTTTTAATGAAGTTCAGTGTATCTATTATGTTGCTGTTATTGTCTGTGCTTTGGTGTCATATCTAAGAAATTATTGCCAAACCCAATGTCATGAAGCTTTTCTATATGTTTTGTTCTAAGAGCTTTATAGTTTTAACTCTATGTTTAGGTTTTTCATCAATTTTTTAAAACAATTTTTGTGTATGGTATTAGTCCATCTTCATTCTTTTGTATGTGGATATCCCATTTACTAGCACCACCTATTGAAAAAACAGTCCTTTTCTCATTATCTTATTTTAAATGATAAACATCTAGGAGTGTTTTCATAGTTTAGAAAAAAAATGAGTACTAAAATTACCTATATTTATAGACTGTAACATGGAACTATAGTAAATACCAGAGTTACCACAAAATTTAGACAATACAGAATCTATTGCTACAATTAACTTAAATTATTAGTGTGAAATAAAATATATTCACATAAGTAGTTGTATTTATCAATAAAATAATAATCTTTACTAGTCCCATGGGAAATAATAAAACTAAGTTACAAAGTCACTGATCACTTGATCAGAGAAAACGAGGTTGAGTCACTGCTTCTGCTACTATAATACATGCAAAGTTGGTGAGACATGAAAGGATTTAGATATTAATAATCACATATACAGT
Organism: Smutsia gigantea; assembly: GCA_032199065.1. Lineage (NCBI taxonomy): Eukaryota > Metazoa > Chordata > Mammalia > Pholidota > Manidae > Smutsia > Smutsia gigantea. Next base: position 836,783 of record JAVSCE010021375.1, on the reverse strand, counting down.
TGGCCAGAAAAATTACGTTTGAGCATCTCCTACATTTACCTATTATATAAATGAACAACCAAACACTAAAAACTCCAATTACATAAAAATAATGTTCAAATTCTCAGTATCATTAGGGAAAAATATTTTGAAAAATTGGACTATTGACTCCACAATCAATAGTGAAGATATAATTGCACATTTAGTTTAAAAAGCAATTAATTATCACTGTATCACTATTTTAAAAATAGTTAATATCAACCACATGTGTATTCTCTATGGCAGATGAGCATTTAAAACATGAGCATGATTTTTAAAACTTACACAGACTGTCTAATCTTGAAAAATAGAAATGTTGTAAAGCTTTCAAGAACAGGCTTCAATCATTGATGTATACTTTGTAATAACTGTAACTCTTAAATGATCTAAACTTCTTATTGATTCCTTATTATCTTTTGAGAATGTGAGCGTCCATGCCAATGTATAGAATTGGCAGAGAATTATCAAACTGGCTATACTGAACAGTTTCTATACCCCTTTGTGTTTTTATTCTTCTGTAAAAAATCCACAAACTTTTCTGGAAAAGCACAAAATTCCATGTAAAGCAAAGTTTCAACCTCTTCCATACTGTACTGTTATGCTGATATTGTCCTTATTTATATTTATTCAGTGAAAGCTATGGATTTGTCAATTTTGAGTTATAATGTACTTTTTTATTCCTGTTTAAATCTGTATTAAAATCAATCTATTTAAAAATAATTACTTCAGATCTAAGTATTTTCCACAGTAAAATAAGGTAATCATTTTTTCATGACTTTCTGAATCCATACATTTTATTATGCATTCTTTTTTATTTGGGCATTCCTGTTTCTCTACAATATAATGACATAAAAAAAGCACAAACCGTTTTTCTCAAATTTTCAAAGCATCATATGTTGAATACTAAGATCTCTTAGGAGACAAAAATGGGAAAGTAGTTTAGTTTGTGAAGATCAGTAGATATAAACTTAGAATCAGAGATTGTATTTTTGCCTTTGCATGAAAGTCATCTTCATATCATTCTACATGTTACATGTGCTGAACACTTGTAAAACAGAAACAGGGATGAGGAAAGATAAAGGAACTTAGCGGTAATAATAATACTCTATAAACTCTTACTTCAAAACTGTTTTCTTTTCTCTGACACAAAGAATAGTTTATAAATAATGTTCCTATACATATATAATCATGATAAATGAAGTCCAAGGGAGAGAATACATAAAGTAGACTGGTTCTAACATAGGCTGTGGCTATATGAATACAATCAGTCCAGTTAACTCTATCCAGATTATTTAATTTTGAATGTCAGAACTAAAAGTTTAAAAAAGCAAAAACGTGTTTTAAAATTAATGCCGAACTTGAGGACCATAATAATAGACTTAGCCTCTTAAAGATAAAGACTTGAAAATAAAATGTTCTTGTAAAAGGTAAGGGCAAATATGTTACCATTAAAAAAATAATAACTTCATGGAGATTTAAGTAAAAAAACAGTTACATTTTTTCTTGAATCTTTTAAAATTCATATAAAAGGACTCCATTAACAGAACTCTTGAAAGACCATTTCAGTATGTTCTGTTCTATGTCAATTGATCTCTCTCTTGTTAACTCTTCTGTGTTTCCAAAGAGCTTCAAGATTTTCCTCTCTAGGCTGTTAAACAGCTTGTGGCATCCCTGAGCTTATAATTACGTGAAAATTTGTAGCTTTTAGAAAATTCTGAGCCCTTTTCAGGGTTTTTCAGGTGTCATTTCTGCATAGATGATTATCTAGTATCTACCTTTAGCATTCACCTCAGTTCCATGATTCAGAACAGCCTTCTTCCTCCACCTATATATATAATTTGGGAATTTCTAGGTGTTCCACCATCATTTCATAAGTGATATATCTAAGCCAAAGTCTTCATTCTTCCCCAACCACCTTTTCCTGCAGGCCTCAATATATCTGTCAAACTTATTATTAGGTTCTAAATACCCATACTCAAGACTCTAGAGTAGCGTTTTGACTTATCCCCTTTCTTACTATATATATCTACTAAATCACTAATTTTTGTTAATTTGAAGCTTCACTGTTCTTTTATAGTCTTAACTCCTGCTACCATCTTAGTCCAGGACTGGTTGTCCTCATACCTGAACTACTGCAAGTATTTTCTAACAGGCCCTCTTGCCTCTATTTTCTGTACTTCAACTCAATCTGCACATTGCATTCTTGAAATTGTTCATGAAACTCAGCCTTTCAAGTTGGTCAAAATCTGATTTACTCCCAATGTGCTAAATGGAGCATGGAATCATTGTGCAGATAATTCTTAGTAAGACACAAGGATGAGCCAAAATTAAAAACAATGATAACTAATAAGAATAAATATGAAAGCCTCCATATGGATAAAGAAATAGCTATACAACTGTGGAGAGTAGAAGCTGGTTGTACAGCAATGTGTGTCTTGCTTTGTTTTCTAGGTGTAGAATTTGACTCCAAGCTCATTAAGTGTCGTTGCAAAATGAAGCTACCCATAGAGAGAATTAATAGAATTCTTGTGTCCAGAAAAATAGCTTCATTCTGTTCTACAACACTCACTCAGAATTTATCTGGAGAATTGTTTTAAATTTGGGGAGGGCTACATTAAAAATGTAATAATACACTAAAGGTAATCAGTGAAAGTGATATTAGAATTAGGAAGATGGATGTTTTGCCAAAAGAAGAGACTTAGAGGGCTCATAGTAACTGTTGAAATATTTAAAGGGTGTCATGTAAAAGACAAATTATATTTATTTTGTGGACTCCAGAGAACAAACTAAGATATTGGTAAGTTTTTTTGGTCTCAGTATGAATTAAGAATTGATAATTGTAACTGCTAGTTTTCATAGATTATGTTATATAGTAATGTGTCTGCATTAATGGAAAAACTTCAGGTTAACATCAATTAGGAAAATTGTTTCAGCCACACCAAGTGGGAAAACATCTGCATGAGTGAAAGTGATTTTTAAAGTCTCTTTTATCATAGTTTGGATATTGGATTTGGATATTGAGATTTAGCTTAGTATGAGATCACTCCTTGATAGCTTACCTTAGCACAGCCCCTTTAACCATACTGAATATTTAGAAGTACATTTCCAAAGTCCTGGGATCTTTATTATTTTATCTTTTTAAGCTGTTTAGCAGAAATATCATTTCTGTTCTACTAACAATTTGTTCTCTTTTTTCCTTAACACCTCTCAATTTTCTCTTTTCCTAATGACAACACCTCTCCAAATGTGATGGGTACCTTGTAAAAATAGTTTATGTTGTTCACAAGTGAACAGAGACTTGTATTTCTTTACTCAAATTCATTATAGAGGGAATTCTGTCACAGAGTTGAATTTGAGATTGATCTAGCCACAACCCCCTCAGCCTTTTGATCATCAGTATTGAAGCAGCTAATCCAGATGGCTAGAGAGAGATTAGCATCTTCCTCCCCTTGCACGTGTGGGTTGTAAAAGGTCTGAGCAGATCACATTCTTGGGCAAAGAATACTTTGTGAATACAAATGCATATCTGATCTGGATATAAATGGATGAGATGGTTATGCTACCCTGCTAGAACTACCTGTTTGTTTGGCATTTAAACCAAGAGACTTTTAATGTTCTTATCAAATCCAAGGTTATAGTATATAGCATAATATAAATCTCAGTTTGCATCTCCTGTCTGTTGAGTCTGGATGATTCATTTTCCTTTAAGCACGCCACGTACAAATAAGGCTCAAGTCCCTAGTTTTACATTGACGTTCCCCCACTTTGTCATTCAATTCAGTCTTCCTATACCCACAAAATCTGGGTTAAATTCTGCTTCTACCAGAAAATCTTTTCTACTTATTCCTAAACATCAGTAAACTCTTCCACTCTAAAATGCTTTTTGCCTTTATTGTATCTCCTTTGGAGTTAATTGCCCTTTACTTTTTAAAAATTTCTATCCATTTTTTTCACAACTAAACTTACCACTTCTCTTCTTTTCTCTTTTTTTTCCATGTTCCTGTTTTTAGTCTTTTTATTTTTCCATTCTACTAACATCAATTGACTTCTTTATAATTGCATTTGGATCTAGAATTACAGAGACAAGAGATGCAATTCACACCCTCTAGCAAATCCCAATATATTGGGAAGGAGAAATAAGCGAGTAGCAAATGTAGTCTGCGTAGAGCTACTTCAGTGGAGGTATCAAAAAGTGCTAATGAAGTCCAGCTCCTACTTTTTCCTACTCTGCTCACTACACATTTAAACCAGGCTAGGGTTTTTCCATAGGCAGACACATGCATGGTTTTCTGCCATGTCCTTTTTCCCAGACCACTTCCTAATGTCACATGAACACAATGAGATAGCCACCCTAAATAAATAGTAGTGACACTAAACCTCAGACAAGTGAAAACTGATCTTTACAATTTGGCTATGAACAGAGGAGACTGTTGTGTACAGGAATTCATAGAGCTGAGGATTTTTTAAAAATTAGGTTGGTTGGGACTTGAAGATGTTTTTATGATTAAAAAAATAGAGACACTAAAGCAGAGATTACTTTTCATTGCCTATGAACTTGAATACATTTTATGCTTGCTCATTGTTCAGGATGAAAATTGGTTAGTTTAGGTTCTTCAAGAAGCTGAAACCAAAATAGGGTCAAACCTACAGGAGAGTTAATTGAGGAAATGTCTGTGAAGGGTAGGGAGCGGGAGTAGGCAGGGAAAGTCTTTGGATCTGATACAAGTTGGACCTCTGAGAACTAGAAGAGGCAGGAAGGAGGGTTGGGTAGGAACAGTTTTAGACTGCAACACAGTTGGGAGAGAGTTCAGGCTGAGACCGTGGAGACAGAGGCATCAGTGAATTTCCAATGCCTTGCATTGGAGAAAAAACCTAGGGATCCGTGGTTGAAGTGCAATTGGTTAAGTTAAGGATACTGACGAAGAACTGCCATTGATTTAATGGTTATGTGCTTTTGAAATGGAAGGGAAGCCAGCTAGTGTTGATTGCTTCTTCAGAGGGCAATAAAAGAAATGAACTCTATTACGATACTTTTAAAAAATTATTTCTCATTCTAGCATGATGATGTCTTGCATTGGGTATTTGTTAAATAAATATTCCCTGGAAAACAAATGTATAATCTAAAGCTTTGTAATTTATTTTTCATTTTAAATACTTTTCACATCCTCCTTATATTCCTTTTAAAGGGTAATTTCACAGGTTTGACTTACTGTGCTGACCATGGCTTCAGAAATGACAATGCTGACTCATTCTTTTACTTTAGAAGGATTTGTAAAATATGCATAATTTTTAACATTTACTTGCCCTTTTATCAACAATTCTCTTCAGAAAAATCATTAAATAGGAAGAATAGAAATAACATGAGATGAATTTTTTGTCAAAGTACTTTGCAAATATCAAATGAATAGGCAGTGCTACAGACTTGGCCTTGAAATTTTGAAGGCAACCCTTTGTTTATCCATTTGATTGTGCACACATTACATTGGTTCTAGTGTTTTTAAAATCTTAAAGCATCAAGAGGAAAAATATTTTCCTGGAAAAGTGTTGTTAAGGAGAGTCAGAAGAAATAGACAACTTTGACTAATTTATAGTAAAAAAATAGACAATTCTGACTGTAAATACCCTGGTGAAAGGAGGATTTGAGGGGCACAGATGGTATATTCTGAATCTACAAGATTTGGACTTGGGTTGTAATAAAAAATATAGAGTACATATAGAATATTGAACATGCAATACAAATAGAGATTTAACATATAAAGTAAATATAGAAAAAAGGAATAAAATGAACTAGCTAGGTTATTACCAAGAATATCTCACAAGTGTAGTGATGAATATGTATGACTAGAGGCTTAATAAGAACTGTAAAAGGAATGTGGAAAGGAAATAATAACATACTAAGATCACACTAAAAATGGTTAGGACTAAGGACTTCAGGAAACTGTTGCAGTTTGATGGGAAAAAACAATTGCCAAGTCAATAAAAATAAACTTTTGGCTACAGATATACCAATCTATTCTTGACATTGTTATAAGTAAGAGACATGATATGTTGTTGTTTCCAAATAAATATTCATACATATATATATTACAGGGATCCAATTGCAGTAGACACAAAGGCTGGGAAACTTTCGTGGGGAAAAGTCTCAAAAACATGTTAGAAAAATCTATATTAAGGAGTTTGGCCTCACTCAGAGAGGTCTGACCTTTATCCTTTGCTCTTGATAAATATACCTCGAAACCCCTGAAATTCCCAAAGTGGTAAGAGTATCTGATAGCTCATGCTAAAAAGATGCTTCAGGCTGAGGCTGGCCTCACCTAAATTCTTAGGCTGGGGGCTTGCCACACCAGAAAGACCAACCATGTGATTTAGTTGGGGTTGGGAAGGGGGCCTTCAGAATATGTGATATCAACTCATCCACCATGGAGGGTGTAGAGGGTACTGGAGTTTGAATTCAACCACTTGGGCTATTAATCAATCAATCATGCCTATGTAATGCACTAATAAAACCCAAGACACCAAAGTTTTAGTGAGCTTCCTGGGTTGGCAACATTCTCTGCATTTGTCACACGTTGATGCCAGCAAAATAATAAATCTTAAGGACACTGGAAGGTTTGCATTTGGAACCCTACCAGACTCTCCCTTATAGGATTCTCCCTTTGGCTGTAAAATAATTTAATTTGTATCCCTTCCTTGTAATAAATTTAATGGAATATAAGACGTTCAGCAAGTTCTGTGAATCTAGTGAATTATTGTTCCTGAGGGTGGTCTTGGGAAATCCCTGAACCAGTAGTTGATGTCAGAAGTGAGGGTGGTCATGTATGGACTCTTCTTTCTGACTTTGTAGTGAAACCCTAATTCCCTGAGATTGGAGTCACAAGTCTTGAGTAGTCACAAGTTAGTCTTGGTGGTCTGAAGAACTGTGCCCTTAACCTCAGCCTGGCTAACTCTAAATAATAGGAAAGTTCAACAGTCCTGAATTTTAAGATGAGATATACCATTATAGAACACCTACTTTGAAGCAATATTTTGGACAATAAGGATATAAGGAGAAAAGGGTTCACTTCAATAACTTAAAATTTTCATATGAAGAAAAGGTATTCTATTTATATAAACAGTATTCATGTATATTTATATATGATGAATATATACACAATGGTGAACACAAAAAATATAAAATATAGAGTTAATAATCCATTGAAAGGTACATTTTTACTTGAGAATAAATCTGAGAATAGAAATAGGAGTTAATGTCCTTTCTCTTTCCTGTGGTTAATCCTTTTTTTCACCTATACAATTTATTTTATCTAATCATTTATTGTCTGGGTGCCTAGAACAGTACCCGCTCTTCCTCCTTCATCCAGAACCTTGTTCAAGGAATTACTTTTCCTCCCTCCTGCATGCTTTGCTCAATATCTCCTCCTAAATGGCTGCCTTTCCCTGTGCTTTCTAGTGCACTTGCCTAACCCTAATCTGTGACCTAAACATGTCTATTCCTTTGAGTTGTCATGCATCTCATTCTTTCAACATTAAAATATAAGAAAATAAATGAAAGTCAGATTTGCTCAGGTTTATTCTTGGTAAGCCAGCATTTATTTAATTTCTATACTTAATTTTTATAAATGTTGCTATTCTTGGATTACATTATATTAACTAGGTCAGATAAAGTTTTTTTCAGTATTGAAGTGCTTCCTATCTCTGCATCATTTTACTATGTTGGCCACAGCTTGGTTTTTGAAATGCTTCTCTTGGCTTCCACGCTGCTGCTCAACACATAGTTTTCTTAACTACATTTTTGTTGACTATTAAGATTATTTTCTTTTCCTTTCCCATTCTCTATATACAAGTATTCTCAAAGTATTTTCTTTGTTTCTTTCTCCGTAATTGACCATTTGCCAACCCACTTTCATGACCATTAATTCTTCCTAAATCTGCAAATTCACTTGCAACTTCTTTCAGAAATTCTGTTGTTTTCAGGAGGTTATATTTATATCACTGCCTGGATGTCCTGTCACCACAGATTCAAGACATCCCAAAGTGGCCATTAACTTTTTCACAGATAAAATATTTTCCTGTTTTCAGGTGAACTCAGAAACATCCATAGTTTCCTTTCAACCAAACAAAAAGTAAGATTTCGGTAAAAGCATGAAATAAAACTGAATCAAAACAACTCTTGTCATTTCACATTAAATTAATTTCCTTATTCCTTACACCCTATTTACCTCTATCGTAGATAGCTGTGCTTGACAGCAATTGCATTATAAAGCACTTATGTATATATTCTTACACTCAGGAGATAATTACAACTTGTATTACTCTCTGTTTAAACTTCATTGTTCTAGTCAGGTGTTTCCAGCTTTCGTCTCACCGTCTCACAAATATGTCACTCTTCTGCCTAACTCTATAATTGGTACCTCTATTGGACTGTCTGTGCAGCTTTTACTTTACCCCTGAATGTTCTCTGATATCACCCACAACTCCACGGTCCTAGGATTTCCTCATATTTTCTGCAAACACTAACCTCTTTTAAATGTAGACTGAATCATTCAAAGCTGCCCTGACATTTTATAAACTATCTGTTATACTATTTATGGCATTTTCTTACTGGAACAATTATACTTACCAATATGCCCTACCACTCTTTTCTGATTATTTTACTTAGCAAAGTTATGGACACAAATTGACCTTCCTAGAATAATTTTGGAATGGCTAATCAATCCAGTATGGTATCCTAGAAATATACCTGGGTGATGTATTATGCCTAGAAGAAGACATTCCAAAGTTTAGCTTTAGATTAGAGAATCAATATGCAGACTTCATTTTAAATAACACCTGAGGAAATACCACAATGTCATGGGAAATATATCAACTCTCTCAGATCACAGGAGAAAGGATATCAGAACTTTCCTTTGTCCAGTTCCCCTAGTGTGCCTAGGTCAAGTGCTCTCATTAAAGTATATCTTATCTTTTGGTAACTTACCATAAAATTTTTTCTAATACTTGTTATTTATCATGGTATACAAAGAGTAAAAAAACCCAAAAGAACTTGATGCCTTTCAAAAAGGGACCAGGTGGCCAAATATCATTTTTCTAACTGTTTTTTAATGGTGGAGGTGGAGTGTTTGTCAATTTTGATTTGACTGATGCTTCTCCCCTTTCCTCCTTAATTGGCCAGAATTTCCTGACTGTGGTAAGGTTGGACTAGCTGAAATATTAATCACTCAGCAAATGTTGTTTCACATAATCAGAAATAGCATATATATATATATATATATATATAGCAGTTTAATATCCCATACATTGCATAACTTTCCTTGGTTTTCTGTAAAAAAGATATTAAAGTGAGGAGTATTGTTATCTCAAAAGGATGTCAGAAATATATGCATACACACATATTCATATATACACACACATATACATATGTAGTCCTTTCCTAAATCATAATTATTTTTAAACTTAAAAAAATTTTTGAAAGCTACAAAAGTAGGACAAAGAAACCAATAACTTTCTTTGAGTCTATAAGGAAATAATCTGTTCTCAGAGAAGCTCCTCTCTTGGAAAACTAATTCTCTTCTGATTTTTCTTATGTGTAGGGATCTGTTCAAAGCCATTAAGAGTTTCTTTAAGCAACCTAAAGTGAGAATCAAAGGATCCTATAAAACAAAAGCAAGCTGCCTATGTATAGACTCCAGTGGTTTGGGTGCTAGATCCAAGCTTACATCTTTACATTTCTGTGTCCAAAAATCACATGCACTTAGTGAATAATTTTGACAGACATGATGACAAAATTTGTAATTATTTGCTGTGAGTAAAATTGCACTATTCCCAGCCTCTCTCTCCTGGCCTTAGTGCATCTCCATATCAATAGGTGTTTCCAAGGGGTGAAGAGAAGTAGGCCATCTCCATATCAACAGGTGATTACAAAGAGGGTTGGAGTGAAGGCACACCTGGATCAGAAAGGTTTGGTGGGTCCTGGGCAGCCTGGTGGTGAGAGACATGGGAAAAGAGGAGTAGATGACTGCTTGTAAGCAATAAATGGGTTTCTACAACTTTATTTCTCCCTTTGATTGACTTTGGCTTCAAGGGTTTATTTGCCCCAGCCTGGGAACATATTTTCCCCCCAGAATTACATTTATGAAAATACCTCATTGTTTTATATATGTTTCAAAATAACAGTGAACTAAATAAGTACTGAAACACAAAATTTAATTTTTCTATGTTTTATATATGAAATTCATGAAAAATACAGAACTAATTAATATTAATTCTCATTTTGAGGGTCCTGACTCCAAAGTTTATAAATGATTTTAGTGTTTTAACCACTCAGTCAGTTGTTTATTTGCCAGTATCAGGAAAAAAAAATCTGTACTAACACATAATTACTACTTGAAAATAAAATGAACCTCAACTTCAGCTAAATAAAAGCATCTAACTCTAATAAAGAGTAATAGGATTATATTTCTAGATAGCAAAATGATAAGAAGCAACAATTTAAATTGAATAAAAGAGATTTATTAAATTTTTATTTTGTTTATACTGAATAGTATTTATTAATTTTTCTACATTATTTCCTTTCTAAAAAAGATTTTTAGTAAGCATGAATGTAAAATAGAGTAGTTATATATAATATGATATCAGAACTACATGAATAATTTCAAGGAAAAGTCACTTTTCTGGACACCTACACTAGATATAGCATAGTGGATATGGTTTGTTACCTGTGCTGATTTCACTCCCCTTTGCTACTTTCTACACAACCTTCAGTTGTGTACCCTTGCTACAGGTAGACTATGAGACACATTCCATTCTAGCTCCCAGAGGTTGCCCTTATTAAAACTGTCATAATAATCTTCATTCCAGTAGATTGCTTTAGGAACCCCAACATTAGCCATTAGGTCTGGCCTGTCTGTTGGAACTGTTACTGTTTGCAGGGTGAGGGTTGAGTTAGAGGCAAGGGGAAGAGGAAGACATAAACATACTGAAGAGAATGATTATTTCACACTGGGGAAAGAAGCCCCCTCTAGTATATACTGGATTCGAATAAAGAAGCATGTTGTCTCTGGACTTTGTTTGCTGTGTTTTCTGGGAAACTTGAGAATTTTCTGAATCAAAATTTGTACTCAATAAATTTGTCAATCCCTCGTCTCCCCAACACCAAGACTCCTAATCTTTAACAATCATTTTTAATATGCAAAAGAATATTCAAGATGCTTTGACTTCATTATCTCCTTTATTTTTTCAACCCTGGGGCACTGTAATCTCTAGTTGCCAGATTAAAAAATAATGATAATAATAATAATAATAATAATAATAATAATAATAATAATAAAGCACTAAAACTTTTAAGTACCCTGCCCACAAACACACCACTGATGAGTACAGCCAGGGTTTGAAAGTATGCTTTGTTATTCTGGCTAGAATAAGCATTCCACATGGATAAGGATGAATTGAGAATGTGGGTTCTCAGATGCTCCATCAGTTAAGGAATAGGCACTCAGAGCCCCCATTCAACTGTCTTGATCTCCTATTTCATATTTTGTTTAGGTGCTGTCTTCTCTAGTTGCTCCCCTACCCCATCCCTACTCCCCAGGTTCTAGAAGGTACTTCTCTTAGTGCCTTAGTCTTTCTTTCATACTCTTTTCAAGAGGATCACACACAGCACAATCTCTGCTAGTTTATGGAGCATTTATTGATCTTAATAAATAAAGTTTATTTATTAAGAGCGTATGCCTCAAAGTAAGTGTAGGAAACAAGGGCAAGCTGACCCAAGATGTGCCATTGTGACATACAGATCATTTCTAGCTGAAAAGCATCAAGGCCCAAAGGACTCAAAAAAATACCTTGACCCCCTCCCTGCAACTACACAAAAAGAATTTAGTTGGGAGGAACTACTCCAGGAGGAGAGCTATCACTATGGATAGCTGTATTATAATGTAAACTAGGGATGATAGACAGGAAAGGAGGAGGCAAGTCTGTTAAAATTTCTCTCTGTGCCACATTGTTTCTGTGTGGCCCATCAACTATTTGTTTCCCAAACATCTACTCTTTTCATATTCCTGTGAATTACTTCCCTTTTCCTTTAGGGTCTCATACTTCTTTCCCCTTCTCCTTGGTTCAGGATGACATATATGCCTCATTCTCCCTGACTGTCTCTGGAACCCATGTCTATGGCTTTCTTGAAAGCTTATAATTAAACCTTTTTTTTTCTCCTGTTAATCTTTCTCATATCAGTTTTATCCCACCAGGAGGAACTTCAACTGATAGAAGAAATTTCCTCCTTTCCAACATAAACACCCCCAAAACTTAATTCCAAATTAATTAGCTCCCTTGAATTTATCTATGCTGCATCTCTGAATATGGAATCACTCCTGAAATACCTATGGACTCTGCTTCTTGCAGCCTAGTGAACACCATGACAATGATGCAAATTGAATACTAATTAAAAGAAAAAAGAAATTACTTCAAACAATATCTCATCATTAAGAAAATCTAACTTCATGAAACACAATTTTTCATATGTATTAGGTAGATAGACATGAGCATCTGGGGAAAGGGAAAATAATGTTCAAGGAAAAAAAAAAAAGCTGAACAAACTCTGCGATGTTGGGGTGCATGTAAAGACAACAAAGGTTTTCCAGGGAGATAACTTCTTGCCTATCATGCAGACCAAACCAGTCCCAGCCAGGTCCCAACATGGGTGCAATTGGACAAAACTAAGAACCACCTGAACCACACCTCCTCCTAATCTCATTAAAATAAAATTGTGGTTTTGCTCCCCTCCTTCCTGGGCTTTTCTGTGTCCCTCTTGGGAAAAGACATGCACACCTAGAGGAATGGTGTGAAGCAAATGGGAATTTCTGACCAAGATTTTAAAGTGCCCATTATACATAAGAGCTTTTTTGCACATCTATGGAATTTTTACTGGGGCCAGAGCAGCTAGTCAGTCATGGGAGTACTGGCCCAGGGGAAGGGGGAGAGGAACCCATTCTCTCCTCTCCTCTCGTCCTGGTATGTAGTTGCTCAGGCATCTGCCAGTCAACAGAGACCCCTCAACACAGAATTCCTCCAGGATGGGGAGGTAGAGGGCTACCAGAAGAGTGGGGAGAGAACCATGGAGCCCCAGTGTTTCTGGATAATTAAGCCCAAGCATGGGGCAGGGAACTTGAGAGCTGAGGAAGGAAGCTTGGTGGGAGAGAACTAGGAGAGAATGGATGATACAGAGGAAGCTAGAGCAGAGGAAAGACTGAGACATACTCCTATGAGAATAAAACCCATTTTAAGACCTCAACTCCCTGCTCTTGCCTTTATTCAGTATACATAAATTCATGATGAACTTGCCCCAAGTGAGGAATCCCCTTCCTCCTGGAGCAATAAATGGGTATGTAACTAGAGCTGTCAGTTAAATGACCTCACCATGTCAATCAAAATAAGTGCCTCCCATGTAGGTAGTGATATACAGACCCTCTCCTAAAAGTTTGGGGTCTTTGTCTACCTTAATTCTAGTGTACTTCTTAGGAGTATATTCAAATAGAATTTTCTTTCTGCCTTGCTGCTGTGTCTCTGCCTTTCAATTCTTTGTTGCAGTGGGACAAGAACTGAAGAGAACGAACTCAACCCATAATATATGAACCTTCATCTTATATTTATATTACTTGCTTTAAACTTAATCACTAATGCAAGGTAGAATATCATTATTTGTCCTTAAAATGTGATTACAAATGTGACATAAGAAGTCAATGTGCATATTACATCTAGTAGAAACTTGGTTCAGAGTAATATACCCAATTTTAAGTCAAAGGGAAAATGTTCAGTTTAAACAATCTTAAGGAATTCAATTTATCAAAAATGTTCTCTGTCCAAAATATGAAAACACCTGTAAAATAGCAAAGTTTCTTAAAGAGCAATTCTCAGTTACAAAAAAAAGTCAATGTTCCACATAATTAAAAAAATACATTCTCTCTCCAGTGGGAAAAAAGTGGGGATCTCTCAGATAAATGGCTCTTAACAATGTAAGCCTGCCAAAAAATCAATTCTTTCCTGTGCTATTATTCATTTGATAGATTTTACTACACCATAGCCCAACCTCATAAAACAAGTATGAACAAGTTATTTACCAAAACATATCCATGATTAAGTTTTATTTATTTGTGTAAAGCCATAGGACATGCACTTCTAAACACCAACAAATGGGTTGTGTCTGTGATTCTGTCTCATGTTGTCAGTTAATCTATACATTCTCTCTTCCTGCTCCATCTACTCACAAATTTAACAGGTACTGCTTTTGTTTTAGAAGATTCAACATACTGTTTTTTTTTTATGCACTGGCCAACATGGTTGCAATAAAATAAAGCTTTTATCAAAATGGAATATAGGAAATACTTTATGCAACATGGAAAAATATTTGTATGTACCTCAGTGTATAGGAAAATATTGATAAATTCCACTACATTGAAATTTAAAACTTATTTAGTAAGTTTATATATAAGAAGAAAAGGTACATCCCATGGAAAATAACTGCCAGGTATAAACTAACTACTAAAATAACTAGTATTATTTCCTTGAAAAACAATTTCTTTTTCAAGAATATTTACATATTTTTTAATCTAGCAATATCTTTTTATGGAAAGATAACATCACAAAATTTTTAAACCCGAAGGGAATTGAGACTCAGCTGATCCAGTGTGTAGTTTATAATCTGTGCCTTTCTGGGAACTTAGACGCCCACATATTCAGTTATGGTTCCAGGGTCTATTTTATAGTTTTTAAGATTTAACTAAAAAATACTGAATTATAATTGACAAACAATATTATGTTTCAGGTATGCAACATAGTGATTCAACATTTTTATACATTATGGAATGATCGCCTAGATAGGCCTAGTTACCCTCAGTCACTATCCAAAGTTATTACACTATTACTGACTATTCCTCATGCTGTACATTACAACCCTGTGACTATTAATTTTATAACAGGAAGTTTGTACCTCTTAATTTCTTTCACCTATTTTGCCTGTCTTTTTGTCTAAATGCTTTTAGACTATCAATAGAGCTTGATGAGGCTCAGGATGGGATGCCCCAAAATATGCCAGTGTGGCATACTGATTATTTCTAATTGAAGTTACTTAATAACAGGTGCAGGAAGGACAATGTGACCCCCCTCCTTTGTCCCTTGAAATGGGAATTAAATTTCCCTTGTGAAGGCTACCTTCCCTGCACCTAGCTGGTAAAAGGCATCCTTGTTACTAGAGATAGGGAATTCAGGGCGAAGAGATTGTATTTAAAAACTTTGCTATTTCTTCATTAATTTCTACCCCAAGCTTAAGCCCCTTTGTCAATGCCTCACAAATTAATTGTTACTTTGTTTAAAAGGTATAAAAGCTGCCTTCTTTGGTCTTTCTGCAAAGTCCCATATTTTTAAGAGCTCCTGTATGAACAAAATTAAATTTGTTTTTCTTCTGCTGATCTGTCTTATGTCAACTTAATTATTAGGCCACCAAAGAACCTAGAAGGGAAGAAAGGAAAAATGTTCCTCCTCTACAAGCTCAAAACTGTACCTGGTCCTCTCCTAATGTTATTTCCTCCTGTCTTTGTCTAAACAGACCATCCACTGCTTATTGTTTTATGTGACCCCTGATTTGTCTTCATGCTTGTTGTTTACAACTGATAGAGGTAAGCACAGACCACCCTAGAATCCATGTAAGCACCTCTCTACTAATGCCACTCTTAACAATGATGCTTTGACAGTCACACTACAATGTTTCAGAATTGAATTTTTATTCATAATTGATCACACTTAATTTTTTAGAACTGATTGCAAGGAAAAAACAATGGGCTTGTAAAATTAAATAGGAGCATGACAGGGGTCTCCTGGTGATTCGAGAGAGTGAGGACTGATGCCTTAGTGGTCCTGATCCTTATGGTAACTACTTATGCCTCTTATACATTGTTCTTTATACAAAATATGTGTCTGCTTTGGAGACTCCCCATTTTAAGTGGGGTTTTTTTTGTTGTTTAATTTTTGTTGATTTTTTTTCACCAGCATTTACTATGAGGATGATGATGATGATTTCCACTTATTGATTGTTTTCTGAAGCTTGTTAAACTTGCTTTAAGGATTTTGAATGAATCGATTCCTTTAATGCTGACAAACAACCCAGAAAGTAAGCATTGTTATCATCCCCATTTTACATATGAGGACACTGAAGTCAGGAACATTTAAATAACTACCCCAAGGTAACAAAGATATTAAGCAGCAAGATCAGGATTTGAACCCAACAGTGTTCCTAACCACTCAAAGTGCAGAATCCAGGAAGAATGGCACTTCCATGCCTGGCTCAGAGTAGAGCACTAACATTGGTCTGTTCCTTCCTCGCACAAATCTCTGTCCTCCTGAACAGAATATTTGGGAAGTGTCTGCAACAAAACCAACATCTATGAAAGTCTTTCTTGACTTAACCACCTTACAGGGACCCAAACTGTCATTTTTAGAGCTGAGCAAAGGCCAAGTAAAGAGCACCTCATCTTCTCCATCCCTCCGGCACTCTTTCCTTGGCCTGGCTTTCTGTGATCCAGGCACAATAGTTTTCTGAGTCTTTTCAAGATGCCAGCATTTTAGAACAGCAGTGAAGATCAGAAGGCCAAGGGTATGGAATTCCCTGCAGCATCAACCCTGGGACGCTGAGGACCATCCTGCGTCCTGCAGGCCTGCTCCTACCAGTGAAAGATCCTGTGGTTACCAGAACCTGACAAATTATAATTTTACCTGGCTGGATACAGTAAAAACTCTCAAAAATACTTCATTATTAAAACTATATCTTTTTGCAAGCAGACTTTTGGGAAAACACAATGGGGTTTTTAATGAAAATAAATGAATACAAGTAAGTGTCTTTTCTAAAATATGTTACTGTAGTATCTAAAATGATTTGCCAACAAACATTTTGCACTTAACAATATACTTAAATAAATCAGACTTACTAGTTTAAGCCTTCCAGAACCAGTATTCACGCCCAAGACATAAGAAGTCAAAATCTCATACATCCAGTACAAAATGAATTAAGGTGTGCAGTAGTTACATGCAATGCTTAATCAGCAGAAAACATAACAACAAAGTGAGTAGTTGCTGTTACCTATATTCCCAAATCTGCAGAATATATAATTACAGAAATTATAGAAATTAGCTAAACTCCACCATTTTTGTCCTTGCAAGTTTTATGCTACTTATTTATATATTTGATACTTGCACACACACACAAGTTCTATGATCACATACAGAATAAAACATATGGGTATAGCTATTTGGGAAATATGAATTTGTACTAGCAAATACTAGTTATGTTCATTTATTTAATGATTTCATAGCTATATTTTCTTAATTTGTCTTTATTTTCTAAAATGTTGAAGTTGGAAGCTCTTTGCCTTCAAATTTTAAGTTTACATTATTTCATTAAATAAGTAGTAATTGAGTAGCATTGTGTGAAATTCATCTGTGTTACTTTAACTTCCTTTAATTAATTAGGATGAAGCCTGTAGTATACATATTTTGTATGTATTGATATTTTTCCTTGATCTTAGCATATATCTTCAAAGAAAAGTAATTGATTATCTGAATCAGAAGAAATATGAACTGTAGGATATCCAGGATTAAGAAAACAATGACTTACAAATAACTATACTTAATTTGATATTAAAATATCAATATATTAAGCCATAACTGGATTTTTGTCATCTAATTATGTGGATAAGTGTGTTTGTGCTACAGCTCAAAAACAGAAGAGGGAAGAAAAATAATAAACTTGGAAAAACAATGTATACATTAGTATTTTCCCAAGCATATCCCTGAGTTTAACAAAAGCAGTCAGAATTAATTGAAATTAGCATTCGTAAAATTTAAAATTAGATCCCACATTAAATATGCATATTAATATATTTTTATATTATATATGCAAATTAACTTACACTTTAAAACTGTATTAAAATATTAGATATTATTCTGATTCATGTAATAGGTACTTTAGCTTGAATTTTGTACTGATTATAAAGCAAAAATATCAATAATTATACATATATTTTAAAAATCTTATGATTACTTTTATATGATATTTTAACATTATCTTTAAAAGATGTCATGATCCTAAATCACTGGGATGAGTTTATGTGACACATTTCTCCTACTCCTATTTTTCATGGTTGTCAGGAAAAACTTTCTTCTTAAAAACTGGAATATCACTTACAGTTGCAGCAAATATTTATACTAACTGCATACTACATTAGTGTACATAAAATATTTTAATCTATATTATTGTACACTTATGTATATTATAGATGTAACATTATACTCTATATTAATGTGAATATAAAAACCAAGAGGATTTATTTAATATTGGGAAGAGGTTTCAACTTTACTCTTTGAAAGGGAACTCAACACCCAACTTATCATTAAATATCGTATTTTTCAGAAATACTCATTCAGCTGTTCTTGAGTTCTGCAAATAGATTGAAAAACAGGAACGTTTACCCAAGCTTTCTTGCATAGAATGTGCACTTTTCAAAAGATGTCATAGAATAAGATGGGTCAGAGGAAAGAATGAAAACTGAATGCAACTCCAATTACAGAAAAAAGTCACTGTTTGAGTCTTTATAGTATAATAGTTGCCAGCAGTACAAAATGAATTTGATGGAGCACCAAAAATATAACAGGTTGAGTAAAATGTATTTTTGTTGATGAGAAATAGAAAACAACCTTGTGGGTCACAATTTCTTGATCCGGTGAATTCAGATTCCTTTGAAGGGTAGAATATTGATTTGTAGAGTGTCTTGTCATTACTAAAAGCTATTCCCTTTACCCTGATGCTTTTCTCTTGCAAAAAAGAAATGAGATTATACAGCTGATATCATTAAAGCAAGAGCAAAATTGCATTAAAATGCAATGTTTGAGAATTGAACACGAAAGTCAGAGTTTGCCTCCTCTTCATCTAAATTTCTCAAGCCTAGAAATATATCTCAGAATAAAATCAGTCAATTCTCAAGAGGAACCCAAACACCTGACTTTTACTTTCAAAAGTTCCTTTTCTTCAATTACTTAGGGAAATAAAAAACACTTATTTATACCTAATCTAAAATATACAGTTTAAAATAAATATCATTATATTAAAATACTTTAAAAATAAGTTACACAGGGGGTCTCAAGATGGCGGCATGAATAGGTGGTGGAAATCTCCTCCCAAAATGACATATATTTTTGAAAATACAACAAATACAACTACTCCAAAAAGAGAGACCAGAAGATATAGTACAACAGCCAGGTTACAAGTACATCTGCAAAAACTCAGAATC
The DNA here is from genome assembly GCA_032199065.1 of Smutsia gigantea. Lineage (NCBI taxonomy): Eukaryota > Metazoa > Chordata > Mammalia > Pholidota > Manidae > Smutsia > Smutsia gigantea. Next base: position 817,437 of record JAVSCE010021375.1, on the reverse strand, counting down.
TCACGAAAAGGGTAAGATACAAAGCCATGGTCCAGCAGGACCCAAGCACTCCCTGCACCCAGCTCACTGGCAGGAGGAAAAGAATCAGAGTGGGAAGGGAGTGGAAGCACAGGACTACTAAATAACCCGCCCTAGTAATCTGCACTGGGAGCACAGACACACACTGCATCGTGTACAGGATATTAGAGAAATGGAAAAGTAAAATCCGAGATGAAGACTGTGAGCAGGTCCCCACAGCTGGCTACCCTGGGACAAAAGAAAAGTGGGCTCCTTTTAAAAGTCTTAAAGGGACAAGGGTTTAACAGCTGGACAAAATCGTCCTGGCACACTCAGCCCAGTAGGCTGGGAATCTTAAGGAACTTCAGGTGCCCTAACCCCCTGGGAGGTAATGCAGCCCCAAAGCTCCTCACAGCGATAAGCAGCCTGTCATTCATTCCCCCTGGCCAGCACTGCAAGCAAACCAGCTGACCTGCCACAGCTGCAGAGCAGCTGGGGAACAGCCGAGCCCACAGCAACCACACAGTGTTCTCCCAGCACACAGCTAACTGGGACAGACACACCAGTGTGCCACTGCCCAGTACAGACAGAGGAAGTTGGCGCAAGATCCGGAAGGCACGAAGGGGTGTTTTTCTCACAGAAGAATACACCCAGCATATCCACAACCCTCTGCAGGGCTCTAGGCTATCCCAAGGGCTGTCCCACACATGGCAGCTCAGGGGATTACCCCAGAGACTGCTCCCAATGTGTGGGTAAATGGCAAAAGCAGTGGAAGGCAGAGCAAGGTCCGGAAGGCATGAAAGGATGCCGTTCTTGCAGAGAAAACACCCAGCACGTCTGCGACTCCTCGCAGGGCTCTAACCCCGAGGGCTACCCCACTCATGAAGGTCAGGGGATTACCCCAAGACTGCTCCCTGTGTGCAGGTAACCAACACTGGCAGCGGAGAACGGCAAGGCAACGAAGAAGCAGGAAGGGATTTTGATCTCCCAGCTGACACATGTGCCTCCTGCCTACAACCACTTCTGTCACCATGAAAAGGCAGAAGAATCCGGTCCAGTCAAAAATCACTCATACAACCCCAGGGAGAGGGCCTAGGGAGATAGATATAACCAATCTTCCTGAAAAAGAATTCAAAATAAAAGTCATAACCATGCTGATGGAACTGTAGAGAAATATGCAAGAGCTAAGGGATGAAGTTCAGAGGGAGATAACAGAAATGAAACAATTGATAGAAGTTCTTAAGAGCAGACTGGACAAGGTGCAAGAGACTGTTAATGGAATAGAAATCAGAGAACAGGAATACAGAGAAGCTGAGGCAGAGAGAGACAAAAGGATAACTAGGAATGAAAGAATATTAGAGAACTGTGTGACCAAGCCAAATGGAACAATATTTGCAAAATAGGGGTACAAGAAAAAGAAGAGAGAGAAAAAGGGATAGGAAGTGTCTTTGAAGAAATAATTGCCAAAAACTTTCCCATGCTGGGGAAGGAAATAGTCTCTCAGACCATGGAAGCTGACATATCTCCCAACACAAGGGAAGAAAGGAGGACAACACCAAACCATATAATAATTAAAATGGCAAAGATCAAAGACAAGGACAAGGAATTAAAGGCAGCCAGAGAGAGAAAAAAGATAACCTACAAAGGAAAACCCATCAGGTTATCATCAGACTTCTCAACAGAAGCCTTACAGGCCAGAAGAGAATGGCATGATATATTTAATGCAATGAAACAGAAGGGCCTTGAACCAAGAATACTGTATCCAGCATGATTATCATTTAAATTTGAAGTAAGGATTAAACAATTTGCACACAAGCAAAGTTGATGGAATTTGTTTCCCACAAAACACCTCTACAGGATATTTTAAAGGGACTGCTCAAGATGGAAGGACTCCTAAGGCTAAATAGATGTCACCAGAGAAAACAAAATCACAGCAAAGAAAGCAGACCAACCAAATACTAACTAAAGGCAAAAAATAAAATCAACTATCCACAAAAGCAGTCAAAGGAAACACAAAGAGTACAGGATAAAACACCTAAAATATAAAGAATGGAGAGAAAGAGGAATCATCAGACTGTGTTTACAATAGATTAATAAGAGAGTTAAGTTAGATGGTTAAATAGTAAAGAAGCTACCCTTAAACCTTTGGTAACCACGACTCCAAAGCCTGCAATGGCAATAAGTACATATCCACTGATAATCAACCTAAATGTAAATGAACTGAATGAACCAATCAAAAGACACAGAGAAACAGAATGGATAAAAAAGTAAGACAAATCTATATGCTGCTTACAAGAGACTCACTGCAAACACAAAGACATATACAGACTTAAAGTGAAGGGATGGAAAAAGATATTTCATGCAAACAATAGGGAGAAAAGAAGCAGGGGTTGCAGTACTTATATCAGACAAAATAGATTACAAAACAAAGAAAGTAACAAGAAATAAAAAAGGACATAACATAATGATAAAGGGGGCAGTCCAACAAGAAGATATAACCATTACTAAAATATATGCACCCAACACAGGAGCACCGACATATGTGAAACAAATACTAACAGAATTAAAGGAGGAAACATTATTCAACTCATTAATTCTAGGAGACTTCAACACACCACTCACTCCAAAGGACAGATCAATCAGACAAAAAATAAGTAAGGAGACAGAGGCACTGAACAACACTAGAACAGATGGATCTGACAGACATCTATAGAACTCTACACCCAAAAGCAGCAGGTTATACTTTCTTCTCAAGTGCACATGGGACATTTTCCAGAATAGACCACATACTAGGCTACAAAAAGAGCCTCAGTAAATTCCAAAAGATTGAAATTTTACCAAACAACATCTCAGATCACAAAGGTATACAACTAGAAATAAATTGTACAAAGAAAACAAAAAGGCTCACAAACACATGGAGGCTTAACAACATTCTCCTAAATAATCAATAGATCAATGACCAAATTAAAAAAGAGATCAAGCAATATATGGAAAAAATGACAACAACAGCACAATGCCCCAACTTCTGTGGGATGCAGTGAAGACAGTTCTAAGAGGAAAGTATATAGCAATCCAGGCCTATTTAAAGAAGGAAGAACAATCCCAAATGAATAGTCTAAAGTTATAATTATTTAAACTGGAAAAAGAAGAACAAATGAGGCCCAAATTCAGCAGAAGGAGGGACATAATAAAGATCAGAGAAGAAATAAATAAAATTGAGAAGAATAAAAAAATAGAAAAAAAAAATCAATGAAACCTAGAGAGCTGGTTCTTTGAGAACAAAAACAAAATAGATAAACCCCTAGCCAAGAGATTTATGCCTATGTTTTTTTATGAGAAAAAGAGAATCTACACAATAAACAGAATCAGAAATGAGAAAGGAAAAATCATGACAGACCCTACAGAAATACGAAGAATTATGAGAGAATACTATGAAAATCTATGTGCTAACAAACTGGATAACTTATAAGAAATGGACAACTTTCTAGAAAAATACAACCTTCCAAGACTGACCAAGGAAGAAACAGAAAATCTAAACAGATCAATTACCAGCAATGAAATTGAATCAGTAATCAAAAAACTACACAAGAACAAAACCCAGGCCAGATGGATTCGCCGCTGAATTTTATCAGACATATAGAGAAGACATAATTCCTATTCTCCTTGAACTTTTCCAAAAAATAGAAGAGGAGGGAATACTTCCAACATCACTCTAATACAAAAACCAGGCAAAGACCCCAGAGAAAAAGAAAATTACAGACCAATACCCGTGATAAACATAGGTGCAAAAATACTCAACAAAATATTACCAAACAGAATTCAAAAATACATCAAGAGAATCATACACCATGATCAAGTGGGATTCATCTCAGGAATGCAAGGATGGTACAATATTTGAAAATCCAACAACATCATCCACCACATCAACAAAAAGAACAAAAACCACATGATCATCTCCATAGATACAGAAAAAGCATTTGACAAAATTCAACATTCATTTCTGATAAAAACTCTCAACAATATGGGTATAGAGGGCAAGTACCTCAACATAACAAAGGCCAAATATAACAAACCCACAGCCAACATCATACTTAAGAATGAGAAGCTGAAATCTTTTCCCCTAAGATCAGGAAAAAGACAGGGATGCCCACTCTCCCCACTGTTATTCAACATAGTACTGTAAGTCTAAGCCACAGCAATCAAACAAAACAAAGAAATACAAGGCATCCAGATTAGTAAAGAAGAAATCAAACTGTCACTACTTACAGATGACATGATATTGTACATAAAAAAGTAAAGAATCTATTCCAAAACTACTAGAACTAATATCTGAGTTCAGCACAGTTACAGGATACAAAATTAATAAAAAGAAATCTGTTGCTTTCCTATACACTAACGATGAACTAGCAGAAAGAGAAATCAGCCAAACAATTCCATTCACAATTGCATCAAAAAGAATAAAATATCTAGGAATGAACCTAACCAAGGAAGTGAAAGACCTATACCCTGAAAACTACAAGACTCTCTTAAGAGAAATTAAAGAGTACACTAACAACTGGAAACTCAACCCATGCTCTTGGCTAGGAAGAATTAATATTGTTAAAATGGCCATCCTGCCTAAAGCAATCTACAGATTCAATGCAATCCCTATCAAAATACCAACAGCATTCTTCAATGAACTGGAAAAAATAGTTCTAAAATTCATTTGGAACCACAAAAGACCCTGAATAGACAAAGGACTTCTGAGAAGGAAGAATAAAGCAGGGGGATCTCACTTCCCAACTTCAAGCTCTACTATAAAGTCACAGTAATCTAGACAATTTGGTAGTGGCATAAGAACAGACCCCCAGACCAGTGGAACAGAGTAGAGAGTCCAGATATTAACGCAAACATATATGGTCAATTGATACACTATAAAGGGGCCCTGGATATACAATTTGGAAATGACAGAATCTTCAACAGCTGGTGCAGGCAAAACTGGACAGCTACATGTAAGAGAAGGAAACTGGATCATTGTCTAACCCCATACACAAAAGTAAATTCAAAATGGATCAAAGACCTGAATGTAAGTAATGAAGCCATAAAACTCTTAGAAAAAAACATAGGCAAAAATCTCTTGGACATAAACATGAGCAACTTCTTCATGAACATATCTCCATGGGGAGGCGAAACAAAAGCAAAAATGAACAAGTGGGACTATATTAAGCTGAAAAGCTTCTGTACAGCAAAGGACACCATCAGTAGAACAAAAAGGCATCCTACAGTATGGGAGAATATATTCATAAATGACATATCTGATAAAGTGTTGACATCCAAAATATATAAAGAGCTAACACACCTCAACAAAAAAAAAGCAAATAAGCCAATTAAAGAATGGGCAGAGGAACTGAACAGACATTTCTCAAAGGAAGAAATTCAGATGGCCAACAGGCACATGAAAAGATGCTCCACATTGCCAATCATTAGATAAATGCAAATTATAACCACAATGAGATATCACCTCACACCAGTAAGGATGGCCACCATCCAAAAGACAAACATAAACAAATGTTGGCGAGGATGTGGAGAAAAGGGAACCCTCCTACACTGCTGGTGGGAATGTAAATTAGTTCAACCATTGTGGAAAGCAGTATGGATGTTACTCAAAAAACTAAAAACAGAAATACCACTTGACCCAGAAATTCCACTCCTAGGAATTTACCCTAAGAATGCAGCAGCCCAGTTTGAAAAAGACATATGCACCCCTATGTTTATCGCAGCACTATTTACAATAGCCAAGAAATGGAACTAACCTAAGTGTCCATCAGTAGATGAATGGATAAAGAAGATGTGGTACATATACACAATGGAATATTATTCAGCCATAAGAAGAAAACAAATCCTACCATTTGCAACAACATGGATAGAGCTAGAGGGTATTATACTCAGTGAAATAAGCCAAGCCAAAAAAGACAAGTATCAAATGATTTCACTCATATGTGGAGTATAAGAACAAAGAAAAAAACTGAATGAACAAAACAGCAGCAGACCCACAGAACCCAAGAATGGACTAACACTTACCAAATGGAAAGGAACTGCGGAGGATGGGTGGGAAGGGAGGGATAAGGGGAAAAATTAGCAGACATAACATAGGGGGTGGAGGGGAGGTCTTTACAACACAGGGAAGACAAGTAGTGATTCTATAGCATCTTACTACACTAATCGACAGTGACTATGGTGGGGTATGTGGTGGGGACTTGGTTAAGGGGGGCTGTCTAGTAAACATAGTGTTGCTCATGTAATTGTAGATTAATGATACCTAAATAAAATTATAAAAAAATAAGTTACATATCCATCCAAAACTATCTTGTATAAGAAATTTTACCATATTTTGTATTAAGCTTACAGTTTTTTCAAGTCAGGAACATGTAAACAATATTCATACCAACAAACTGTGGTAAAGTAAATAAATTTACAATGTAAACATGTTGCTGGTTTCAGATATTGAAAACACTTACTTTTATTATTACCATTATTATTATGAATGTAACCAACCCATGCTGCTTGATTCTCAGAATCTTTAGTTTTAATCATTCCTCTTTACTGCATCTTACTCTTAATTAGTAAAAAATTTTAAATACCACCTTATACCACATTAAATATTATATTGATGGTTATTTCTAATGAATATTATCAATTCTCTTTATTTGCTGAAAATCACTTATTCTGTTTACTTTGCTTCATTTTTGAGTATTTACCCTTTAGGACAGAATGAATGAAAATAGAGAAGTCTCCCCTCTTACCCAGTTTTCCTCAGTTTTAATGAGAGAATCATGAGTATTTATTCAAGAAGAAATACAGAGTACCTACTCTGTGGTAGATGTCATCTTAGGTGCTGGGAATTTGTTGGTGAACAAGTTAGATACAACTTGTCTTCAGGAAGCTTACTTTTACACATGCAAAATAAACCAATTTTAGAAAGTGCAAAATACTACACAGTAGACTTTAGAAAATACATGGGAAGAAGATCCATCTGAAGAAGAGAGAAAACTGACACTGAGGTGGACAGAGAGCCTGCAGCTGGAGGGAAAGAAATTAGAAAGTTTGTGAAGGTGCAAAACAGCTGTGCTTGTTTGAGGAAGAAAAACACCAGTATGGCTGAAGCAAAAGGCAGGCGGATGTGCCAATAAGAGTAAAGACAAAGGCAGAGTTGGGCCACATAAGATTTTATGTTTCGTAGTAAAAGGTTTAGATTTTGTTCTGAGGTCAAGAGAAAACCATTCAAAAAAGAAAGGGTAGTGGAAAGGAGATTCATACAATCTAAATTTTCAATACACTCTTTTATGTGATCAGTGGTGATAGAAAAACATTTCTAATACTATTCCATGGAAAACTCACCACACAAAACAATTCCTGACAAAATTAGGAAATACACATACCATCTTAGCTTATTGGACAATCACAATATTCATTACTGTCTTAAGTACAGAACATTCCTATAATGCCAAAAGTTGCTTAAACTTTCACTCACATCTTCAAATACCTCAATCTGATCTCATAATCTGATTTTCTAATAATTTTCCTCGGGCCCACATTTTGAAAACACATATAGAAAAAAGTGGTTAGTATTATTCAAGTGTGCTACATCAATGGAATTGTCTTGCTTTGTTTCAAAACTCCTGTAACTACTAAAATGCATAATTTGTAAAAAAAAAGGTTCATTACAAGAATGTGCTTTATATTCAGCAGCTTACATATGCCTAAAAATGTCACTCATAATGCAGTAAACCCTTTTAAAGGCATGAATGGGAAAATTCCTCCATAAACTATTATATTGCATGTTCCCATTGGGCAACTTTGGCATTAAATATGTATAAAGTCATAGTATTTATAAGGATGTTCAGTATTAGAATGTTAGGATGATTTTAATTAGTCTCTATCAGCAGAATAGGTTTACCTGTGTGCTTGTCCATGTGAAGTGCATATAAATCCTGGAGCATCACCTATGAATTTAAATCAGAAAGCTCATCAACTTCTGTTGGCAAGGTGAAAGATAAAAGCCACAGAAGGTCCTTCCCAGCCTCTGTCACTAGTGATAAACAGCATTAACTGCTTCTGTAGACACTAGTGCTGCTATCTTGGGAACACAGGCAGCTACCATGAGAACTTTACAGCTTCACTAATCATACATTTGTTTGGCACAAAACACAAAATAAAATCTCAACAAAGAAGCAATAAATATTAGCATTTATGAACAAAAGAAGGTCACATAAATATGTAGATCTCTAAATATGCACTATTCTTCATTAACAAATATCATGTTCATTATTATAAGCTCTTATTACAGGAGAAGGATACAACACAAAATTAGAGCAAATTAAATGAAAGCCGGGGCAACTCTGCTATGCAGGAAGTGTTTTCCGTTTAAAGATCTGGTGACTACAATAACAACAAACATTTTAATGCGGTGAAATATTTATTTGTATAAAGGCATTTTCAGTAGAAATTAGTATTTCAAATTCTCTAACACCAAAAATCCAAACTTTTCTTCTAGCTCATTGAAAATCTTGTCTTTGTGGCATTATATTTTAAATCTAAACGTACTCTTAAAATTGTAAGTTTTTCATTTTAAAAACAAAATATTCATACTGAATAAATTTAATAATGTTGCTTATAAAGTTGAAACATGTGCAGTAATTTTGATATTAAATATAGAGATAGCCAACATTTTCTCTTAAAAACACATCAGGATGGTACTTCATTATTGAATGAAGGAAATGCTAACAAATTCAAAATAAATAGCAAACCAGCATGGGTATAGCATTTTTCAAAATACATGTACTTATAAAGTTTGTGTGGTATTCAATTAACTTTTCATGTTTTTAAGCCAAAATGTCAAATTCCTAGTTCTTTGAATGATCTCATGTTCAATGGCTTCATTTTCTTTTTACATTTTTCCTTTTTTTAACATTCCTAATATGTTCCAATGAGATTAATAAAATGAAGGTTCAAGTAGTTTAAATTAATAAACCAATTAGTTAACTGTGATAATTATAAAAAAAAACCTGCCTTATGGACCCTGCTGTGAGTATGTACTAAAAATATGATGCTATTACTTCAGTTACTAAATACCATTGGGATATAATTAGTAATGTTATGTTAGAACTCAAGTACAATTAAATAACCTGTATGTAATTTAGGAGACATGCATGATGAACTAGAGCATGCCTTTTAAGAGTACACCTAAAACACAAAATAACCTAGTGTCAGCAATCTGGAGCCAAGGGCTTGGGCATTTTTTGGTAATTATTAGTTTTATTACATGTGAAATAGGTTAATATAATAAGAGTACCTATTTCATGTAGTTGCCATGAGAATTGTTACTTATCCATAAGATATGCTGAGCATGAAAACTAATCATAATATGTATCAAGTGACTATTATTATTATTTACCTAGATGACTAAATACGGTTATTGAAATATATAAAATAACAAGGGGATAATCACAAACACATTTATTCACTGCAAATATAATATGTCATACAAATATAATATGTTGTAGAAATATCATACAATTACCAAGAGAATATGGTATTGAACTGTGTTTAGTAGGAGGAGTTAATAAAGCTGAATTATCTAGAGAAAAGAATATGGAATCTAATATTTTATAATTTATATAAATAATAAGATTACTTATATAAATTGAGAAAAGAGCATGTTGTATGTTTATTTTTATCAAACATGAAATCAGTTGGGCCAATCTCTATCTCTTATTCAAACTCTGTTCTATTTATCCTACTTTTTCTTTTACATTTTTCTTTACATTTTTATTCATCTAGCATAATCAAAAAACTGTTCTTTTATTTCCTTCCTAACGGAGCTGAGAAGACAATGACTTTAGCTTTACTGCGAAAGAAGTGAACAGAGATTGGATGAAAAACTGAAGCTGCATGGTGGAAAGAACTTTAATTGGAGTCAGATAGATTTGGCTTAAAATCCCAAACCTATGACCAAATAGTGGTATCAATCTGGCAGAGCACTTAGCTTCTCTGCACTTGAATTTCTTCACCTTGAAACTGTGCATAATATATCTAAATCATAGTGTTGTTCCAGGGATTAGAAAATATATGTTAATGAACCTAATTAGTAATCTTTACTGGGCAGGTAGTAATGTCTTAAGATAATGTTTGTTGAAGAAATGAATGACTAAATGGTGTTTTTTATCTAAGGAAACATCAAAAATCTGGAAAGGAGCAATGTGGAACTAGTGAGTTTGAAATGGGTATTTAGCATTACAAAAGAATTTCTAGTATTAAACTCAAAAATATTTGAACATCCTAAATCAAGGCCAAGATTCCTGTATAGTAAAAGCCTGCTCAATTTATTTGCCCTCTGTCTGGTTAAAATTCCCCCTAGATGATCTTTAAAAATTAGTGTGGGTAACTATAGTATTCTAAGCAAAAATGCAACTTCTCTTATAATACTTCTTATGATTTTGCTGTTTCTTTAAATATAGCATTTCTTTCAATGCATGAAGTATACTTTGTATCATTTAAAACCAATTTTTTCCTTACACATATTAGAGAGTACCAGAAATGGTGTCCTACAGGAATACTATGTGGAATTAATTTTTCTTTAACAGAGAAATCCATAAGGGATTTGTCTGACTGATGAGATACAGTCAATGAATTATCCAGTGACTTTTTCTGTCTCCTTCAAATAATGCCATTTCCCACCTTCATGGATTAAGATGGAAAGAACAAAAACTTAAGTCAAGGTGGTTACTGTGTCAAAAATTCTACTGTTTTATATTATATATATATATTCTCCAGTATTAATCCTTGGTCCAATTTTCCATCATTTATCTTTAAGACTCTTACCCTTATTTACATATTTAAATGCAAGATTTCAGTACAATACTTGGTATTTTAGTTAGAATTAACATCTTTTAAAAATTCTGTCTTCCTTCGGTAATATCGCAAACCCTAAAACATTCACGATCAACAAATTATTTAGAAGGAAGAAGCGTATTTACAGAGAGAAATAAATAACATCTGCTTGAAATGTTTTTTCTTTATATTAGATTTTATTTTCTCCAAGATAAAGAGAGGCAATCTACTGATTTTGGCCTAGTACTTTTTTCCTGATGGGGCTGGAGATTCACTAGGGATAGACTGAATTATAACCTCAACCAATGCATAAGGTGGGTGACTGAGACATGGATGGGGTCCAGTGCAGGGTCTAAAAACATTCCATTCCCTATTCATCTTTACATATCTAAAAACTCTATAAAAATAATTAAAAAGGTATTACATTTCCTGCTATGATAAAGTATGTACTCCTTGAGAAAAGGAGCCATGCAGTATGTACTATAATTTATATCTGTAGAATAGATGTGTGTATGCATGTAAAATATGTGGGTAGATGATATCACTAGCTACAGTGTTTCTTTCGTGTATGTATATGAATCTCATTTGTAGATATCCTCTGTCTTATGCTAACTATTTATTCTGTTACCATGGTAAATCAAGAATTGAGTGCAGGGAAATGTCTGGAAGAAATATTGGTCCACACAACGTTTAGCCCACTCCCTTCTAATCATTTACTTGCACAATAGCTAAAACACCAATTTCGACACTATATTTTTTGCTCTTCCTTGTAACTGTTGTTGAAGATGAAATTAGATCATCAGAAGCTAGTGGTCTGTGAAGGACACAATGCCTCTCTATCATCATTGAACAATAGTTGGTGATGTAAAACCCAGAATCTTGAAACTGAAAAGTTATTAGTATTCAAGAGCTCTAGTAATACACAAAATTCAGTTGATAAAAGCTTTAGTAATTGCTAAAGTTACTGAGAAAAACATCTCTCCAAAGGGGCCATATAAATGTACAGATTAATGTTTGTAGCTAATTTATTTATTAGTGCTTTTTTAGTTCACTTATTTCTTCAATGTTGTAACCTAAACAACCCCCAGATACAAATAAGAAGAACATGTTATTCCAACACTCATCACACTTTTCAGAAGGTCGTATTATCACTTTCAGGTACTTTCTAACTGCAGAATCAAGATTCCTGATTCTCAGATGTACTGATATGTAATTATGTAGTATAGTTATGTGCATAGTAAGTCTGATAGGATGATAGTGAAGAAATATTGGTATATATTTATTTTAGTATCACTCCATTCCAATGCAAGTCAAAGGCTGAAAGTAGGGAGAGCAACATAGCATGTCTATATAAGGTTTACTTTAGAAATATATTTAGTATGGAAGCACCCCATATTATATCAGCTTTCCTCTATTTCCTATAGATAGCATCAAGCATTTAATTAACCCACTCAGTAAATATTTATTGATTTGTTATTATGTGCAAGGCACTGTCCTGGGAGCTAATGATATAATTGTGAATAAATATGGTCACTGGCCAAGGACCTTATGATTTTAATTTAAGGATCCAAGCAGTGAACAAGCAACTGAAAACAGTGTCTTAACAATGTGGAAGTACATAGAAAGGTAGAAAGGGTGATTTATCTGGGTTTGGTATTATATATCTATGTGAAATTCTGCAGCCCTGGAGAATGTATTCTATTTCTTTTGCATCCCTTCTGTATATTACTTTAGTGTCAAATAGGTGCAAAATAAATGTTTATAAAACTGAAATAATAAGACATTTAGCTTACGAGTTGGTTAGTAAGGAACAAATGTTGACCACAAGTAAATTTAAAGTATTTTACATTTATATAAGTGGTTATTCAATAGGTGGAAAAAAAGGGTGCATGAATGTTAAAATATATGGATACAATTTTGATATTACATATCAAAGTCATCCATAATTAATTAGGCATATCAACTTATGACATATTACATGTTTATTCTCTTACTGCAAAATACACTTCCTATGAAAAATAATTTAAAAATGAGTGTCAGAATTCTAGGTAAGAAAAAAAATGATGATATAGCTAAGCTATCTGTAATAATGTTAAATATAGTAAATTTAACATCTATTTCAAGTAAGAGCTCTGATAGAGGATTAAAACTCTTCTTTTCCACATCCCAATCATATCTGCTATTTGGTAAAAATCTAAGACTCGGTTATAAAAAAAATGATAATAAAATAAAAGATTGATGTGAAATCAGATAGTGAGAATATTAATTCTTCTAAGAATTGTATGCCATCCATAGAAAGACAGGTACAAATTTAAGTAGTGATATTTGACACTGAATCTTTTTTAAATAGGCATTATTAAGGCATTTAAAGCAAATGTTGCTGTTAAATTAGTTTATTTGTGTTTGTCTGAATTGGTTATTACAATTACTTAGAGTCTTATTTATACAATATGGTGACATCTCCCCTGTTGTGAAAATTTTTCTGACAAAAGCCTTAGAAATTTCTCCTTTCAAAGATTATAAATGAAAAATTACCACAAATAACAAGCCTAACAAAACAACATTCTGACTGCATTGTCATATTTATTATAAAACGCTTGGTTCACTGCATTCTGGCATTTTATACAACTGGTTCTGACAGTGATTAACATGGTTTGGGCTTCTGCAGTTTCACCCAAGAGAAATAAAACACCAAAATCTCTGCAGGTGTGTAATGGGCCAGAGATTTACAATCTGTTCTGCAAAGTCAGACTTCAAAGACTTGAAAAAAATCCTAAAGTTGGCAGTGCCTCTATCATTACTACTATTTAAGGTATTTTCCATATTTCAAAAGGAACTGTGTGACCAATTGCAAAGATTTCATCTCCAATTTGACCTTCGTACAGGTCTCTTCAAAAGACAGTTTTCAGTGTACACCTGCACATTGCAGGTGAATAGACAGCACCTATATGAAGCAGTAAACTAAATAATTAAGTATTTACTTGTACTTCCAAGGAGACTTCACTTACTTGAAGTATGTTGCATCATTTAAAACTGGTGCTAGTGAGTAGTTGGGAAGTACTGAGGTAATTACCAGATGCCAATCAGGCAGCAGCACCTGGGCTGTGGCAGCCCCAGGACAAGTGTTCATAATTGCTTCCATGATTGCTTGGTGTGAACCTAATATAAAACTCACCCAATTAGGGTCACAATGCACATGATGATTTCAATTATAGGAATGTTCATCTTCCTAAGAGCTTCTTGCAGAGGAAAAAGTTCAAATAGTGCTACTTAAATTTTTAAATGTGAGAGATTTACCCATTTTAGTGGATAATCAGGTCTACATGTGTGCTTGACCTGAGTACAGATTGTTCCATTTGTTAGAATTTTCCGCTTCTATTTTCATGTCATCTCCATAGCTTACCATGGCATGAGTAAACAAACAGTGAATAAACGACACAAAGGGATATTATTTTAATGATTATGTTCCAAAAAAAAATCAGTTGTGGGCTACTTTCTTTAAACTTGCCTGTTCATAAATTTCAATGAAAGTGCCCAGTAATCTCTCTGTCAACCAAGGCTATTACTAACAGAGATGAAATAAATTGAATAATGGGCCAATATTTTTAGTCAATTTAACCACCAAAGGTTTTGATTGCTTAGATATTTTGCCTGAAGTATAGTTCTCTTTATTTCAAATACATTTGTTGAAAATTGCAAGGTCATAGATGCACACATTAACTATATCAGTCAGGGTGGCAAAGAGAAAAACCTCCTTCCATTACAGCAGATTGCAGCCTTCATTCCACCACTTATCATCATCTCATCAACCTTGTTTAAAAGAGGGAATAATCTGAAAAAAGAAAAGAGAAAAGAAGAAAAAAGCCCTCCAAATTCTTGACTCATGTAAAATGTCTAGGATGGAGATATCTATGTATATTCTGAAAACCATCACAATACTACACATTTTTAAGCTTTGGTTTGTTTCGGATATGAATAAGAATAAAATGTTTATCAAAATTATTTCTTAAAAACAGGCAAAAGATCTAACTGCAAATGCTATCACAGTTTTCAATAGTATGTGAACACAACATTTTGCCATTTACTGATGTTTTAGAATTGTACACTGAATTTTCTTTCAATCCTTCTAGGTTCTTGTAGTAGGAACAAGCATACAATCCAGAACAAGCATCAGAACCACAAGGGTATGTTCCTCAGCTTAGTTTCCTGACTGAAGTTATTGTGTTATATCTGCCAGGATGTTTTAGCAAGTTTCAATCAATAATGCTAACCTGAAGCCAACACTGACCCATTTGAACTTGAACTCACTGTAACATTTTATTACAAAGATTGGAGGTTGTAATCATTCATTGTTTTAAAGTAAAAAAGAGATCCTTTTTGATTTATATAAAAGCCATAATCTATGTAGTGATGTTAATTTCAGGGGTGCGATGTGTTTTAATCTCTCATTCTGCTTGCCTTTTTGTGACAGAAATGCTGAAGCCATCTGAAGGTTACAATCAATGTTCACTAATAACGAGCTCTTATGTCCTTGTAGGTTTCACTTTGATGGATATCCATAGTGTTTCCCCATGACATAATTCAGCTGAGGAAAAACATGTCTTGAAAATACAGCTTGTGCTTTCACCTTCAAATATAACTAGTGTAATTTTTTAAATAAAGATGAACTAAAAATGAGAAATAAGCACACATTTTTGCCATAGTTCTGTAATCATTTTTATTACAGCTGTTGCCAGATTTAATTGGCAAAAACAAACATGCTATAGAAAGAATAGTTGATATAGTAGAGTGCTTTCTATGGATTGTATAATTTTAAAATCCATCCTTTTAGTCACCAAACAGTAATACCACTCTAATAAGACAAATTCAGCACATGCTTCCTCTAAAGAATTAGTATGTTTAAAAAAGCCTTAACATAACCAAGCCTCCATGTTTCAATCTTCATTTTGGTAGAGGGTTACAGTTAACTTCAAGAAGCCCTTTCATATTTTCCAGCATTACCTCTCAGTTCATATTATAACCATAACATAATGTAGAATGAAAGCAACCCAAGACACAAAAAATCTCTCTCAAATTGTTACTACTGTCCATATAAAAATAGAAAATCAAAGTACCACAGCCCTTTATGTAATAAAGAGTAAAAAAAAACACATATGTTAAGATGTGCATGCTTTCTGTAAAGGCTAAATTGGGTTTTCAAAGGAGACTCTTGAGCTGTTAGCATTGGCTAAACAAGAGATCTCGGTGCTGGGAGACTTCGATTCTTGTGCAGTTCATCGAGAAAGGTGATCAATTGAATTCACAGGTGTTTTAATCAGGAGATAGCATTCTGTTTGCATTATATTTTGTTTCCATGGACTTTCTCACAGATTTCAAAATAAAAATGACCTCACTGATTTACCTCTAACACATGTCTATTTCAGCAAATTATACTTGTTAGTTATCCTTCTCAATGTGTACACACTATGAAATGACCTTACATAGAATTATTTACAAGGAGGATTAAATTTGGAACTGTGTGATGAACAAGTGGGACTATATCAAGCTGAGAAGCTTATGCACAGCAAAGGACAACATCAGTAGAACAAAAGACATTCTACAGTTTGAGAGAATATATTCATAAATGACATGTCAGATAAGGGGTTGACATCCAAAATATATAAAGAACTCACACACTTCAACAAACAAAAAGTAAATATTCCAATTAAGAAATGGGCAGAGGACATGAATAGACACTTCTCCAAAGAAGAAATTCAGATGGCCAACAGGCACATGAAAAGATACTCCACATCGCTAATCATCAGAGAAATGCAGATTAAAACCACAATGAGATATCACCTCACACAAGTTAGGATGGCCACCATCCAAAACACAAACAACAACAAATGTTGGCGAGGATGTGGAGAAAGGGGATCCTTCCTACACTGCTGGTAGTAATGCAAATTAGTTCAACCATTGTGGAAAGCAGTATGGAGGTTCCTCAAAAAACTAAAAATAGAAATACCATTTGACCCAGGAATTCCACTCCTAGGAATCTACTGTAAGAATGCAGCAGCCCAGTTTCAAAAAGACATATGTACCCCTAAGTTTATCGCAGCACTATTTACAATAGCCAAGAAATGGAAGCAACCTAAGTGTCCATCAGTAGATGAATGGATAAAGAAGATGTGGTACATATATACAATGGAATATTATTCAGCCATAAGAAGAAAACAAATCCTACCATTTGCAACAACATGGATGGAGCTAGAGGGTATTATGCTCAGTGAAATAAGCCAAGTGGAAAAAGACAAGTATCAAATGATTTCACTCATATGTGGAGCATAAGAGCAAAGAAAAAAAAATTGAAAGAACAAAACAGCAGCAGACTCACAGAACCCAAGAATGGAGTAACACTTACCAAAGGGAAAGGGACTGGGGAGGATGGGTGGGAAGGGAGGGACAAGGGGGAAAAGGGGGCATTACAATTAGCAGACACAATGTTGAGGGGGAAAGGGGAGGGCTGTACAACTCAGAGAAGACAAGTAGTGATTCTATAGCATCTCACTATGCTGATGGACAGTGACTGTAATGGGGTTGGTAGGGGGGACCTGATAAAGTGGGTAGTTTAATAACCATAATGTTGCACATGCAATTGTAGATTAATGATACAAAAAAAATTTGGAACTGTGTGTGTGAGATGATCACATACACCCATTACTTGCTCAGTAAGTTTATGTCTCCACCTTCTGTGCAGTGTCCTGCAGCCTGGGGAGTCCATGTCCACAGGACAAATGCAGGCCCTGGTGAGACTTTGAATACTCAGGCAGGAGACAGACACTGTAACTCACATATACAGATTTAGCCTTTATCCATGATACCATGTTAGCATAAATGATTTACTGGAAGTAGCAGTGAACTCAACAGAGATGCCCAGAATCTTTACATGAAAAATCAATACACATCCATGAATTTCAATATGCCATTAACTATGTATTTCTTTCTATTTTGTAATATAATCATCTCTGTAATGGCAACATGATACTAAAAAGTCCATAACTCTGTAATTCTCTGAAAATGTGAGGGAAACACCTTTACTTCCATATAATGACAACAAAAATATAAATGATTATAAACAAACAGGATAAAGTTCCAGTTCACATTTTTTTTTAAATGGAAGAATAAATTGAAACTCCCTTTTTTCTCCCCAAGAAGTGCATCTCATGATGTAAAGGATTTTAATACTGATTTATTAGTGAACATATAGAGAAGTTACAAAGGACAGTCTTTTACTAGGTTTTTGAAAAGTAGGTTCTAAATTTATGCATGTCACTTTAATGAAAAGAGTGATGATAGTAATTTCTAGACGACCTACAGATGTGTTTATATAGCACCTGCCTATCTCTATAGGGCAAATTTTCCATTTAATTTCATTTATATCAAATAGGGGAGTGTGGGCAACTGCAGATACAGTTATTCGATATTCATATGCAGAAATCTAGCAATTCCTTCAAAAAGGATGTTTTAGGTAAGTGAAATATGGGGACTATCTTGAAAAGTAGAAAAGAGACTTCCTCTTGTATTTTAAATTGTAGTATCTGAAAAACAGAACTCTTTGGAGACCCTCCACCTGCTTCAACAAAAATGCAGCTATCCCTGTTCTGGAGAACATTTGGCTTTAAGAAGGTGAGATGTTAAGTACTGCAGGGAGATCTGAGCTGTTCCACATGCCTAATCTCATTGGGCAGGTCTTGTAATTTTCTGGAGGTCCAAAAGAAAGTTGTATGAGCTTAATTGTTTTTGAAAAGCATTCCCAAGGCTGATGGCTACCTCAGATCCCATCTGGAGTTGTTGGTAATAAAGAATTATACTGAAGGGCCTCTTCCAGATAACTAAAATCCACTCTTTTGCCAACATTTTCAGAAAATGTTAGTTCCCTTTGAAATACAATACCTATGTTCTTGTGTTCTTAAGTCACCTGGTTGAGATGACTAGCTATCCCCCAAATATTCAAGGAATGGTCTTGGTTTAGTGGAAGTAGCTAGACAAAGATTATATTCCCTTGCCCCACTTGTGACGAGTTCTTGCTAATGTGGATTTTTTTGTTTTTTAAAGAAATGGTGGATCTCCATTTTCTCAAATCTATTCTGCTGACCAGAAGAAAATTCTAAGACTCAGTGCAATGGTAAAGCTGCACAACAGAAAGGACTCAGATCCTGTGTGGTAGAAAGCCACCCTCTGACGTGCTCTACCTCTGTCATGTTGGATTGTTTGGGTGATCAAAAAAATCCTTTCTATTCTGTTGAATCACCATAATTAGGGGCGTTATTTTCTCTAGTTGCAAGTATTATTCTCAGAATGTCAGGACTGTCATTATGCTTGCCAATATGGAACAGAAAATCCATTCAACCATTTAGTACTTGCTATAGGCCAGGAACTATGCTAGTCCTTTGGAATAAAAGATAGTTATGGCACACATTTTTTCTTATAACTAAAAAAGAAAGAGACAGACATATGCAGAATCATAAACAATGTAAGTGTGTGCTGGAATGAGTGCGTGGTGAACCTGCAGGTGGAAGCATGAGCAAAGGCAGTGAATGAGAAATAATGTGCTCAGGATATTGCACTGTGGGTGGTTCTCTGTGGCTACAGGTTGACTAGGAAGCAAGGTGGTTTGGTGAGCTCTACAACAGTGGATAATGGTATTAGGAGAGACAGGTCCAGAGATGGGAAGACCCATTAGTAATCAACATTCTTGTAATACTTTAATAAAATGTAATGAGTGCCTGTAGTAGGGCATTGATGATAGGGGAGATTAATTGGATTAGCTGGATTGGGAAAGAGGATGAAACATTTCATTTACTATCAGAAATTAAAAATTCAAGGAGAGGCCAATTTAGAAGGAAATACGATTAATTCACTTTTTATGTTCAACTGTCCATATGCTACAGAAGTTGTGAGGACCAACCAGCAATTGGATACATAAATCCAAAAATCAGAAGTCTGACCTGATAAGAGAATTTGATTTATGGAAGTTGGCTTTTGTGTTTTTGCTTACTTTTAAGTTTACAGCTATGTTTTGAATGTTGATGTTGTCAAAGATGATAACTTTTAATGAAAGGATCATATATTTTTAAATTTATACATGCTGTCTTATTAACAACAGATGAATCATTAATATTAAAATTCCTAAGCTTTGTCAAATATACACATTAGCTATGTTCAGGTTATGACTGGTTGTCGATGCAATCTTTAGTAATAATGTATAAAACTTACTCTGCTTAATTTATTGAAATCACTTGAATTCTAGAAATAGAGAAATTCAATTTGATATCTTAAAAAATGAAAAAACTGTTTTGTATCTGTATTTCATATGTGTGTATATTTTTCATATTAATTCTGTACACAATGTAACACAGCTATCATATTATTGGGGCCCTGGATACAATGGCATTATAGCAAAACTGAATTTAAATGTTTTACTAGAGTATTGTCAATATGATTCCCTAAAGAGGCTTTGATAATCTGCTTGATGGCATATTATTTATGCTTAAATACAGCAAGTTAGTTTAATTTTAAGGGGAAATTTTTTATTTTACAGATTTTGGGTCACATTTTTTTTGCATTATTTTTTATTTTTTATTTTTCTTTTATTTACCAGTGTTCAAAATAACGAACTGATTTTTTTTATCATCATGGGTCACATATTTTTGTAGCACTTGCAATATACTAGGTATGGTGGGCAGATTTACAACTCCAAGTTCAATAAAATGTTGTTCTCTTAATTTGCTTATTCTCTATTAGGGGACCTAATAAAGTAT
The DNA here is from genome assembly GCA_032199065.1 of Smutsia gigantea. NCBI lineage: Eukaryota > Metazoa > Chordata > Mammalia > Pholidota > Manidae > Smutsia > Smutsia gigantea. The sequence goes on along the minus strand of JAVSCE010021375.1, from coordinate 796,771 downwards.
TAATATCCTTCCTCCTTTTATCCACGTCCACATTGGCTTGAAATAAAAGAATCAGAAAAAGAATTTGTAGTTTTGATCTAAGAACAGAGGGTTTTGTTACCAATAGTATGTCAGGGGTGTCTTAGACCTTGCTCTATCCCAATAGTAAGAATTTCACTTACTGTCTCATTACTTGGCCAAAGACTATGTTCTAGAACACATCTTGGCATATCTGACTTCCAACAGTTTAGTCCTTATTTCCATTCCATGCACATTGCCCCCCCCCCATGTTGTACCTGTGCTTGTCCCACATTACAGCACCTCGATAAAATTGTTCTGCATAGCTTTAAAGATGCAGTACAATTCTATACTGAGAATACTTTTTCATGGACTTGGATTACTTCAAAAAATATCAACAAAGGGATAATAAGAATAGACAGAGATTAATCCATTTCTTTTAGAAATGCTGCCTTTTAGTCCCAGGGAAATATGCTCATTTGCATGGTTGAAATGCAGCATACTGAGTTCCTTAGCCCCTTCCACCCTTCTCAGTCAAGCCTAACACCCATGAATCACAGGCGAGTGTAATGAGGCTGCAAAAAAAGATGTTCTGGTGGAGAGATTTCACCAAGTCCCTTAGGACTCTTGAGACAATGATTTATATTTGTTTGAGTTTACACAACACTATGGTTACATTATAGAGTGTTTTAGGAATGACCAACTGCTAACCTGAAGTTGATTTTGCACAATTTTACTTTAAGTGCAACCCACCATCTACAAGCTTCTTTCTTATTTGCAGCTTCAATTTTTCATTGAAATCAATGTTCGATTAGCCAGGCACTAAAATAGCCTCCCCGCCTTATGTTATCCACTTATGTAGCACAGATATATAATACTCTTAATTTACAATTAGCAGCATGCAGCGAATATGTCTTCATAATGAATATTTCTTGTGGGTGTTATACTTAAGCAGCTTTTCTAAGATTGGTGTTCAGTTTCTCCCAAATTTGTAATCAATTTTATCGGCTAGGCAATTTCTTTGGTCAATCACTCTTTAAATTGGCTAGTTTAATGCATCGCAGCAAACAATTTTCAGAAATCATTAGGTATATGAAATGCATATTCAGCTCACAGTTTTAATTGACCCCATTCACACCTACTAGTGGTACTGCTAGAAAAGCTGCCTATGTTGCTGCTCTTTATTTCATGAAACTCTGACTTTACAAACTACTTGTAAAAATCTTTTCCCTAGATTTGAGTTGTATTATCTCTTCAGAAAGGATCCACATGACACCCTGCTGTTAGTAGCCTGGCCTTGGTTTAGCCAAGAAGTTCTTAGGTAAGTACTTCTAGAAGGCAAAGCTCTCCAACAAAGTTTCTCAACCAGGAGGGAGTTTGCATTTGAGGAGACAGTCGACCATGTTTGCCGATGTTTTTGACTGTCAAAACTGGGGGAGGGGTTGCTACTGGCATCTAGTGGGTAGAAGCCAGGGATTCCATTACACATTCTAAAATATATAGGTGTTTTGCACAGCAAAGAATAATCCAATCTAAAATATCAATAATATTGGGATACACTAGACTGCAGCATCCTGTAAGAATACATTTGAATGACATCAGTGCTGCCCATAGGAACTACTGTGAAGTCTGAGAAATGCGAGTTCATATTCTGCCATGCTCTTCTTCTTCCATTGGATGGCACAGGCTGCAGTCTGTCCTGGGATCTTTCCCACTGATACACTTACTCAGTAGCCTTTGGTGGAGTAGACATGGCAGTGTCCTACCTTCTGGGTTCTGAAATGTGAGTGCAGTTTAATATGATTCTTGGGAGTATAATACAGGTGAACAAATTTCAGAGTAAAATAGAGTTGAAAGTTCTAGTTTTGCCATTTATCCAATATTTGATGTCTTTGAATTTGAGTTTTCCATTTGTAAAATGTGGAAAGTGATTCCTTTACTGTAAGGCCAGTGTAATAATTAAATAGTACACTACATATTTAAAATATTAGGTTATAATATGTACTAAATAATACATGTTAATTAGCTTAATTTTGAGAGATGGTATGAATCTGAAGAATGATACCAGAAATAAGTATTGGTGAAAGTTAGGTGGAATAAATATAAATGATGGCGTGAAAATTAGGTAGAAGGAATATATATTCAAAGATGAGTCATAGAGACACCTATATTAAATTTTTTCCTTCTGTGACAGTTAATTTTTCAAGTTTCAGTAAGTCTTTTTAATTTTTTTTCCTGAGTTTGGCTGTTATTTCTATAATTAACTTCTGAGAGTGATGGAGAATGTTGACAAATCATTTTTAAAAATGAAGCCAGTAATGACTTGATCCTTCTTATTTAACAGGGCTTTTTCTACATATGTTAAAGAGTATATGTGAAATAAAATAGAATATTTGGTTGAAAAAACTAGTATACATATGATGTAGTTGAGTATAAATAAACATATATTTTAAGTAAAGGAATAGCAATAAAGGTATATTTTAAAGTTACATAGTTGAATATAAATAAAGGTATAGTTTATATTTTATATGTAGTGAATACAGATAAGAGTGAATAAATAAAGCTGTAGGTCAGCATGTCAATAAAAGTTGACATGCTGAACTCTGTAAATTGTTTTATTCCTGATTCATAATCTCTTCCTAAAAATAATCTTTCATATTGAAAAGTAAAGTATAACATTTGTATTTAGATTTAAATTAAGAAGCACATATGTAGTTATGTAAAATTGTATCCCTTCATAACAATAATAATCTAAAATTTATTGAAAGTTAAATATTGTCACTTTTCTTTGAAACAAAGTTAATATTTATATTGTTTAATCCAAATGGTCAAATTTTCAATATAAAACAAGGATAAGTGATTCCTTGCTTTTTCACTCATTTCAAATGCATTGATTTTTGGAAAAAGGACTTAAAAAAATAGTTATTGGAAAGAAAAAAATAACCAAGCAAGATATCTAATGAATATGCTTTTACCACTGACATAGAAATCAAATTATATAGCAATACTATAATCAAGGGGATTTTGAAATGAGTGCTACTTTTGAAAATAGGTCTAAGGAAAAAGAAACAACAAAAAAAAATCCTACATAATGACTCACTACAATGAAATAACTCATTGAAAAAGTTTTTAATGCAAAAAACATATAATTCACTAAACTGAAAAATAAAGCACATCATTTCCTTGAGCTCTAAATCTATGTGTGCTTATGCGTGAAGAATTGAGTGACAGATAAAGTTGGAGGGGCAAAGACAGAGATAAAGGGAGACCTAAAAATTATGAACTAATTGTTATTTTCATAAAGTGTTCTACATTACAATTAAGAGGGGGGAAATTGCCTGGGATTATTTTCTGAAGTGTTCTAACAGAATAGAAGCCTGCTGCATGTTTCTTTGTAGTCATAAAAGCCACTGACTCAACTTCCCTAAGGGTAAGCCTGAGCTTCAGAATTCTTCTAGCTCATGGCATATGCCTTTTCTCCTCAATATTTTAAGGCATAAAAAAAAACAAAAAAAAATCAAATATTTTTTTCCAGAAAAAAATGATAGACACAGCAAGTCATTTTATTAGAAGATCTCCAAGAATTTATTAGCTCTATCTGAAATATCAAATGGAACATAATTACAGTGTGGAGATAAATAAGCTCTCAGGAACTTATATGTGTAAAAAAAATAACAAAGTCAGTGTAGACAGGCTTGAACACTTGTGGATAAGGACTCACTAGTATTAAAGTTTCTGTAAAGCTTAGCAGAACTCTGAGTAGCAGCTTACCATGTTGTCTAACTACTTGAGGTAGAACAATTCAAGTGTGCTCATTACCAGAACCAAAGGGATGCAGTAGGTCCAGAGAATATAACATTTGAAAAGCTAAGCTCTACAGGGTCATTCGGCCATTTGAACAGAAGTTGATTTTCTTTTTAAATAATAAAATAATGAATGTCAAAGGGCATGTAAGTAGTCTGGATGCTGTGGAAGGAAGCATTTTGCCCTCCTGCCATTGTGAGTCTGTATATTACCTTCCAAGTCAGGAAACAATAACCCTACTGAACTCTGATTATAAGCAGAAAATATGTCTAGTCAGTCCTGGTTCCCCAAATAAATGAGACTTTGAGGATAACTTTTAAGTCTGAATTCCCCATCAAAACTACATTCATCCCTGACTTTATAATGTGATAATCATACAAGAAATTTGTTGTTTTCCACCATTAACACATTATATTATAAATATGATATATAACATATAATAAAAATTTTTTAATTAAGGTAATCTTGCAGTTATTTTCCTGTGTTTTTATTTGGTGAGACAGTTCTACTCTCTCACAGTAAGTCAGACTCACAACTTAAAAAAAAGCAGATTGCTTTTGTTTTCTAAATGTGTTGTCTTCTTAGTGTTGCTTTCACAATACAGAAGATGACAACACTTAACATGCATAGATTCTATAAAATTGTTTTGAATATACCAGAGTAACGTATCATTATAAGATAAATTATAGTGTCTTAATTATTAGCCTTTCACAAACCATTTGAATTACACAAATATGTGAGTTACAGACACTTTTATATGAAGGGATAAAGTGTCATAATCTTTTATATGCTTTATATGTAAAAATGTGTAAATAAATAAACTTCGAAGTATAGCTTATACAGAGTTTCTACTAATTATCATACATTTTTGTATATGCCTATATATGGATATGTGTCTGTGTATACACACACACACATACACACACACACACAATCTTTCCACCATTTTTCTAACAGGGCACTGTATAGGTACTCAAGAGATTAAATATACAAGGAAATTAGTGACCCACAATGTTGGCAAAATTATCTCCACAATTATCATATAGTCTCCCTTGAAAAGGTAATCGCATCTGAAAAATCAATAGTCCACCTCTCACTTTAAATGGGGCTACTCAAATATAGCCAAACCCAGGCCTTAAAATCCCTTAGCCAACTTAGAAGCACTTACCCATATTTTCAGGTCTAGACATATTTGCAAGCAGCTGAGCAATTCCCACATTCCCTCAGCCTGTGCAGTAAACTTTACATATGTGGGAAGCATACTCTTGTCAGGTCTTACCCAGGCAGCTTTTCAGACCCAGTGTGTTCCCTGATCACATTGAGCAGGTGGTTAAATATTCAAGATCACTTGAGGGACAAAGTTTAATGTAGTTCATGGAACAATAGAGTGAATGTGAGGAAAAATTCAGCAATACTTTATTTCTTTTGACAACTTATGCCCCTCAACAATCTAAAGAAACACCAGCTGTTGCTTTAACTATAAATTATGCCTATTTTGATGTGATATTATTTTGATGTCCCTGTTTGACTGGACAGAATATATGTTGATTTTAAAATATGAAATGTTTTTTCCAATGTGGCAAGCAATGCAAGCTAGTAGGAACCACCTTTTAAGGTCAATCAAAAACATTTTAACTCAGCAAAGATGACTCTTTACCTCAATGATGATGAATTTAGAAATATTTTATTTGAGTAAGCATCTGGAATATGGCTCATCAATAGATTTAATACATATATTTATCAATTGTTCATATACCCTTCTGAGGAAGGTACCAAGTGATAAACATGAAAAAGTTGTCTCAGACTATTAAATCAAATGCTTGGTTTAGCATATCTGAGTTTTGCCTTTAAAACTGATTTTTTTAGAATATTTTTTTCTTGTTCTTTGAGAGATTTTCTGCCTGGTCACAGCTATATACAAAGTACTGCCAACATTCTTTCATACTAACTTCAAGTAAATACCTCTTTTGAAAAAAATCATCCCTTATTACACAAGGGAATATCAAGCCATCTTTCAACACTACTGATCTTCTCCTCCTTCCCCATTTTATCTTGCTAGTAACCCAAACCTTCTTTCCCAGGGAACAGGGACAGTCCTTGTCTCCCTGCTGAGCAGAATACACACTGTGTGAGGCTACGGATATGGTTGACTTCCCTCTCCATGCCCAATCTGCAGTTTATACCAAATACATACCATTTTTTGAACTTCTGAATGAGATAACTAAATAAACAAAAGACATAATATTTAGATAAATGATAATACAGTAGTGTTGGGACCAAGAGTATTTATGGGAAGATAACTGGGCAAGAGTGACGTGGTGGAGAGATGCAAAGGTTTTGGCTGAGAGGGTTTGGGAGGTAAACTAGGAGTACATCAAAATACACTCAAAAATGGCAATCTTATAAAAATGAATGATAGGATAGGTATTTGATTTTATGAATATTAATTTTAAAATTAGCCTCATTATTCAATATAAAAAATATAAGGCCTCAATTTTTGCTATAATAGAATGTTTTATCAACATTAAAGTAAATTGTATATGAAACAAATTCATACAAGAGGTATGAAAGCACTTATTGGATATTATTTGAGATCCAAAAACCTAATCCCATACCCAGCCTAGACACTGAGAACTGAAACCATATCTTACTATCTGCATTAACATGATCGTGCTACTCCTCTGTCTTCATCATCTTGACTATTCTCCCGAAAGATTCCTGGCCAGGCAAAGGGTTTGATTGTTCATCATAGGGACTTTCTGAAAGACCCACATACTCTTCAATGGAAAACATCAACAGAAAGTTTTTTCTAAGATTTTTTGCTTCCCTTGCTTCAAAATTCTCACCTTCTCGTTTCTACCAATGCTGGACTATTGTCGCTTGGTCCAAACCCAACCTAAAATCTAGCCCCCATTCTGAAAGACCATATTAAATCAACTGTCCAGTTTTTGACACATTCTGACCTTGTCTTCTCCACTGAAAGATACTAAGCTTTGTTAGGTTTTGTGTTCTCCCTTACCAACGTAAGCAATAAATTCAGCCCTGTCTTACCCTCTTTTTAACAAGTGGTATTGGTGATATTTGGGGAGTAAGTTTTCAGCTTCAATTGTATATTCAAATGGACTTTTGCCTTTTCTTTGTCATGAAAAGCAAAGAAAAATAGAGATAATCATTCTCAGGACCTCATAGGAATATTTTCTTTCTCCAGCTACAATGTTGGATGAGAATATAAATTGTTGAGGAAGACAGAAAAGGGAACAGGAAGGAATGAGAAGTGGGAAGCCTTAGCTTTAGAAATAAACACCTAGGATAAATACCAGTGAACAATGATGCCCTGAAAACTGCAGTATTTAATGTCCTAGTTCCAGCTATACTGAAGTTCACACAGAAACACATGAAGAAACATAAGTGATTGGAATAGGTAGGATATACCACTTAGAGCAAGAAGACAACTTCATTTCATTTAACTGTTTCATTTATGGTTAACCCTCTAGATGCTGAACCTTAATAAATTCTGAGAGGCTGTGTGAAGAGAAAACAATCTCTGGACTCTTAACAGAGCAATTGAAATCTCTGAATAGGAATAAAAGATGCCATTTAGAACAGTGTAGGTCATGATTACATTAAGGACATCTTGACAAAGATTTTCAGAGTAGAGATCACAGAAGGTAGCTCCAAAAATGCAGGTTTACACAGAAAATTAGGAAAATGAGAAAGGATATTGAATGACTTTTTATCACAACAAATACTAGCATGTGTATAATAAGGGAGGCTTTTATTCTTTGTATCCTTTGTATCGAATCAAATCAACTGAATAAATATACTGAAAACGGTAAAAATTTAAGAGACACTTTTTTCTATATGTATCAAATAACATTTACATAGAAATATAGTACTTTAAAATATTTGAAGTATTCTCTCTAAAGTAAAGTTAACAGCTTTTCATGAACTTTCGTATTAGCAAGACCTTATCATTTTTCAAGTTTATAGGTAGACTACACTCACTCTTTAACCTCCAAATGCCTAATCCTAACTGAACTTGTTGGGCTCCAAATATTTCACAGCTCTCATTGTCTCCAGATTGGATCATGCACTTGACCAGCAATTCATAAAGAAGCATGGACCTCTGAATGTGTTTTTTATTTGTTTGTTTATTTTGTCTCATTGTTTTTTCTTTTTAAAGATTCTTGTTAGGAAACAACTGCATTATTAAAAGTTGATATCCCAAGAGCTTACATTAATTTCCTGTGCTAAGATGTGACAGTTAATTGTATGTGTCACTTGACTAGGCCATGGGATATCCAGGCCAGAAAATATCGCCTGGATATTTTATCAAATATTATTCTGGGTACTTCCATGAGGGTAATTTTGGATGAGATTAATATTGAAATTGATAGGCTGAATAAAGCAGTTTTTCCTCCTTAATGTGGGTGAGCCTCACCCTATCACTTGAAAGCCTGAATAGAACAAAACGTTAAGTAAGACAGAACTCTTTTTGCCTAACCTTTCAAATAAAACATTGGCTTTTTCTTTTCTTGTGACTTGAAATAAAACATCACCTCTTATGAGTCTTGAGCTGGCTGGCTGTTGGACTGGAACACCATCAACATTCCTGGTTCTCCAGCTTGCCCACTCACCCTATAGATCTTTGGATTTACTGGCCTCCATAATTATGTAAGCCAGTTACACACACACACACACACACACACACACACACTGTTCTGTTTCTCTAGAGAATCAAGACTAATTCATACAATTAACAAAGAATTTCATATTTAAACTAATTTACACTATTAGGTAAAGGTTAATTGTTAACTATTGAGCTAGTATAAGTGAAGAAAGAAGAAGCAAATCGGAGAGAATGGGGCAAATTTATTATTTCTGATAATATCAGAGGGAAAACAGGAACGGAGCCCTTTTGCAGCTGACTAGGGACTGCAGCACAGAATGCTCCCACCTGATGACATGAGACCTTTGGAGGAGACAGTAGGATGTTGGAAAGAGAACGTGGAGATATTAGGAGAGACTGAAAGATTCATTGGTTGTAGGAGCCAATGGAACCTGCTGACTACTTTCCTTAGTTTATAACCTTGCCTGACAAAAGCCACACTTAGTGGGTAAGCTCCTGGATGGAATTGTCATCAGGGTTCCTAGATAAATGGTTTTGCATTTTTGCAGTAAAAGATCACTTTTTATTTCTAGGCTTAGTAACCTCTCTAGACATGGGACTATGGGGATAATTATCAGTGTCCTACAGTCTAAGGCACTTAGTACAGTTGTCAAAATGTAGTATTTAGGATTTTTCTATAGTTTTAAAGCACTAGGAAAATAACAATTTGGATCCAGAAATATCTTAGGAAGATTTTGAAGCTTGTTGTCCATGCTTCACTGGCCTTTATTCAACATCTTTTCTCAGTTTTGACAGTGTGCTTCCTCCATATGCACATGGGGTCCCATGTGTGCTTGTTGAAGCAAAACTTAGTCAAATGGCACGCACTACAGAATAAAACAATTCTGAATTTGAATCCTAGCATGACCACTTTTTCTCTGAAGAACTGGACTATTTTTTTTAACTTATTATTCAGTCTCTGCATTTTTAAGATGTGGGTGATAATACTTACAATCTTACTGCAAGCATGAAAGGTATCAGATGAAAACAATGCATATCAGTGGTATCCAGGTCAGCCTAAAGCTTCCCTCTCACTGTTGGCTCAGCGTCTCGCCTGCACTCTGCTTCTCAACTCCTCTCCCTCAGCCCTTTGAATCCTGTGTCTTGTTGGCTTGACAGCCTTGCTCATTGGTTGGTTTCATAGCTGTGAAATAGTTGTAAGATTCTTAATGATCTGGAATTTATGTCTCCTAAATAAAATGATTAAACTTCATTTTTAAGGATTTAAATAGATAAACTAATCTGACACAAGCAATTCAACAAAGGTGGTATCTTAATAAAATAGGGGAAATAAGTCTGAATGTACTTAAATTACACCATTTATGGCCATCAATTTTATCCATAGGCCCTTCCTTTACTACCAATTGAAATGTGAATGTGTGTTAGTAAGGGTGGTTATAAGAATACAATTGTGTTTTGACAGTATGTGCACTAAAAGACAAATAGTGAAGGAAGTAAGGAAGGAAGAAGAATGGCTCTTGCTATAAGAAGAGAAAATTAAGCCATGTTTTCAGGTTTTCATTGCTGACTTGGTTACTGAGCAAAGGACAGGAGGGCCAAAGAGCACAGTTGGGGATCTGTTTTTTAGCTTTGGACTTGTGTGAAATATTCTGGCACTTTTAATGTCAAATAAAAATTGGGAAGTAAAGAGTTAAGCCTTTAAAAGGTGGCAAATCCTTTCAAATCAGAAGCATATATTCTTATGACATAAAAGCAATTTTCCTTGGTATCTGAATGTTACATGAAATATAGTATTATATACTTTTTTGAAGGTTTGAAATCCTAACATATACAGTCACTTCTCATTTTTCTAATGTAAAAATGTAATAATTCTTACAAAATTCTCCAACCCTTTTTCCAGAAATTATTTTAGGAAAGGATTTTGTAATGAAGTACTTTAAAAACTTAAATTTTCTGGAAGCCTCAATAGGAGTAATTTTACATTTAATAAATAAATTTAGGATATATTTGTTGCATTCTTACAAACAATGGTCATAACCAGTGAGTTAACCTGAGTAAACATTAAGAAATTACAGTACCATCCTAAAACATTTAGCTACTTGATTTTTTTCCTTTGAGATAGTTTGCTTCTTTTAATTTCTTGATAGCATTTTTAAAAGATTATGTCCTCAGCCTTTTGGTTATGCTTTTAAGTATATTAATTTGTTATTCCTTAATAAGCAGAAAGGACTGAAATTTACCTCTAACTTACAGACTAAACTCTTTTACCCCTGTTTTTATTTGTTATACTTTAATGTATGTATTGTACAGGTAATCTGAATCCTGGGTTAAGTTATTTCTCCTAAAAGTAAAATTTTGATGCTATCTAAATTCAAATTTAGTTTATTTGAGCAGTAGCTGTAATATCCCACAATATGGAATTAAGAGGAGTTAAAGAAAGGGGCACTCTGGTATTATCATGTGTGTATTTTAAAGCTTCTGAAGATTTTTAAACAAATTTATGTGTACCATTTTCCTAATTTCTCAATATCTATCCTTATTCCTACTGTTAGATCATGATCATTAATGAGTATGTGTAATTTTTTCCAAAATTAAATGCACAAAGAGAATTAAAGCCCTCCACCCTTCCTCATTACAGTTGACCCTATTCAAAAACAGCTTTCAGTATAGCAACTGTTTCACTACAGACAATAGAACAAACTACTTTTATCTGACAGAATCACTGCTATGCATCTGACTATTGGGCCTTTCCAAGTTTTGTTTTATTTTTTTTGAAAAATATGTGTGTTTGCATATTGCCTGAAGGAGAAATAAACAAAGAAAAAAAAAGTATTTCATCTTTTAAGTACAGAAGCCTTTCCTGTGAAAACTTCAAAGTAACACAATAGTAGATCTATTTGTATACTTTATTCTTTATAGGAAGTTATTTAAAATACATTCAAATGGTGGTGCGAAACTTTCATGGCAACTTGTCAGGGAAATTAAGTTTTAATAAAGAGTTCAATACCTTAATTTAAGTGTAGATTTAAATTATAGCTGTGTTTCCTTTAAACACGATTTGGTTTTCCCATAGTTTGCTGAAATATCTTCTCTTTTATTTGGTGCTATGATGACTTTTTTCTAACCATTTTTATTATAAAACAATCTCAAACTTACAGTAAAGTTCTAAGATCAGCAGGAAGAACATCTCTATGACCTTCAACCAGATTCCCCAATTGTGGACATTTTATACTGTTTGCTTCATAATTTTCTCTGTATATATAAATGTATATATTGCATATATTATACATATATAAGGGTATATATTGTTTTCTCTGAACAGGTTGAGATTACCCCTGAATACTACAGGGGGAGCAATGCCTCACTAGCCCCAAATACTACAGTCCACATTTCCCACAAATAAGGCCAGTCATATATATAACCACAGTTCAACCATCAAAATCATGAAATTGACATTTATACTTGATCCAGTTCACAGAACAATTTAAATTTTACTAATTGCCCAGTAATTCCCTTTACATGAAAAGGATCCAAACCAGGCACACTTGGCATTTAGTTGTCATGCCTCCTAGATTTCATTCAGTCCCAAACAGTTCCTCAATTTTGCCTTGACTTTTATGACTTTGGTGATCTTCTAATGAATAAAGGCTATTTTGTAGAAAGCCCTTTAATTTGGGTTTGTTGGGTGTTCCCTTATGACTGGATTCACGTTATGTATTTGGACAGTAATGCAGCAGGAGTCATGCTATATTCATATTGCATTTTTCAGGTGGTACACGCTTTGGATTTTTCCTGCTACTGGAGATGGTAACTTGGGTCATTTTTTTAAGGTATTATACTCCCCTTGTAAATTCATTCTTTATCTCTTTGTAATAAATATTTTGGCAGGGAAATCCACTGAAATTATGTAATTCTCCTGTTCTTCATCAAACCTTCACCCACTAAGTGTTACATGTGTTGATCATTTCTGACTGAATCATTCTTAATATGTGGTTACCAAGTGGTGGTTTTCTAATTCCATCTGCATTTATTACATGATCTTTGACTAAAAAAGAGCTTTCTTTTCTCCCAATGGTTTGTTTTTATTTAGTTTGGATTCAGGGATTATTTTATTCAAGAGGTTTTAATTCTTCACATCTATTACTTATTTCGATACTCAGATTATCCTTTCCTTGGACAGTAGGGGCTTATCATTCTTTTAGCCCTTCCTTAATTTCTGACACAACATGTTCTAGGCTCATCTTGAACTCTTCCAGTTCTAAAATAAGTAATTTCTCAAAAAAAAATCTGAGATCTGGGTGTTGGGTGGTGTTCTTTGTTACTAAGATATCTCTCCAGGGGAAATACGTATGTATATACACACACCCACATACACAAACATACTTTTATTTATAGTTATTTCTATTTCAATCTTTATAGAAAACCATAATAAACATGAATAAAGCTCCAAATCTTTAAGGCTTATTCAAGCTTTCCATATTTGTAATTTCTTTCTCCAACTGTAAGAATGCTGGCTTACATTAGCCTCAGTATTTTCAGTTGTTTAATTACCCTGTTTGTAATCAGTCTTTTAAATTATGCCCGGCTTCCACTTCACTCAGCCATCTTTCTTACTAAGTGCTGACTGACCTCCACTGAGTAGTCATGTTGCCTGATCACCTTCTTTGCTTGTTCCTACACTTTCTAGGTCCCCCTGGCCATTTTTTTTTATCAGCCCCTCCTTAGAAATAAGACAGGGAAGAAGGAAGGAGGGAAAGTGGAAAGAAGAGAGAAAGGGGAGAAAGAAGGAGGAAATGGAAGGAAGGAAGGAAGGAAGGAAGGAAGGAAGGAAGGAAGGAAGGAAGGAAGGAAGGAAGGAAAGAAGGAAGGAAGGAAGGAAGGAAGGGAGGGAGGGAGGAAGGGAGGCAGGGAGGGAGGAAGGAAGGAAGAAAGGAAGGAAAGAAGGAAGGAAGGAAAATTTCTTGTTTAAAAGAGCACGTTTGCCAATGAGCCTCAAAACATCCCTGATTCTAGCATTAGATTACAAAGAGTAGAGATTTCTACTGCCCTCTGATGTCAAGTCAAACGTGTTTGCTGTTTCTCCGGGTGTTCTCCGTGTCTTTCTCATCCGCCCTTTGTCCAAGCCATCTTCGTCATTTTTTTCTTGTTCTTGTGTCATCCTTCCTTACGTTTCATCTTCTTCCTGAACACTTTTCAATTTCCTGAACAACTTGGCATCTCTTAAAGGTCCTGTATTTTCATGTATATGATAGTCATGTCCATTTTGTTCTTTCACTGAGGTTGTAAAACTATTAGAGCAATAAGATTTTTTTTTCTGGAATATCAGTACACTCCATACATTTATTACAAGCATTAAATGGTAAAAGTTCAGAGTGTATAAGGCTGTGTTTACTCATGATTTGTAGGAGTAACTGATCATCAGAAAACTAAATTTTGGAGGGTGAACATTTGAAAATTAAAAATCACTCTTGGAATAAGGCTTTGCTATATTTTTTAAAAGTGAAGCTGTCTTCCTTTTTCATATACAATTAAATGTCACATTAAAAAAAACACAAGGTGAAATGGTTCCTGGAAACCATTCAAAAATTATCTAAGTGCCTGAATTATTTTCAATCACTTTTCTTTTCACAGGAATTAGGGCTTGAAAAAAATGTGTTAAGTTACTTGCTTGATGAAATACCATACTGCTTATCTAGATAGATAGATACATACATACATATATAGATAGATAGATACATAGATAGACCAGACAGATGATAGATAGATGATAGATAGATAGATAGATCAGATGATAGATAGATAGATAGATAGATAGATAGATAGATAGATAGATAGGCAAGCATGTGGGATGCAGGGTAGGGGGAGAATTAAGCATTACAGGTAATCTTTATTGATCTGTTATTTGGGAAAAGTTGCTATATACACTCAATATGAAATTCTCAAAAATAATTACATATTTAATATTCACAGTAGACCTAAATTATTTAGTGAAATGAAATTCTTTAAAAAAAATTCACCTCTGAAGTTAAATATTCCTATGAGGATTGTGCCAAGGTTCATAGGAATGTCATGTTCATGTGTATACACAGAATTTCACAAAGTAAGGATTTGTGCATTCCTTTTGTTCAGAGATGAAAATAATACCTCAAAATATATCTCATATAAGAAATTCTAAGTTTTTAAGCCAAATAATCTCCATATTCATACATCATTAGTTAAACAAGAATTAACAAAAATATAAAAATTTTATTTTATATTTTGAAGTTTCAAAATAGGTTTGGCTTAACACCATTATCAAAACAAAATAAGACAATTTTAACATGCGCTGAATTTTTACCATGCAGTAGAGATTGTGCTACTCTCTATCCATCTGTCTGTCTAATATTTTAATATTAACACTAATTTTATAATTCTGTTGTCAATTTTAAAGACAAGTGGAGGTCAAAGGCTCACTGGGACTCAAGCACTTTGTCTAACTTCAGAGCTCTTGTTCTTAACTGCTGGACTATAATGAATCTCCAAAAAAGTACTCAAACTAAGAATGTTAAATCTCTATTGAATAAACTGTGAAAATATTTGAAAAGGCCTAAGTAAACTAAATACTGAAGTATAAATGGTCATAGACATAAATCTAAGTTTTAAATAATCATCTGTGATTTAGGTCTACCACTAGAGATCTTATCTGACAAAATATCTGAGCATGGTTGATATATACATATATGGATTACTATATTCTTACCAGATATTGTTAAAATGCAAAATGGGAGAAGAGTGTTCCTAAAGAGGTGAATTTGAGAAGAACTGGATCTATCCTTAGGTTCACTGAGCCCTATATTATCAGTCATGGCAAAATTATATAGTTAAGGTTTTCTTACCTAAAAAAAGAAAAAAAAACAGTTCATTGTTCAACAAGTGAATCTATATATATTCACTACCCAATATTTTCATTGTTATAGGAAAATAGGAAATTCATTACCTCTGGATACACTTACGCATTTCATATGTAGGTTGTGAACATATCTTTTGAAATACATATTTTATAAGCCACTTTTAACAAATAAATAAAAGGTGAGTGAAAAACCATCATATCATGCTCACTCTCACACTTTGTGACTTCATCCCGATTGGCCTTACAGCCTAGAAACTTCCCATTCCTCACTCACTCACATTTAACCCATCAGAATCTAATTCAAGACCCATCTACACTACAAAGCCTTCCCTATTCTTTGCATCCTTAAATCTATGCATTTTTGAACTTAGAGTTTTGCTTTCTTTTCTTTATTTTAAATTTAATTATACACTAAGACTGTCCATTTTATTTTTTTACTGTTAAAAAACTTTAATTACAAACATGGCTTGCCTCTTTAAAGATTTTTACCTTTTTGTAGGAAAAGGCTCTGTAAAATACTTCCAGCAAAGTGTCCAGCAAAGAGCTAAAATACATGGTATATTCTCAATAAATATGTATGGAATTTAATCAAATAAAAAATTGAAAAAGGAAAGAAGTTATGAGGGTGAAAAAGATACAAAAACAAAATAATTCAGAAATAAATCAAGAGCATTATGAAAGGCTCAGTTCCAATATAGCTTCCTCACTGACGCTTTCCTCCATAATTCAATCATTTTGTGATCCTCTCTATGAACTAACTGCCTTAGTGGATGCTATCAAGCCAATACAACTGGTTTGTTTTACCTATATTATTTATTCTCTTCCTCTTCTTTTTAGTCCACAAATTCCTATTATGATCCTGAAAGAGAGTTGGGGCTCAGAGATTGCAGATTGGTTGAATGGATGAGTTCTTTGCTGCACTGTAAGGAAGATTTTACCAAATGACTGGAGAAGGGGAGAGAGGGTTAGGAAATTCTTACATTACTTTCATTTTTAAAAAATACTATAAAAAGCTTGGTGCTCAGTGAGGAATCTGAAGGGAAGAATTTGAGAAGATATGGAGAGACTCTAGAATAGTACTTAGCCAAGAGATTTCTGGATCCAGATAATCTGGTTTCCAATTCTAGCTCTATGAATTTGGAAAATTTGCATAGCCTGTCTGTGGATTAGTTCCTTTAGCTATGAAAATTTGACATTTCAGTAGGTATGACAAAGGGTTATTGTAAGGATTAAATAAATTATATACCATCACGCTAAACAGGGATTTTCAACCTTGGCATACTTGGGAAAGTGATTCTTTGTTGGGGAGGCTGTGCCCTATAACACAGGATATATAGCAACATCTCTGGGCCCTACTCATTGGAGGCCTGTAGCACTCATGCCCTCAACTGTGACAAAATAATGTCTCCTGGAGTCAAAGTCACCCCCAATGGAGAACAACTCTTCTAGACTTTACAGTGCATTATGAAAAAAGCAATGTTCACCTATTTTATACCAGTACTAGTTTAGGACTTGAAATTTGAAAAGTCTTACTTGAAGTCACACTTGAAGCTCACTTTGTAGAACACAGCCTCAAAATAAAGATTGGGATAGTTTTCTTATTAGTGAGACAGTGGTGATACAGTTGTAGAAAGCTATAGTTATATTCAATTTAATGTCTTTAATACTGATTCCAGATTTTTAGAAAATGTGAAGGTTGATTTTATAGAGACCATTTTTTTACTTTTTTTTTACTATAATTATTTTTTTATATAATTTATTTTGGTATCATTAATCTACAATTACTTGTGCAATATTATGGTTATTAAACTACCCCTTCATCAGGTCCCCCCCACCAACCCCATTACAGTTACTGTCCATCAGCATAGTGAGATGCTATAGAATTACTACTTGTCTTCTCTGAGTTGTACAGCCCTCCCCGTGCCCCCTCAACATTAAGACTGCTAATCATAATGGCCCTTTTTCCCTCTTATCCCTAATTTCCCACCCATTTTCCCCAGTCCCTTTCCCTTTGGTAACTATTAGTCCGTTCTTGGGTTCTGTGAGTCTGCTGCTGTTTTGTTTCTTCAGTATTTTTTCTTTGTTCATATACTTCACATATGAGTGAAATCATTTGATACTTGTCTTTTTCGGCGTGGCTTATTTCACTGAGCATAATACCCTCTAGCTCCATCCATGTTGTTGCAAATGGTAGGATTTGTTTTCTTCCTATGGCTGAACAATATTCTATTGGGTATATGTACCACTTCTTCTTTATCCATTCATCTACTGATGGACACTTAGGTTGCTTCCATTTCTCAGCTATTGTAAATAGTGCTGCAATAAACATAGGGGTGCATCTGTCTTTTTCAAACTGGGCTGCTGCATTCTTAGGGTAAATTCCTAGGAGTGGAATTCCTGGGTCAAATGGAATTTCTATTTTGAGTTTTTTGAGGAACCTCCAAACTGTTTTCCACAATGGTTGAACTAATTTGCAGTCCCACCAGCAGTGTAGGAGGGTTCCCTTTTCTCCACATCCTCGCCAACATCTGTTGTTGTTTGTGTTTTGGATGTTGGCCATCCTCACTGGTGTGAGGTGATATCTCATTGTGGTTTTAATCTGCATTTCTCTGATGATTAGCGATGTGGAACATCTTTTCATGTGCCTGTTGGCCAAATGAACTTCTTCTTTAGAGAAGTGTCTATTGATGTCCTCTGCCCATTTCTTAATTGGATTATTTGCTTTCTGTTTGTTAAGGTGCATGAGTTCTTTATATATTTTGGATGTCAACCCTTTATCAGATACGTTCTTTATGAATATATTCTCCCATAGTGTAGGATGTCTTTTTGTTCTACTGATGGTGTCCTTTGCTGTACAGAAGCTTTTCAGCCTGATATAGTCCCACTTGTTCAGTTTTCTTATGTTTCCTTTGCCTGGGGAGATATGTTCATGAAGAAGTTACTCATGTGTATGTCCGAGATTTTTGCCTATGTTTTTTTCTAAGAGTTTTATGGTTTCATGACTTACATTCAGGTCTTTGATCCACCTTGAGTTTACCTTTGTGCATGAGGCTAGACAGTAGTCCACTTTCATTCTCTTACATGTAGCTGTTCAATTTTTCCAACACCAGCTGCTGAAGAGGCTGTCATCTCCCCATTGTATATCCAAGGCTCCTTTATCAAATATTAATTGACTGTATATGTTTGGGTTAATGTTTGGATTTTCCATTCTCTTCCACTGGTCTGTGGGTCTGATTTTGTGCCAATACCAAATTGTCTTGATTACTGTGGCTTTGTAGTAGAGCTTGAAGTAAGGGAGCGTGATTCCCCTGTTTTATTACTCCTTCTCAGGATTTCTTTGGCTATTCAGGGTCTTTGGTCATTCCATATGAATTTTAGAATTATTTGTTCCAGTTCATTGAAGAAAGCTGTTGGTAGTTTGATAGGGATTGCATTGAATCTGTAGATTGCTTTAGGTAGTATAGCCATTTTGACAATATTTATTCTTCCTAGCCAAGACCATGGGATGCAATTCCATTTGTTAGTGTCCTCTTTAATTTCTCTTAGGAGTGTCTTGTAGTTTTCAGAGTACAGGTCTTTCACTTCCTTCGTTAGGTTTATTCCTAGTTATTTTATTCTTTTTGATGCAGTTGTGAATAGAATTGTTTTACTGATTTCTCTTTCTGGTAGTTCATCGTTAGTATATAGGAAAGCAACAGATTTCTGTGTGTTAATTTTGTATCCTGCAACTTTCCTGAAATCAGATATTAGTTCTAGCAGTTTTGGTGTGGAGTCTTTAGGGTTTTTTATGTACAGTATCATGTCATCTGCAAATAGTGACAATTTGACTTCTTCTTTACCAATCTGGATGCCTTGTATGTCTTTGTTTTGTCTGATTGCTGTCGCTAGGACCTCCAGTACTATGTTGAATAACAGTGGAGAGTGTGGGCATCCCTGTCTTGTTCCCGATCTTAGATGAAAAGCTTTCAGCGTCTCCCCATTAAATATGATGTTAGCTGTGGGTTTGTCATATATAGCCTTTATGATGTTGAGGCATTTGCCCTCTATACCCATTTTATTGATAGTTTTAATAATGAATGGATGCTGTATTTTGTCATATGCTTTTTCAGCATCTATGGAGATGATCATGTGGTTTTTGTTCTTCTTTTTGTTGATGTGGTGGATGATGTTGATGGATTTTCGAATGTTGTACCATCCTTGCATCCCTGGCATGAACCCCACTTGATCATGGTGTATGATCTCCTTCATATATTTTTGAATTCGGTTTGCTAATATTTTGTTGAGTATTTTTGCATCTATGTTCATCAGGGATATTGGTCTGTAATTTTCTTTTTTGGTGAGTTCTTTGCCCGGTTTTGGTATTAGAGTGATGCTGGCTTCATAGAATGAGCTTGGAAGTATTCCCTCCTCTTCTATTTTTTTCTAAAACTTTAAGTAGAATGGGTGTTATTTCATCTCTGTATGTCTGGTAGAATTCAGAGGTGAATCCATCAGGTCCGTGGGTTTTGTTCCTGGGTAGTTTTTGATTACCGATTCAATTTCGTTGCTGGTGATTGTTCTGTTTAGTTTTTCTGGTTCTTGCTTGGGCAGTCTTGGGAGGTTGTATTTTTCTAAGAAGTTGTCCATTTCTTCTATGTTTTCCAGCTTGTTAGCATATAGTTCTCATAATATCCTCTTATAATTCTTTGTATTTCTCTGGGGTCCGTCGTGATTTTTCCTTTCTCATTTCTGATTGTTTGTTTGTAGATTCTCTTTTTCTCTTAATGAGTCTGGCTAGGGGTTTATCTATTTTGTTTATTTTTTCAAAGAACCAGCTCTTGGTTTCATTGATTTTTTTCTATTATTTTATTCTTCTCAATTTTATTTATTTCTTCTCTAATCTTTATTATGTCCCTCCTTCTGGTGACTTTGGGCCTCATTTGTTCTTCTTTTTCCAATTTCAGTAATTGTGTTTTTAGACTATTCATTTGGGAATGTTCTTCCTTCTTTAAATAGGCCTGGATTGCAATATACTTTCCTCTTAGAACTGCCTTTGCTGCGTCCCACAGAAGTTGTGGCTTTGTGTTGTTGTTGTCATTAGTCTCCATATATTCTTTGATTTCTATTTTGATTTGGTCGTTAACCCATTGATTAATTAGGAGAGTGTTGTTAAGTCTCCATGTATTTGTGAGCCTTTTTGATTTCTTTCTAAAATTTATTTCTAGTTTTATACCTTGGTGATCTGAGAAGTTGGTTGGTAGGATTTCAATATTTTTGAAATTACTGAGGTTCTTTTTTTGGCCTAGTATGTGGTCTATTCTGGAAAATGTTCCATGTGCACTTGAGAAGAATGTGTATCCTGCTGCTTTTGGGTGTAAAATTCTGTAGATGTCTGTTAGGTCCATCTGTTATAGTGTGTTGTTCAGTGCCTCTGTGCCTTTTCTTATTTTCTGTCTGGTTGTTCTGTCCTTTGGAGTGAGTGGTGTGTTGAAGTCTCCTAAAATGAATGCATTGCTGTCTATTTCCTCCTTTAATTCTGTTGGTATTTGTTTCACATATGCTGGCGCTCCTGTGTTGGGTGCATATGTATTTATAATGGTTATATCTTCTTGTTGGACTGACCCCTTTATCATTATGTAATGTCCTTCTTTATCTCTTACTACTTTCTTCGGTTTGGAATCTATTTTGTCTGATACAAGTACTGCAACACCTGCTTTTTTCTCCTTGTTGTTTGCATGAAATACCTTTTTCCATCCCTTTCCCTTCACTTTTAGTCTTTGTATATCTTTGGATTTGAGGTGAGTCTCTTGTAAGCAGCATATAGATGGGTCTTGCTATTTTATCCATTCTGTTACTCTGTGTCTTTTGATTGGTGCATTCAGTCCATTTACATTTAGGGTGATTATTGATAGACATGTACTTATTGCCATTGCTGGCTTTGGATTTGTCGTTACCAAAGGTTCAAGGGTTGCTTCTTTACTATCTAACAATCTAACTTAACTTTCTTGTTAAGTAATTGTAAACACTGTCTGTTGTTTCTTTATTTCTCTCCCTTCTTATTCTTCCTCCTCCATTCTTTATATACTAGGAGTTTTATTCTTTGCCTTTAGTTAGTATTTGGATGGTCTGCTCTCTTTGCTATGATTTTATTTTCTCTGGTGACATCTTTTTAGTCTTAGGAGTGCTTCCATCTAGAGCAGTCCATTTAAGATATCCTGTAGTGGTGGTTTATGAGAAGCAAACTCTCTCAACTTTCATTTGTCTGGAAATTGTTTAATCCCTCCATCACATTTAAATGATAATCGTGCTGGATACAATATTCTTGGTTCGAGGCCCTTCTGTTTCATAATGTTAAATATATCATGCCATTCTCTTCCTGCCTGTATGGTTTCTGTTGAGAAGTCTGATGACAGTCTGATGGGTTTTCCTTTGTAGGTGATCTTTTTTCTTTCTCTAGCTGCCTTTAATACTCTGTTTTTATCTTCGATCTTTGCCATCTTAATTATTATGTGTCTTGGTGTTGTCTTCCTTGGGTCCCTTGTGTTGGGAGATCTGTGGGCTTCGGTGGACTGCGAGATTATTTACTTCCCCAGCAAGGGAAAGTTTTCAGGAATTATTTCTTCAAAGACACTTTCTATCCCTTTTTCTCTCTCTTCTTCCTCTGGTGCTCCTATAATGCCAATATTTTTCTGTTTGGATTGGTCACACAGTTCTCCTAACATTCTTTCATTCCTAGAGATCCTTTTATCTCTCTCTACCTTAGCTTCTTTATATTCCTGTTCTCTGATTTCTATTGCAGTAACAGTCTCTTGCATCTCGTCCAGTCTGCTGCTAAGCTCTTCGATGGCTTGTCTCATTTCTGCACTGTCTTTCCTCACTTCCCTCACTTCCTGCCTCAGCTCTTGCACATTTCTCTGTAGATCCATTAGCATGGTTATGACTTTATTCTGAATTCTTTTTCTGGAAGACTGTTCATTTCCATCCCTTCAGGCTCCCTCTCTGGGGTTGTCTGGTTGATTTTGTTCTGAACCATATTCCTCTGCCTTTTCATGGCTATAGAAGTGGTCACTGGTAGTTGCCACGTATGTCAGCTGGGCTCTTTAAAACTTTAAAAAGAGAAAAAAAGAAAAGAAAAAAAAGCTACAAAAGAAAAAAAGAAAACAAAACAAAACAAAAAACAAAAAGCAATACAAAACAAAAAAACGCCCACCAGGAGTAAATTCTGTGGGGATGCTGTAGGTGGCGCTGTTGCCCCAGTATTCCGCAGCCATGGCCTCCGCACTCCACAGGGCCCTTTATCGCTCTGTCTGGGGTGGGAACGAATGGGAGGCTGTTGATCTCAGTGAGAAGTCTAAGTATGACCACGCTTCCCCAGTCACCAGCTAAGGCATCCGAAACTCCCCAGGACTCCCAGGCTGCTGGGCTGAGTGTTCCAGGGTGATCCAGCTCCTCTGCTGGGCTCCTGTCACTTTAAGACTGCTGGAGAAAGCACGTGCTTTTTTTTTTCCCCGAGCTCGCTTCAAGCACCCTGGTGTTTTCCCTGCTCAGATCCTGCCCCTCTGTCTCTCCACTCTCCGCTGCACTGTGCAATGTGGGTCAGCGCTGCCTGCACAGATCACCAGGACTGGCTACTTCACGGGGTGTACTTCCACTCCCTCCCTGCTCTGAATCCTCTCCTCCTGCTGGTGTGCTCGGGTTGGGGAGTGCTCGGGTCCCGCCGGGTCGCAGCTCCATATCTTACCCACCTCTTGGAGTGCCGAGTCCTCTCGTGTGTAGCTGCATGCTGTGCACTTTCCTGTGTATTCTGGTCTCTCTTTTAGGAATAGTTGT
Source organism: Smutsia gigantea (assembly GCA_032199065.1). Classification (NCBI taxonomy): domain Eukaryota; kingdom Metazoa; phylum Chordata; class Mammalia; order Pholidota; family Manidae; genus Smutsia; species Smutsia gigantea. Next base: position 773,642 of record JAVSCE010021375.1, on the reverse strand, counting down.
ATTTGCTCTATTTTCGTAGATAAATATAGTGTTGGGAGGAGATTTCTGCCGCCTTGTCATGCGGCCATCTTCCCGGAAGTTATATAGAGACCATTTATATACCAAACAATATACAAATTAAAACATAACTTTACTTGGTGAAAAAAAAAAAAGGACATAGGGAGATAACAGATACAATAAATAGTAATATAGGCTTTTATTTGTTAATGTAGGTAACATTACCCCAAGTCAGTGATTATCAATAGTGCATTTTCAAGAGGTAATTGATAGTTTTTGAGAACTATTTTTGTGATAATATATTGTCACACTAAATAAAATAGTAACATTGAAGGAAGAATGGCCAATGGTGGGATTGAGGAATACAATTCAGACTTGATTAGAGCTTCCTGGTTAAAACAAGGGGGAGAAGCAATGTTTTATAAGAAATGATTCCTATTCACAGCTAAAGACATGCCCTCCAATGACATTATAGCTATGACTCCCTTTTTACGTGTCACAGTTTAGGGTGGAAGGTGCCACCCACTCTTTCAGATATGGTTGCCTATGATAAAACTCATACCTGCTTTTTCTACCTCACCTTCTACTTTCTAAGATTTGATTTAAATTCAGATAATTCCTCCTAATAGGGGAGAAAACAAGCTCTAAATCAGAGCCTGCCCAAATACAACTATCAAGGGTCAAAGACCGTACCAAATACGCCTCTCCTTACTTTGGTTTCACAAGACCTGCAGAAGAAGTTGTAGCCCTTTATGAAGAACTCTAAGATCATGATTTACATACATTTTGTTTTTGTGACTTCTCCCAATGATATATTTTTGTCATGTCTTGACTGTCTCTAATCCAACATCTGACTCATTAATTAGCTATTGGTGATTAATAAAGGTAATAATTTACAGATTTATATTGTGTTGAACAAATACAATTATAATCTATAATACCATATTTGTTTTAAATTTATTTTCTATTAAATGCAGATTTTTGCCTTTTTAACACTATGAGCATTAAATGATTTTGTTACTTGCTATTAATTACTTTTTTCAGGTGATCAAATTTCTTCATTAGCAACTATGTGTGGCAGTCTATTTCTTAATTTGTATGTGCAGTGCCCAAGCCAGTAACTGACAAATTCTGTAAATGATTACTGAATAAATAAATAAATAATTACTTAAATTCCCTTACTCTTGTCTTTAGAAGTTGTTACTTCCTAGTTCATTTATAAGATTCATACATACAGGAGATATTGTTCATTCTGATGTCTTACCTTGCATGAGATTTACATAGGATGCACTTAGCAATTCTAATTTCTATTTTCCAAGTTTTTTGCTAAGTATGGAGGGACATAGGTGAGCCAAACACACATTGCACTAACATTTTTAGAGTGCATAGCCCAGTGTTTTCATAAAAAATAATTCTTTTGATAATAAAACATTTTTATCAGGTTTCACAATATTCCTTAATATTTTAGTATTTCACTACCTCCTCATTCCCCTCTTTAATTTGATGTCTTGATAAACATTTGTCTAAAAGATCTAATTAGCTGGAACATTTTCAGATGCTTTATTACCAGTTTAAAATTTTTTGTTTATAGTGTTTTTATATTCTACATGTTACTGATTTATTTGTATCATTTTTATTTCATGGCAAACTTTGAAAGAAGGAAAAGGAAAAAAAGCTGGGGCATAAATTTAAGAGGAAAAAAAGAGCTTGAACAATAATATCACAGTTGAATTGGGGACTGAGACCTGCAACAAATGACTGAGACTTTAGCATTACCAAAATGTAAATTCCAGCTTTCTATTCATAAATTCCCCAATGCTTTACTCCTTTAACTAAAGGTAATTTGAGGGTAGAGGTAAGTTTACAGAATATACACAGGATAAGTTCAAAAGTTTCAGCAATGACAGCAAATAACACAATAATTAATTTCCAAAAAAGTGATGATTATTCTTTAGGGATTTCATAAATTCATCATCTCAGAAGATTATTAAATTTGGTGGATGAGCTTTCAAATAGGAATAACCATGTAAACTGACATTCCCCATCACTGCTGGAGACAATTTTAAAGAGGGAAAGCCTAAATGTTTTGCAACTCATTTTTATCACTCCTGAAGGTGATCAGAAAAGTTCTATTATTCTGTTTCCAATAAATTGAACCAAAAAAAAAACACGAAAAGTCATTGAGGAATAAACATTCAAGGAATAAGCATTAAGTAAACCATATTTTCTCAATATTTATGAGCATGCATACATATGTACACATGTATACATATATATATACTATACATATACATGTATATGTATGTATATACACACACAGTGGCTTTAGTTTTAGTGAGTTAGCACTTAATCTAGGAAAAAAACGCAAGGAATAAAAAACATTCTATAAAACCCTTAAAGTTTCTTCCTGTGGAAATTGCAGAGAACATTATGTGGTTGCAAAATTTCCTGTTGAACATCACATAGACAAGACTTTAATTTTTAGTGGTTTTATTTCCTTATAAAGAGTTGCAGCCAAATTGATTCTACTATTAAAATTCAGTATTTCCTAAGCTATATTCATGGAATTATATGCAATGCTATTTAAAAATATATGCAGCATTGAATGCTTTCCTTGTATTCAATCACCTCAAATTCTCTACAAAAAAAATCATAAATACACTGTATTTCCCTACTAACAAGCCCTAAATATCATATTTTCCCTTTATGGTGACATTTGTTAATTTTATGTACTATAGGTGTATCATAGATTTTGAAAGTAGAATGAATAAAAAATATCAGGAGAGTTCTTAGGAACATAAGTGTTGGCAAAGGTACTTTATCTGTTGGACAAATATTCATTGAACATCAAAGCAGTGTTCATTGTACAGCTTTCCGTATTTCTTTCATTAACTCTTACAGCTCAGAATAATAGGGTCCAGAATTTCCTTTATAGAAATGATTTTCCTAAACTTTTGGGTAAATTTGACTTGTAGTCAAATTCTTAGAAGTAATTAGTACAGACTAATGATACTTAAGTCATTAAAACTATGCTGGAACTCAATTACTCCAACAAAATTAACCTAGTGACTCTGGATAATGCCTATAAATTAAATGCCTGTGGCACTTTAAGAAAAGATGAAAAAAACAGAAAGAAAAGTAAATAATAAAAGGAAGGAAAAGAAGCAAAGGAAAAGAAATGAGATTAAATTCTTTGCATCAATTTTTACCCCAGAGGAGATCAGGAGAAACCATTAATGAGAAATGACTCTAGAAATTAGAAAAAGTTAAATAGAAAAACACATTCCCTATTTTTTGAATATGTGCTATATGCAATTATACTTACTCTCTTATAGGTATATTCTTCTTTCAATATTTTAAATCTATCCTTCAAGTAGTTTGTCTTTAGGTTTTTAAGGATGCTTTTAATATTTAAATACATTAGATTTATTTATCTGCAGTATTCTTTATTCAAAGAGTAATATCTGATATTTGGTGCATTTTTACTATGTTCCAAACATAGCACAGAGTGCTTCACACATAAACCCATGTTTTAAATTGGGTTTATTATCTCTATTTTACAAATTAAGGAACTACAAGGCTCATGGAAATGGAGTTGAATATTTTACACAACTTTATCACCATATCATAAATGTTAGCTTTCCGACTTAAAGTTTTCAGAATGGTGAAAAGGCATTTTAAATTATCTCAGATATGTAAAATCATTCCTGGCTCATCTACCTTTCTTAAGTGAAAAGAAGTCCTAAAGTCTTAAAGACATTATTTAAGTCTAATCTATCTGAAGAGGAAAGAAATTCATATTTATTGAGAACCTGGTATGCATCAGAAAGTATTACCTATTTCACAAGGTTTTTACTGAACTAAATGAAATATTGCAAATATAAAAACCTTATGGCAGCATTATGCAATGTAAATTGTTGTTACAATAATGATGATAATTATTACTATTATTCTAGTACTGGTTTGTCTTAGGCTATTGAATAGATTACTTCATATAAAGATTGTGCCAAAATAATATAATGTTTAAACAAAATTAAAAATACTGTTTAAATAAAAATACATTAAAATAATTAAAATATTTTAAAAAATGTTTAACTTTTACAAAATGCTATAAATATGTCTAGATATAAAGGTAAAATGGATTAAGAGTTATTAAAGTGTTTCCATTAAACAGATGAAAATCAACATTATCTAATAAATATCTTATTTTTATACAGTGAAGTAGACTTTTTCTGTGACATAGGACACACAATTTTAATATGAAAAAGCTTATATGTAACCAGCTGATAAGATTTGCTGTTCCTTCAGGCACACACATAGTCTATGCAAGTCATTCCCCTATGATACTCAATCAATTAATTCAGTCTGATAAGGATTGTTAATATCACTTTAGAGTAAACAGGCATCTGTTAATAGATCTTTCCAGATATTTGGCATATGCAGAGGCACGGATGGAGGCAGTGATGCTTAAGGCAGTATTTTGAATGACTGTAACAAAATGCAATATGTTTCAAACAATAAATGTCTCCCTACAGTATAATGTCTAGATACTAATATGGAAATGGTTCCAAGAGATTTAAAATATGTGAGATGTGAATATCACAACACTATTTATAAATAGGACCTATAAGACAAAGAAACTATTCAACAAGGAAAACAGTGAAGATGGAGAAAGTGACAATTCTATTTTAAACAAATGTTCATTTAGCATGCCCATCTGCACACTCTATTACTCAGATCTAGACCTACTGTTTGGGTGCTCAGAAAAATTTTAGAAGACAAAAATACATAGATATTGACCCATTTATTTCATTTATCCTAGGCTGCCCTGCCAAAGTGGAAACCAGTGTTTAGAAAGAGTTTGATTTAACTTTCTTGCTATAAGACCCATTTCAAGAATGCAGCAGGTTCACTTGAGGGTACAAATCCTGTGATATAAACAGTTATTTGAATGTCAGAGAGGGTAACTAGGGTATGCCCTTCATTCTCTTGGCTTTTTATTTGTATCTTAAATACAGTAATATAAAGAAATACTTGTTCCCATGTTTCTTCTACACCACCATTTTAGAGTGATACATGTGATTTAGCTTACAAAGCTGTCCTTTGAGAAAGTTAATGTATTTAAAGGAATCTGGGAAACTAAACTGTTTTACTCTTTGCCACTAATTAAAATTAAAAATAGATTTAAGCCATATCATTTGCACTGTGTCACACATCAGAATTCAGATAAATCATCACAGTAAAATATGAATGTTTGCCTGAGTCTGAGGTGAAAGACGTGACAGTTTAACATTCTAATTTCTTGGCTTTAAATCAATTGTTATTGGCCCCTGCATGTTGGTGTGAGATGGTGGATGTATGGCCAAAATGGTGTTTTCACCTTAATAGTCAAAACTTGGTAATATAAACATATATATATAAACTTATTCATAGCAAATTTCCCTTTTATTATGATGTTCAGATTTTTATCAACCTTAAGAAAAACTATATCTTTAAAATGGAAAGAAATTACTAAAAACCCTTAGATCCCTCATATAGAAATTTTTCATTTTTAACTCTCTAAGTAAACCTTAATATTTCATATTTATTTCTTAGAAACAAAACTCTGCCTCCTCATAATATTTATTTCCTGAACAAAAATCACTTATTTTAGTTGCAAAATGTAAGAACTTCAAGCTGACTATTCTAATAACTAGTCCAAGTTTATAGTTGACAACACAAATCTTACCTTTTGTAGTAAAAGAGTTTCTTCAGCTCTGTTAACATAAAATTTAAAAAATATCCTATTATAAAACAATGAAGTGAGAAAAACTAGTAATGTCATTAAGCTTTATGAAAACAACCTGATTTTGATGGCCTAAAATATAAATTAATACACAAATTTTTCATTTGTAATGTTAAAATTACCAGTTATAATTTGTCTAAAAACAATAAAATATGACAAGTTAATATTAAAGCTTTTACTACCTAGAAGAAAAAGTGCTTTTATTTTGGCTAAATTCAAGAAAATATTAGAATCAAATGACAGAATTAAAAAGTAGGGTAAAGCAAACTTGTAAAGGACACCGTGTTTTATGTGGCAATGAGGAGGCGCTCAAGGAAGGAACTTTAAGAAGGTTGGTAATGATAAGTTCAGAAATAAGCATTAAGTGTCTGAACTGAAACCAATGATGTTGAAGGATTGGACTGGATAAAATAAAGATACATTTAGAAGTTAGGAGCTTTTAAGTTGGCTACCAGATAGAACATGGGTATCCGATCAGTTGACAGGAGTCAAAAGGTTTAGTTAGAGGTTAAAGGCATATCCACACCATTCAAATAGCAATAGATGCAGAGAGGACAGTTTGTCTATATGTGGCTTTATTATTTGCTAATTCTTGTTTTAATTTACACTGCCAAGGGAAACAGAAAATAAAGAATTCTCTTGAACAAACAGACTCTGGGAAGCTCATACTGCTTCCAAAGACAGGTACTAGTCAGGAACATTAGTAATCTACTCAAGAATCAGATTTTGCCAGAAATTATACATCATGGAAATCATATGAATGGACGAACTCCTCACAACAGAGCAAGCAGATCATGAAGACAAAAAGGAAAAGGCAGAAGCTATAAACTCGGTTATATGTCTTTAAAGAATCATTTAGAGAAAAAGATGACTTAGAAGAGAGTAGAAAAGTCAGATGAGCATCAAAGAGGAGATGGTGTCAAAACCATAGTGTGTTTAGAGGAAGGAGGGAACAGATGCTGAAGGGTATGAAGTAGGCCATTGATTTTGGAAATTAGGAGGTAACTGATGTCTTCCACCAGCTTTTTCTTAATGCTGGTGGAGAAAGGAAGCAGGACTGCCATGTGCTGAAATGTCAGTTGGAAGTGAATGTGTCAAATAGGTTAGAAATGGTAAAACTATTTGTGATTTGACAGGATGATTAATTCTCAAAACCGACTGAATGGTTTTGTTTGTAGTATTTTATTTCTCTATGTTGCATTTTCTTTTTTCCTTTTTTTTTTTTGCTACCTCTTCACAGCATAGAAATAATGCCATAAGTGATTGTTTTCTTTTTTTCCATTTGAGCTAGCTTACTTTCTTGTCAATCTGGTTAATTTGATAGTTTTATTTTTAATTTTTAAAAATAGAATCCACTGAATGTCAAAGGATACTCTATTTCTCAGATTACTCTTCGTATTATTTTTTCCACTCTAGATGTACAAACCACATTAATGATTGGGGGAGCCACACCCTCTTCTTCATGCTTTATTTTTAACTTAATCTCAAGGGGAAATTAAGTGAGTGCTCACAATAGAAGAAAATGAAAATACTAAAAGTTTGGATATTTAGGAAGATAATCTAAAAATATTAAGAGCCTTTTGAAGACATTATTGTATTTTAACATTTGAAAACAGGTAGAAGAAAACATTTGTTCCTTCTTTAAAAAAATCACAAAATTTAGCTAAGTTTTAGAATCATGTTGCTAAGGGGCTTAAGTAAAATAAAGCTTAAGGTCAAGTCAATGATGTGTTAAAACATGTCTATGCTGCCTGTTACAGTTGAACTTTGATTTACGATCATCATAAAATTAAGCTGACCAGTAAAAATATATTATTACACTTTGATGCTAACATTTCTGTCAAAATCTTTCCTATTGTGTCTTTCCCCTGAGCTGGCAATTGGCATGTTACAAACTATCCTGCAGTAAATATCTCCCATTGAAATCAACCTAAATTATTCTGATGCCCGTATGTCATTTTTTAGATGTAAGCCAGACACATCATTAGCACTAACGATGTGAGGCTGCTTTTTGTTGGTAACTATTGCTATTTAATGACCCAGCTACCTGAGGCAGTTTTGATAACTTGAAGAAAAATGATAGAAAATCATCCAGTATTTGCTCGAGGAGAGATCTGATTACAAGTTATTGACTAAGAAAGCTGATATAAAAGGTTTCTGGTGTCCTAGCAGAAATGATGAAAAACCTAGGCCTTTAAATCATTTTTGTTTGCTTCATATGCAAGTATTTGGTATTATTTCAATTATAACATTTTTTTTCATATGAAAAGGACATGAAGTTTGTATTCTATTATCAAGATACTAAATAAAAACACCCATTCATTGATGTACACACAGGGAAATTAATTATGTGTTCAGATTTTCTGGCTAATAAAGTAAATAGAATGTAGCCATGAGTACATGGAGTCCCTAAATATGCCAAAGGGACAACTAGTATTTGTCCCACATTACTGGCTGTTCTTACCTAGAGACATGATACCCTTCTATGCACTAATGATAAACCTTTATGAAGTGATTCCCTTAATGAGCTGTATTGACCCAATCAAATGTTCGAATTTTAGCTTGTAATCCGGGTCTTCAATGTTGGAAGGCTATATGAAAAACATTTTCAGTAGTAATTTCAAAACTGCAGCAAGAGTAGAAAAAAATGTTTCTTCAATAACAAAAATTATTTGAAATCATTAACCTAATTAACATTTTCACCTGGTCTTCATTTAATGTGCAAACAGGCAGTTGACGACAATAATTACTCAACTACAAACTAAGTGGCCAATTAGATACACAATTACCCAATTTCCATGCACAGAAGTGAATTTTAGCATTAAAAAAACTATTCCTAAGCATTATAAGTATAACATAGATATACAATTTAGTCTGTAATCAAACGATGTAACCTCTACTTGCCTTTTTTCAAATACTTACCTAGATACATTCTCTCATACTATCAAAATGACTCTCTGATATTACTAATGGAAGAATGATTATTTTGATAAATTGAGGCTACTATTTTTATGCATATCACCATTACAGTATATGATAATCATTCTATTCAATCAATTTCATTCATACAATCATCTATTAATTATTTAATAATAAGTTAGATGCTGATTGAGTCTTCTACTGCAAGGTTCTGTTCTGTAGGTAATGTAAAGATCAAGTCACAGAGGAGCATTATGTTAAGAATCGAGAGGGTAATATGATGTACACATATCTAATGAGAAGATAGAATGTGTTAAAAATAACAGCAAAAATACAGTATGTAAGTGAGTTCTCACATTTGAAACAAAGTTTGCTTTAGAAAATATGGAAAATGTTGAAGATATTTAATGGAACAATGAGAATAATCCATTAATTTATCCAGTGATTCATAAGTAACTATCACTCATGTACTGTATTAGCAAGCAAGCATTGTGTTAAGTAATGGGAATAAAAAATGTCTTATTCACAATTTTTTGTCAAATTAATCCTTGCAAACCAGCAATGGGTCTTTCATTTGTCTATGAAATTTGAATTTCCACAACTTTTTATAACACAAAAAATCAAAATGTGTGCTTTATTTCATTGTCTAATACCATCAGTACAATGTTGACAAAAGGTAAAGTGTGTATCTGTCTAGGATCTGATTTTAGAGGAAAAACATTAAATGTTTACCATTAAGTATGATGTTATAGATTTTTTTCATAGCTGCAATATGTCAGGTTGAAGAAGTTTTTGTCTATTCCTACTTTGCTAAGAGTTTTTAATGAAAAATAGATGTTGGATTTTACAAATGCTTTTTCTGTGTTTATTGAGATGACCATATGCTGGTTTCTTTTTTTAGCCTTTTAATATTATGCATAACATTGATTGCTTTTAAAATGTTGCATCAATTGCATTCCTGAGGCAGTCCCACTCGGTCATGATATATTTTCCCTTTTTATCTATTGATTTTTCAAATATTTTTTATGTTGATTTCTACTTTAGTTCTAACATAGTTAGAAAGCATACTGTGTGTGACACACAGAGAGCATACTCTATGTGACTTAATTCATTCTTTATTTAGTGACACTTGTTTTGTGGCACAGATGTGGTCTCTATTGGTAAATACTCTGTGTATTTGAGAAGAATGTGCAGCATTCTGTTGGTAGAATGTCTACTAGGTCAAATGGTATTTAGCATTGTTCAAGTCTTCTAGATTCTTGATGATTTTCTATTTGTCATATCAATCCTGAGAGTGATAGTGAAATTCAGCTGTAATTGTAGGTCTGGGTAACTCTCCCTGTAGTTGAGTCAGATTTTGTTTTTTGTATTTTGAAGCTTTGCTAAAAGTGCCTAAATGTTTAGTACTTCTAGGTCTTTGTGATGAATTCACTCCTTTAACATATGAAATGACATTCTTTAATCCTGGTATAGTCATTTGTTGTGAATTCTTATGTGTTTGACATGAATAGAGCCATTTCAGTATCTTTGTGACTTATTCTATTATAGTAAATTATTTATGAGAAACTGAATATTAATACTTTCCACCTATTTGTTTATCTAAAGTGCATTTAAAACAACCATTTCCACTTTTTACTGAAACACTTAATGGCAAAAAGTCTTTAAATATTATCCATCTTAACAATATAAAAATTGATTAGAATTGCATAGCTAGCTAACTGGAAGATATAATATATAGGTAATTTAAAACTATATCTTATCATCTGATGATATATTTATTGACAATGCATCAGGAATTCTTTGAAGCATTACATGTGACCAAAACAATTTCTTATTCCATTTTAAAACAGACTTGATTAATAATAAAATGTAATATTGCACTGCTAGGGCCAGAATAGAAATATATTATATATTTTTAAAGTCTTAAATTTGTCATAAGGGCTTTTTTTATTTTTTTAATTCCAAGTTTTCAACTTTTCTAAAAGAAAAAATATTGGGAGATATATTTTTTAATTCCCTTAAAGAGTCCTGAGTCAACTAATATTATATAAAACATCTAGAAGATAAAAAAAAAATTTGTAATCCTTGGGTAAAACTGAACAGATATCCTTGCTTGCCTTTGAACTCTTTTCCTACTATGTATTAAAGCTGCTTTAGCATCTAAAAAATAAATAACTGCTATGAATTCAATTTCCATCTTTATAAATTTCAATATATCCATCCTCATAATTTTATCCAATCACACTAGGTCTAAAAACATTTATAAATTGACCTTTTTTTGGTGGGAAAAAATGTGAAATTAATTTAATATTATTGGTGGTAGGAAACAAAATATTCCTACCACAAAGCATTATAATTTCATGTAAACATCACCTGAAATCTATTGTAAAATTTCAGAAGTAGAATTGAATAAGTGATAAGTTGGGATACATTTATAAAGACATAGCCCCTCTGGGAGAAATGCAGCTATATTTTTATTTTTCTATTTCAATTAAGTCAATGTATTCATATTAGAAAATTGTATTGGACAATGCAGGAAAGAACACAGGAAAGTAAAATATGTACACATCAGTATGCCAATGTTGCTGAAGCACACTGCAACACAAATTTTGAATGCTTTTGTCCTCTTAAATACTTTTAGAAGATTTTAAAATAAAAAACATACAAAAGTTTAAATGTTTAAAAAAACATAACAAAGAAGTGTGTGATATTGTTGGTAGAGAAGAAAAAAGCTACAAGAGTTCAAAAGAGAAGGAACAATCTATCAATCTATCCAGTGCAACATTGCTATTGTATAACAGGAAAAATAGACTGAGAGATTAGGTGGAGTAGTTAGGGCCACACTGCTGGTTAATGGTTCACATATTTCTAGGTGATAAGGAGATCCTTGTGATTCTAGCATCACAAACAGTTCTAGAATTTCTTTCAAAATGTAGGATTTCTCTTATGTGCACCTGAAATAGAACTGCACTAGGAGTGACTTTATTTTCAACATATACTAAAATAAGTATATTGTCATCAAGATGAATTTAATCAGAACTATGAGAATTGGTTATCTCCTAAACAGTAGCCAAAGAAATTGATTTTTGTATTTTTAAAGATTAAGAGGATCTGGTAAATATTCCTAAGTAGGAAAACTAAAATGCTAATTCTCAAGTATGTCTTTAACATTTTTTAAGATCAATCTGAAAATGAATGTTTTCGTTCACTGTCATTAAATTTTTTAAGAAAAATATTAAATTCTAAATGGTTTAAGAAATATTAGTTATAATATATGTAAATATACAAAATATTTACTATATTTATATTCAAATATAGTCTATATTAAGTTACATAATAATATACACAGTGGATATATGTCTGTGTCCAAATTTCCCTTTTCTAAAGTGTCACCAGTTTTACTGGATTTCAGCCCACACTGATTGACATCATTTTAATTTAATTACTTCTGTAAAGATCTTAGTTCCAAATAAGGTCACATTTTAGACAAGGTAGTTTAATACTACAACAAATCTTTTTTTGAGGTGGAGGACATAATTCAATGCATATACTGGGTTATGGCTATATAAAATTATAGGATAATATAATTTTTTTGCATTGCCACAAAAGTACTTTCAAATCAATTGATATCTAACTTTCTTCAAAAATCTCCTGAAGAGGCTTTCTTTAAGTTTAATATTTTCAAGGTCCAGTCTATCTAGTAAACATTGAAATCATTTGATTCAAATGTTCAAGGATCAAACTGCATTTGTTATTTTAAGCCTGCAACATCCCAACTTAATCCTGTTTCAGAACTTGTGACACCTGAGGAAATCTCTGGGTTAAAAGTTGACTGATTGTGAAGAGAACAGTCTATCATAATTTGGTCATCCTGCTATACCCAGTGCAGACTGGAAATGTGGAAATAACCTAAAAGTTGTCATTGGCTTTCTTGCAGACTTTAGAGCTTTCCAGTGAGCATCAGAAAAACCAAGCAAAGATGAAGCAGGTTGGCAGATCAAGTTCAAATTTTAATTTAATTTTAACTCCACCTCATACAAGCAAAGACTTACCTATTTAAGTTAAAGTGATAGTGATGTTATTTTTCTAATCCAGTTCCTCTAAAACACAATATATGCTGGAGTCATAAATCATATGTATGATTCATAATGTGTATATAATATAAATACATATATATTACTTATATACCCATATGTCACAAAACTCTTTTCACTGTTTAAAAGATCTTAGGATTTTTGGTGGGCTGGTTGGTTTTGTTTTGTTTTATTTTATTTATAGTTTTGGCCTGTAACATATACAGAGCTTTTTAGATATGTGTTCATGTGAAACACTAAGGATTTCATAGACATAACAGGTTATAAAAGCCAAATTACTTGTTACCAGAGAACCATAGAATGGCACTAAGTCAATTCCCCAATCTGAAATAATTGGCTAAAATGACAACTTGAAGGCAAATTTCTCTCTTCAAGGATGTACAAAGAAGTCTTACGACTGAAAACAATAATCACAGAGATTTACCTAGCAGGCTTAAAAGTCATTTCTATGTAACTTAATATTATGTCTGAAGTTAAAGTACATTGAGAGTAGGAGATAGCAGAAGAGCTGGTGTGAATGCCTAAGTTAGCAGCCAAGAGGTCACTTTCAAATGCTTGCCCTGGGAATGTTTTCACCTACTACAGAATAGAATTTTAATTTACAATGAGATGGTATATGAATTACAGAAGAACAAGCTGAACAAAATCTATAAAAAATTAGAATTTGCAATATATTGTTAATAGAAAAGAATAGCTATAATTACATAAAATACCTAGTTATTTTCACTGGTTTTAAATTTAGCCTGTAGGCTGTCTTCTACATAAACATAAATACATATGCATATATACAACCTACAGGCTAAATATGTATGTATGTGTGCATGTGTATATATTTATACACATATATACACATACACATAGAGAAACAGAGACAGAGAGAGAAAGAGAGATGATTCCTTCTTTATTAAGTCATACTTTTTTAAAAGCATGAAATTTTAGGATTGTAAAAGTATAGAATTCTAAGCTGTGACCAAGCAATTCTTGACCACGGCAACTTGTTTAATTTCAGGTGAAAAAGCAAAAGTAAACATTAAATATCTGTGAACTGAAATTACAAACAAAATTATAAAATAGCTGACATTTAGGTGTCACCCCTAATATCTTGTTTCAAACATAAATGAACCTAGTCTTATTCTGGAAATATCTAATCACCCATTATTCCTTATTTCTCCTGACTTTCTGTGTTTTTACTACTAAAAGCTATGAAATAGCTTGATTACCATTACCACCAACCCAGTGTATACCATGTCTCAAACATGAAGTTTAACTTTTCATAAATCACTTTCTCACATGTTTAAATCCACAATCAAATTCTAATTCATTTATTTGCTTCTGAGAACAAGATATAAGTTCCTTGAGGAGAGGCCCTGTGTCTTATTTGAATCTCAATATGTGGCAAAATTCCTAGAACACAGTGGGCACGCAATAAACATCTCCTAAATGGAAAAATCAGAAAGAAATGGCAGGGATTGATTTTAAAAATCAGGGCACCTGATTGAAAATAAGTGATAAGCTATTCAAGATAAACATTCTCTATTAACTTCTGTATGGTTTAGAAAAGTAATTCATTGATATTCAAAACCCACAAAGGTGAGGGCTGAAAAAAGACAAAAATTTGTTCAAGAGGTTACAGTGGAAAGGGAGGAAAGAGAGGGAGAGAGAGAGAGATAAAGAAAGGGAGGGACAGAGACAAGGGGGGAGAAAGGAAGAAAGACTTTTACAGTATGTGATACGGACTATTGAATATGTATCACCCGCTAGGAGCTATGTTTAACACTCTCAAGCTTATTAACTCATTTAATTCTGATATCTGAAGACAATCCCATGGAGGGACATTATATCTTTCTATTGAAGGGGATCTTGAAGATCTGGAAAGTTACAAGAGTTCCCCAACATTAGAGCTAGTAAGTGACCATGATTCAAAACCACATTGCTCTGTTTCATAGCTTGCACTATTGTCACTATTCCATCTCCCTATGTTGCCAGACTCTTTTTCTCAGATAAGAAAAACCAGACAGACCATGGTAAAACCTTCTTGCTTTTATTTTTAATTTTGTGTAGTGTCTGGCTCTGTGCGGAACCAGCAGCAGTGGGCAAGGTCTTGAAGTGCTGGCAGGAGAGAGCATGTTGAGATAAACTGAGCACACAGTTAATTAATAGGAAATAAGACTGTGACACTGTTGCTGACATCAAAGGCTAAACTTGATGCTCCAATTTCTGTGGAAGCTGGGACAGTGGAAATAGGGAAGAAATGTTCAGAGAATGTTTTTAACTATTGAGTTTTTCAAGTGTAAACTGGAATACATCCAAGGGAATATAAAACAGTCTGTTAAGAGAATACAAAGTTCCTACTCCTCTTTTAACATAGAATCATGCTCATTTAAAATATTATGCCCAGATGATGTATTTTGGTTTTATAGTAAAATAACCTAGTGACAAATTACATAAACAATAACTTGTCATATTCTAGTTATATAATATTTTTAAAATATACTATTTTTGTGATTTTTAATTCTCTATTATGTCTGGAGAAGTATGAATCAGAAGGCTATGATTTATTTTGGGTGCTTTCCTCAGACTGTACATAGACTCAGTAGAACTGTAGTTAAGTGATACAACCATTTGGAAGAGTCAGGTTGGTATGTGGAAGCAGGCTAAGAGCTTTGGACATAGAATCCAACAGTCTTGATTTTGACACTCAATTCTATTATTTAAGAACTCTGTGATTTTGCAAAAATGATTTCAACATTTTGAGTCTCAGACCTATATACCACTAGGAACAGTAATCAGGATACTTTCTTACAAAGAAAGGAAGCACATGAAAGCACTTGGCAACAGTAAGGCCTTATACAAGTCACTCTTGCTTTTGTTATTCTTTTTGTTTTGCACAAAATACTCCCTGAGTACTAATTTCTGTCCCAGCCTTGTGATCAGCACAGCAGGTATGCAATAGCCAAAAGCCCTCTTTCTAGTACTGAAGGCAAATGGGGGCTAAAGAGATCTACAGATACACTGTCTTTATTAGGAGAAGCACAGCAAGTATTTTCTGCAAGATACGGCAAGGTATTATGTTAGGGATTTTAATTACATTAATTCATATTATGCTCTCTACAACCTTATTGTCTAAACCACCATTATCCTCTTATTGCCATAAGCTGGTAGAGGAAGAACTGAAGTCTTGTCTGAGCAAACATGTCTTCAGAAAGACCACTGTGGCTTTTCCAGAGATACAAAAATAGTGGGGGAGATTTGGAGTAAGGAAAACAAGTTATGATGCTCTTGATTTAGCATTGTCATGGGAAAGATACTATCTAGATATCTATAGGGAGAATTATTCCAGAAATATATTGGAGGAAGAATTGATATGATTTTGTAATTGGATATTCTGTTGTTGAACATGGGATCCAGAGAGAGGCTCATGCTACAAAGAGATGTGGGGAAAGATGGAAAGATCTTTCTTAGTTTTGGACATGTCTTTAAGTTCCCCCATAGTATGTACAAGCTGAATTGTCAGGTATGTAGTGTGCTACCTGGGTTATAAGTGAGATATGAACTGTTGAGTGATAGTAGATGACAGCTCTGACACAGTCTAGAGGACACCAATATAACAGAGCAGAAGAAAGTGACACTTGCACATGAGACAAACAGTGCCTAGGCAAGTAGGAGAAATACTAAGAAAATATCTGGACAAAGAAATTAAAGGGACAGAGTATTTCAAGGAAAACATATTTATATATACACATACATATGTATGTGTGTGTGTGTATGTGATTAAAATTAAATGCTGCCAGTGGGGTGGAGCTCAAGATAGCAGCGTGAGCAGGGTGGAAGAAATCGCCTACAAAAACCATATATATTCTTAAAAATACAACAAATACAACTATTCCTAAAAGACAGACCAGAAGATACAGTACAACAGCCAGGCTACATCTACATCTGTGAAAACTCAGTACCTCACAAAGGGGGTAAGATACAAAGTCATGACCCGGCAGGACCCTAGCACTTCCTCCACCCCAGCTACCCAGCAGGAGGAAAAGAATCAGAGTGGGGAGGGAGTGGAAGCACAGGACTGCTAAATAACCAGCCCTGGTGATATGCACTGGGAGCAGAGACACACAACACATGGTGTACAGGATATTAGAGAAATGGAAGGGCAGGATCCAAGATGGAGACTGTGAGCTGTCCCCACATCCGGCTCCCATGGGGCAAAAGAAAAGCAGGCGGTTTTCAAAAGTCTTAAAGGGACAAGGGCCCAACAGCTGAATAAAATCATTGCAGCACACTCAGCCCAGTGGGCTGGGAGTCTTGAGGAACTTCGGGCACCCTGACTCCCTGCAGGGTGAAGCAGCCCCAGGGCCCCTGACGGTGATAAGCAGTCTGATATTTGTTCCCCCTGGCCGGGGCTGCAAACGAAATGGCTGACCTGCCACAGCTGGAGAAGATGGAGAGTGGCCACGCCCACAGTAACCACACAGAGTCTCCTCCCAGCATGCAGTTAACTGGACGGGCAGCAGAAGCTGGAGCAAGGTCTGGAAGGCACGAAGGGGCCAGTCCTGGTAGTAGACCATACTCGGCTTGGTGGCTATGTCCCTGCAGTGCTCTAGGCCAGCCTGAGGGCAGCCCTGCCCATGACAGTTCAGGGGATTATCCCAGAGATTGCCTCCCAGTGTGCAGGTAACCAGCATAGGCACAGAAGCCAGAGCAAGGTCTGGAAGGCACAAAGGGGCCTGACATTTCAGTAGAATGCACCCGGCATGGCAGCCACGCCCCCACAGTGCTCTAGGGTAGCCTGAGGGTGGCCCTGCCCATGGAAGCTCAGGCGATTATCCCAGAGACTTCCTCCCAGTGTGTGGGTAACTGAAACAGGCTGTGGAAGCTGGAGCAAGGTCTGGAAGGCATGAAAGGCCCGACCGTGCAGTAGAACACACCCGACATGGCTGCAACTCCCCGAAGTGCTCTAGGCTAGCCTGAGGGCAGCTCTGCTGACAGCAGCTCAGGGGGGTATCCCAGAGAATGCCTCCCAGTGGGTGGTTAACTGGCACAGGATGCGGAGAAGGGCAAGGTGAACAACAAGCAGGAAGGGAATTTGTTCTCCAAGCTGACACATGTGCCACTTGACTGTGACCACTTTGATCACCATTAAAAGACAGAAGAATCTGGTCCAGTCAAAAATAACTCAGATAACTCCAGAGAGAGGGCCAGGTGGAATATATTTAAACAATCTTCCTGAAAAAGAATTCAAAATAAAAGTCATAACCATGCTGATGGACCAACAGAGAAATATGCAAGAGCTAAGGGATGAAGTCAGGAGGGAAATTCAGAAATGAGACAAACGATTGACAGGCTTAAGAGCAGACTGTACGAGGTGCAAGAGACTGTTAATAGAATAGAAATCAGAGAACAGGAATACAGAGAAGCTGAGGCAGAGAGAGATAAAAGGATCTCTAGGAATGAAAGAATATTAAGAGAATTGTGTGACCAATCCAAACGGAACAATATTCACATTATAGGAGTACCAGAAGAAGAAGAAGAGAGAAAAAGGGATAGAAAGTGTCTTTGATGAAATAATTGCCAAAAACTTCCCAAGCTGGGGAAGGAAATAGTCTCTCAGACCATGGAAGCCCACAGATCTCCCAACACAAGGGACCCAAGGAGGACAACACCAAGACATATAACAACTAAAATGGCAAAGATCAAAGGCAAGGACAGAGTATTAAAGGCAGCCAGAGAGATAAAACGATCACCTACAAAGGAAAACACATCAGGTTATCATCAGATTTCTCAACAGAAACCTTAAAGGCCAGAAGAGAAGGGCATGATATATTTAATGCAATGAAACAGAAGGGCTTGAACCAAGAATAATGTATCCAGCACGATTATCATTTAAATTCGAGGGAGGGCTTAAACAATTCACAGACAAGCAAAAGTTGAGGGAATTTGCCTTCCACAAATCAACTTCTACAGGATATTTTAAAGGGACTGCTCTAGATGGAAGCATTCCTAAGGGTAAGTAGATGTCAAAAGAGAAAAAACTCAGAGCAAAGAAAGCAGACCATCCGAATACCAACTAAAGGCAAAAAATAAAATCAACTATCCACAAAAGTAGTCAAAGGAAACACAAAAGAGTACAGAATAAAACACCGAACATATAAAGAATGGAGGAAGAAGAACAAGAAAAGAGAGAAATAAAGAATCACCAGACTGTACTTATAATAGCTTAATAAGAGAGTTAAGTTAGACTGTTAGATAGTAAAGAAGCTACCATTGAACCTTTGGTAACCATGAATCCAAAGCCTACAATGGCAATCAGTACATATCTATTGATAATTACCCTAAATGTAAATGGACTGAATGAACCAATCAAAAAACACCGAGTAACAGAATGGATAAAAAAGGAAGACCCATCTATATGCTGCTCACAAGAGACTCACCTCAAACCCAAAACAAAGATATACACAAACTAAAGGTGAAGGGATGGAAAAAGATATTTCATGCAACCAACAGGGAGAAAAAAGCAGGTGTTGCAGTACTGGTATCAGGCAAAACAGATTTCAAAACAAATAAAGTAGCAAGAGAAAAAGGACATTACATAATGGTAAAGAGGTCAGTCCAACAAGAGTATATAACCATGATAAATATATATGCACCCAACACAGAGCACTGACATATGTGAAACAAATACTAACAGAATAAAAAGGAGGAAATAGAATGCAATGCATTCATTTTAGGAGACTTCAACACAACACTCACTCCAAAGGAAAGATCAACCAGACAGAAAATAAGTAAAGACACAGAGGCACTGAACAACACACTAGAACAGATGGACCTGACAGACATCTACAGAACTCTGCACCCAAAAGCAGCAGGATACACATTCTTCTCAAGTGCACATGGAACATTTTCCAGAATAGACCACATACTAGGCCACAAAAAGAACCTCACTAAATTCAAAAATATTGAAATCCTACCAACCAACTTCTCAGATCACAAATGTATAAAACTAGAAATAAACTGTACAAAAAAAAATGGCCCACAAACACATGAAGACTTAACAACATGCTCCTAAATAATCAATGGATCAATAACCAAATTAAAAAAGAGATCAAGCAATACATGAAGACAAATGGCAACAACAGCAAAAAGCCCAACTTCTGTGGGATGAAGCACAGGCAGTTCTAAGAGGAAAGTATATAGCAATCCAGGATTATTTATAAAAGGAAGAACAATACAAAATGAATAGTCTAAAGTCACAATTATTGAAATTGGAAAAAGAAGAACAAATGGGGCCCAAAGTCAAAAAAAGGAAGGACATAATAAAGATCAGAGAAGAAATAAATAGAATTGAGAAGAATAAAATAATAGAAAAAATCAATGAAACCAAGAGCTGGTTCTTTGAAAAATAAACAAAATAGATAAACCCCTAGCCAGATTTATTAAGAGAAAAAGAGAATCTACACCCATAAACAGAATCAGAAATGAGAAAGGAAAAATCACGAAGGATCCCACAGAAATACAAAGAATTATTAGAGAATACTATGAAAATTTACATGCTAATAAGCTGGAACACCTAGAAGAAATGGACAACTTTCTAGAAAAATACAACCTTCCAAGACTGACCAAGCAAGAAACAGAAAATCTAAGCAGACGAGTTACCAGCAAAGAAATTGAATAGATAATCAAAAAACTACCCAAAACAAAATCCCCTGGCCAGATGGATTCACCGCTGAATTTTATCAGACATATAAAGAAGACATAATACCCATTTTCCTTAAAGTTTTCCAAAAAATAGAAGAGGAAGGAATACTTTCAAACTCATTCTATGAAGCCAGCATCACTCTAATACAAAAACCAGGCAAAGACCCCAACAAAAAAGAAAGTTACAGACCAATATCCCTGATGAACATAGATGCAAAAATATTCAACGAAATATTAGCAAACAGAATTCAAAAATACATCAAGAGGATCATACACCATGATAAAGTGGGATTCATCTCAGGGATTCAAGGATGGTACAACATTCGAAAATCCATCAGCATCGTCCACCACATCAACAAAAAGAAGAACAAAAACCACATGATCATCTCCATAGATGCTGAAAAAGCATTCGACAAAATTCAGCATCCATTCATGATAAAAACTCTTAACAAAATGGGTATAGGGAGCAAGTACCTCAACATCATAAAGGCCGTATATGACAAACCCACAGCCAACATCACACTTAACAGCAAGAAGCTTAAAGCTTTTCATCTAAGATCGGGAACAAGACAGGGATATCTACTCTCCCCACTGTCATTCAATATACTACTGGAGGTCCTAGCCATGGCAGTCAGACAAAACAAAGAAATAAAAGGCATCCAGATTGGTAAAGAAGAAGTCAAACTGTCACTATTTGCAGATGACATGATATTGTACATAAAAAACCCTAAAGACTCCACTCAAAAACTACTAGAATTAATATCTGAATTCAGCAAAGTTGCAGGATACAAAATTAATACACAGAAATCTGTTGCTTTCCTACACACTAATGATGAGCTAACAGAAAGAGAAATCACCTAAACAATTCGATTCACAATTGTATCAAAAAGTATAAAATACCTAGAAATAAACCTAACCAAGGAAGTGAAAGACCTATATAGTGAAAACTCTAAGACACTCCTAAGGGAAATTAAAGAGGACACTAGCAAATGGAAACTCATCCCATCCTCTTGGCTAGGAAGAATAAATATTGTCAAAATGGCTATACTACCTAAAGCAATCTACAGATTCAATGCAATCCCTATCAAACTACCAACAGCTTTCTTCAATGAACTGGAACAAATAATTCTAAAATTCATATGGAACCACAAAAGACCTCGAATAGCCAAAGCAATCCTGAGAAAGAGGAATAAAACAGGGGGAATCGCACTCCCTTACTTCAAGCTCTCCTACAAAGCCACAGTAATTAAGACAATTTGGTACTGGCACAAGAGCAGACCCTCAGACCAGTGGAAAAGAATAGAGAGTCCAGATATTAACCCAAACATATATGGTCAATTAATATACAATGAAGGAGCCTTGGATATACAATGGGGAAATGACAGCCTCTTCAGCAGCTGCTATTGGCAAAACTGGACAGCTACATGTAAGTGAGTGAAACTGGACTATTGTCTAACCCCATATACAAAAGTAAACTCAAAATGGATCAAAGACCTGAAGGTAAGTCATGAAACTATAAAACTCTTAGAAAAAAACATAGGCAAAAATCTCTTGGACAAAAACATGAGCAACTTCTTCATGAACATATCTCCCCGAGCAAGGGAAACCAAAGCAAAAATGAACAAGTGGGATGAAAATAAGGTGAAAAGCTTCTGTACAGTAAAGGACACCATCAGTAGAACCAAAAGACATCCTACAGTATGGGAGAATATATTCATAAATTACATATACGATATGGGGTTGACATCCAAAATATATAAAGAGCTCATGCACCTCAACAAACAAAAATCATATAATCCAATTAAAAAATGGGCAGAGGATCTGAACAAACACTTCTCCAAAAAAGAAATTCAGATGGCCAACAGGCATGTAAAAAGTTGCACCACAACACTAATCATCAGAGAAATGCAAATTAAAACCACAATGAGATATCACCTCACAGCAGTACGGATGGCCAACATCCAACACAAACAACAAATGTTGGTGAGGATGTGGAGAAAAGGGAACCCTCCTAAACTGCTGGTGGGAATGCAAATTAGTTCAACCATTGTGGAAAGCAGTATGGAGGTTCCTCAAAAAACTCAAAACAGAGATACCATTTGACTCAGGAATTCCACTCCTAGGAATTTACCCTAAGAATGCACCAGCCCAGTTTGAAAAAGACAGATGCATCCCTATGTTTATCACAGCACTATTTACAATAGCCAAGAAATGGAAGCAACCTAAGTGTCCATCAGTAGATGAATGGATAAAGAAGAAGTGGTACGTATATACAATGGAATATTATTCAGCCATAAGAAGAAAACAAATCCTACCATTTGCAACAGCATGGATGGAGCTAGAGAGTATTATGCTCAATGAAATAAGCCAAGCCGAAAAAGACAAGTATCAAATGATTTCACTCATAAGTGGAGTATAAGAACAAAAAAAAAAACTGAAGGAACAAAACAGCGGCAGACTCACAGATCCCAAGAATGGTCTAACATTTACCAAATGGAAAGGGGCTGGGGAGGATGGGTGGTAAGGGAGGGACCAGGGGGAAAAACGGGCATTACGATTAGCAGACATAATGTAGTGGGTGGGGCCATGGGGAGGGCTGTACAACACAGAGAAGACAAGTAGTGATTCTATAGCATCTCACTATGCTGATGGACAGTGACTGTAATGGGGTATGCGGTGGAGACTTGATGATGTGGGGAGTCTAGTAACCATAATTTTGCACATGTAACTGTAGATGAATGATACCAAAATAATTTTTAAAAAATATTAAATGCTGCCAAGTAGGTCTAGTTTAAGTAAGGTGTTAGGGATTTCCTTTTAATTTAATCAAAAGGAAGTAATTGATAACTTCGGTTTTTCAGAGGAATGGTCTGGGGGAAGCAGAGAAATACCAACTAAGATGAAACTTATTTATCTTATTCACAGCTATGACACCAAATTTGCGGTGTTTTCCCCCACACCAACCAACTCTCCAACTCCCCAGATACCAACCAGGTGTCCTACAATTCAATTCTGAAACTAACTAACCAGAGTTTTCACAGACCCCACAGGTTAAGGACCCAGATCCCATTTCAGATGTCAGTCACCAGTCTGGGCCTTCTGCACTTCTGACTGACCAGCTGTGAACTGGAGTTTGCCATAACCCCTCCTTTATAATTGGATAATTTACTAGAAGGGCTCACAGACTCAGGAAAGCACTTTCCTTACAGTTACCGGTATATTAAAAAGGACACAACTCAGAAACATCCAAATGGAAAAACACACATATGGCAAGGTTTGTGGGAAGTAGTGTGGAGTTTCCCTGCCCTCTCTGGGGGCATCACCCTCTTAGCATCTCAATGTGTTCTACAATCTGGAAGCTCTCCAGACCTCTTCCTCTAGGTTTGTTTATGGAGGGTCCATTATGTAGGCATGATTGATTAAACCATTGGCCATTGATGAATAACTCAATGCCTAGTCCCTCCCTTCTCCATGGAGGTCAGAAGTGGGACTAAAACCCTCTATTTACATGATTGGTTTTTCTGGCAGCAAACTCCCATTCCCCAAGAGTCACTTAACATAAATAAGTTATGGCTGAACGGGACAAACTGTGAATAACAAAAAATGTTTTCTCACCCTTACCACTCAGAAAATTCCAGAGGTTTTAAAAGCTCGGTGCCAGGAACTGGGAATGAAGACTCAATATATGTTTCTTATTGTACCACATGTAGATATTACATCAGATTTCAGAATGAGTGACAAGTGAGGAAATGAAGATAACAGATATAAACAACTTTCCAAGAATATGGGAGCTACTGGGAATCAGGATTAAAGGGCTAAGAAAGCAGAAAGAAAAAAGGGAAAATTGCTGTGTACAAATTGTCCAAAGTGTTAAAATGGAAAAAAACAATCCATGGACTTGGAGTAGCTCACGTAGATGTAAAACATTAGAATTAGAGAAAAATGACATAGTTGTCCTTGGAGTCAATACTAACTTTCACCTTTTTCTGGCATCCCAACGTGTCTGGATATGAAAGTGATTTCATATCTTTTTTTCAGAATTAGTCCTCACTGAACAAATTTGAACTTTTCATACCAGCCAGGAGCTTCTTGTCTGCATTTTTGCATCCACGACCCCTGTGCTATTCTGGGCTCCATTTGGATGTTCAGATCATTAGAATGGGTCTCAGTAATTTGCCTTGAAGGCCCTTTCTAAGAGCTCTGTCTGAAGATAGAGATTTCTTTATAAGGAAAGGAAAATACTTTTTTTTAACTGAATCTGTCAATATACAAGGCAGAAACCAATATACTATTTTTCCCCATTAGTTTTGCATACTTAGCTATTTTCACTTTCAGTGTGGACATTTCTGCTAGCAATTTCCTATGCCTGGTGACAATTTGCAGGCAATGGATTATGTGGCATTATGAGCAAATACTTTGTGTCATCAGGCTGCCAACAGGTTAAAATGAAACACTTTTCACTAAAGGTGTAGACTCCTTGTGAGGAGCGTTATAGCCTGTGAATTAAATAGCATTCCTCTGTATGAGAGTTGCATTCAAGAGTAGAGCTTGAAACCCATGCCCTAAGTTTTACATGGAAAGATAAAGACATGACTAAAAGATGAAAACTAAAATGACATCTTAAGGAAAAAAGAATAGAACATGCTATCTAAAACATGAGGTGAACAAAACTAGATATTTCAGAGTGATTTATTTAATGTAATATTGATATTCTTGTATCAGGAAGATATCTATATTATATTGCCAGTATTAGGTATTTTGAAATGTGCTTTAACCCTTAGATAAAAGCTAATGCATATAACATTATTTTAAGTTACATTTAGTACCCTAGAGATTATTTATTATAAAATTTCTGATATTTTTATTCACTGAACATATACATAAATAGCATTTTTATGCATGGGCAAAACTTACATTACTGATTGTAGTTTATCAAATAGTACATGTGATTTAGGATAAATGCATTATGTAAACTACTGCTCTATGCTATAAGTGAAAAGTAGAACACAAATCATTTGGTCTAAAATATAGTATTTATACAATGTGATCTAATATTTAAGACTTTTATATTTTATTTAGCACTTATTATTCTGTAATGTATTTCCTTAGGCTTCATTTCCTCTTAATTCTGAAAAACAGCATTCCTTATTCATGTACTGGCTGATCAAAGACTCATATGTAGCACAGTTCAGATTAGAAAAACAGATCTTGAGATTCATAAGCCCAATCACTGAAAAATTAATAGGGTCAAATCATATTGTTTTTAATATTTTCTTGAAAAAAATATGAAAAATAAAATTGAGGACAACATAGTTTTCATATAATTTTTAAAGAGAAAATAACATTTTTAACCAGTGTATACTTCCTCTCTAATAGTAAAGATAAATCATAAATATATTTTAAACAATGTATTTTTTGTTTCTTGATTTAATTAAAGATTGTTTCACTTAAGATGCAAGTTTTAGTGTCTTAAAACTTATATAAGAAATTCTTGATTAGAATGGTATAGCAGATGCTGGTAGTATTTAGTAATCAAACTGGAATAAATCACCACTGTAAGAAATTTCATTTTCATTTTCAATATACTTCCTTTAGAGATAGGGACCATGATAACTGGAATCTGAAATACAGTAATCAATGTGATAAAATCATGGAAAGTATTATGAATTAAAAATAAATGAGCTAGACCCCAAAAGAAAGTTACAGAAGACAAAATAAATGGTATAAATGCTTTATCAGCACTAGAGCAAGCTACATTACTGAGTGATTGCTGACACTGGAAAAGATAAGGCATTAATACTTAAAGGGAAGTGTGTCAATATATTTTATTATTTTGTCTCAATATAAATGCATTTGGAATTCTGAAACTGGAGTAAGCAAAGTGAAAGTCTGCTGGTCTGTAGTGTGTCTGCTAGGTTATCAAGACTGTCTCCTTGAACCAAATTGATGTCAAGGGACAACTGCTGGCAGCTACAGAAATCAGGCAATGGAGACTGCCTGCTGAGAGAAAACTTTCTTACTGTAGCTGTGGTACCTGAAAACTACCAAATATCTAAGAGCTGCCAATCAGTTTCAAACCACAGAGGATACTGTAGAAAAAGCAAGTTCCTTTTCACTTTGCTTATATATTAAGCAGAGCATGTTTTTTTATTATTCAATTTGATCAGCATTTGATCTAAATATTCTAGAGCAGGTTTTCTCAACCATGGCACTTTAGACATTATGGGGCAGATGATTTATTGTGGGAAGCCTTCCTGTATGTAGGGCAGGATGTCTGCAGCATCCCTGACTCTACCCACGAGGTCAAGAGCATGCCTACTCCTGAGTTATGACAAACAAAAAAAAGTCTCAGATGTTACCAAATATACTCCAGTGGGCAAAACTGCCCCTTGCTGAGAACCACTGTTCTATAGTATTTTAGTTATATAAATATAACAGAATTTTACGCTGATTAAGTTTTGCCTCATTCATATCTTTAAAAAGGAGATTTTAATAATACCTATTTTGAGGGACTGATGAGGTATAAATGACAAAATGAATGAAAGAGTGTAACATTTTATAAACTAAATTATAGCTATTATTCTTGACTATCAGAACTTCTAATATAAAATCAGTCCTCATCATATTCTTAGCCAATTTTTATTCAAACAATTTTTGTATTTGACTTTAAAACTGGTAAAAAAATTTAAATGTATGATGTTGCTCCTTTAAATTTTGTCTTATAAGACATAATATTTGAAAGGAGGCACAGTTTAACCATGTGATCTAAAGTTTAGAGCCCGGAAGTTGCTACTTTAATAAGTATTCACTTTGTTGAATGAAATATAACATTAAATTACATCACATTATTAGAAAAGGAAACTAATGATGGATATTTTTATGGAAATTTACAGATTATACCCTCACTTGTTAAATCAGCACTCTATTCTACAAGAGTCTACCTATCTTGATATTATTTCATTACTCACAACGTTTTCTGAGTGTTCTAAGTCACAGTTCTAAAATTCCAATAAAATATGTGTGTTCTTTTTACTTCAATTTTAGCCTTTAAAAAATATTCATATGTAAAGTGAATTCTTGAAGGTTCTGAAGATATTATACTCTTTTTTGGCTTTCAATTTTACTGATAAGCAATCTTTTAGTTTAAATCTTTTTTCTTTGTAAGTAATCTACTTTTTTTTTTCTCTGGTTGCTCTTAATTTTTTTCTGTCAGGTTTTCTGCAATTTGACTATGATGGGTCTAGGTCTAGGTTTTGCTTTTATTTATCCTGTCTGGGACTAAGTGGGCATCTTCAAATTTAGGATTCATATCTCTTCTTTTTTTTCAATTCTGGAAATGTATCCACCATTATCTTAAAATATTGCCTCTCCCTCATTTTCTTTCTTCTCTTTGTACTGCCTAATTCTGTCATGTCTTTGCTTCCCTGTTATATTCCCCATCTTGACTTTTCAGTACTTTACCTTTATAATTTCTGCTATCCTCCAGTTTACTAATCTGCTTGTTTGCAAACTACTGTTTAACCTATAGTTTAAAATTTAGCATTGATGTCAACATTTTCAAGTCTAAAAGATTTAATTTCAAATTTTTTTAATTTCTCATTTTAATATTTAAAATTTTTAAAAATCTTAAACATTTCTTATTTTATCTTAAAACTTTCCTCTATCCTAAACATTCTTATTCACATTGTTCTGTTATCAAATGTCCATGCTATGCTAACTGTCCTGTATATTTTGTTGGGTTACTTTCCCATGCACGTTATACAATACTGTTATTATTAGTCTATGTATAGCATTTTTTTCCAACATGGGAGTTTCATTCAAGCAGGGTCATAGAACTTCTTTACAAAAAAAAATATATATATAAAAATCTTCCAGGTCCCTAGGGATTTCATCAGTTCCAGGTGAGGTGTTATGCTGGTTTCTTAGTTTGTGCTTCCTATACCTAGCACATTATGAAAATTCAGAAAACCACATCCAAGCTACTTGTAGTTTGTATTACTATTTATCAAAGAGAATTATTTCTGTTACTACTTGGAAATACAGAAAGGTAGACTAGCTTCTTCCTGTTAACAGTATTTTTCTTATCAGACCTTTGTGGGTATGAGGGTTTTCATAGAGCCCCAACTTTACTCAGATGTCTTTTTCATCTAGCCATTTCACACTTGTTGAAAACCCTGCTACCTGTATCTGTCCGGGCATCAAAATTCCAACCCATAGTTTGTACCGCTACGTTTTAGTGTAATATACAACAGAGTCTTAGGGCATTGGACTGTGCCCTTGGCACTTTGAGTTTTTGCTTTGTTTTGACACCTGGGGATTTCACTTACTTTCTTTTGTGATTAGTTGTATTAACCTACTTCTGTTTTGGTTGCTATATTTTACACAGTATTTCTACATAAATGGAATGGTAGCTAGTATATATCAGCTCAGTTTACTACCCCACTGAAAGTATCCCTTCCTTCTTTATTTAAATACATAAATCTAAAACTTAACATTTTTTGGCACATAAGCTTAAAATGAAATGAATTATATAATAAGGAAATACACCTTATTATAATAAAGGCCAAGAGTCATTATACCATCTTGATAATATATTATGTGAATCCATTTAACAACACTAAGGAAAAGTCTATTTAACAAATGTTTCACAAAAGCATTCAAAATGTAAATTGCATTGTGCTTACTAAAGATGGAGGAAGCCACAGTGGAAATAAAACAATGAAACCTTTGGGACTGACAGTGATCAGCCCGTCCCTCATTTCAGCTGCATACTAAACAGAGAATTAGAAAACCTCTGTAGCAAATTTGTGATTATGCTTCATTACTTAATCACTGTTTAACATACATATTCCAGTAATGACATATACACTGAAACTTTCTGCAAAGGAAATATATATATATATATATATATTTTTTTTTAAATAGTGTATACACTCATAAACCCGTAAAAAGAGAATTTAGTTTTCAAGCATAGATATGGAGTATTTAAAGGAAACTTTCAGAGGAGGATAATGATGTCCTGAGAGATTACTAATTACTAATAGAGACAGAAAGGGATATATAGGGCCCATATTACTCTATACTTTATCTGAAGTTAATTGCTTTAATTTGGGGTTTTCTAAAAGCTAAGATGAATTATTGTTGATGTATTCTTTTTAATATCACTTGATGTTTATTTCTGATTACAGTTTGAAGATAACTTATGAGTATTTTTCTCTTTTAAATATCTTTCTACCTGTAGTATCCTTAATAATATATATGCATGTAATTTTCTTCATTAAGTAATGCATTACTTAATTGTCATAAGCTAAAGAGAAACATATTTTTATGTTTATATTTTCAAAATTCCAAAACTGTAGCATTCCTCAAGAAAGAAATTCTGATCCAAAATACAATAGATGAACTGAATACTGTGTCATGGTTAATAAATATGTGTGTGCACAGAACTCACAGCTTTTTCTCACTTGTTATTAAAAAAAAGGGTTTGTTCCAAAATTAAGAGGTTTAATATTAGACCTTTATTACACCATAAAATTATTTATACTTATGTAACAGCTAATTTGACAGCTATCCAAACAAGCACATACAGCCTCAGTAATTTGCTACATCCCCACTATTCCCCATGATGCTTTGATCATGCATTTTGCTCTTTCAAATTTGTTTTTCTTACAGTGGTTGTTATGAGATGGATTGTGTCCCACAAAAAGATGTGTTGACATCTTACACCGCAGTACCTTGAAATGCAATCTTGTAAATAGAGTGTGGTAGATATAGTTAAGATGAAGTCATACCGGCACAGGGCAGATCTTAAGCTATTATGACTGGAGTCCTTATAAAAAGGAGATTGCCAAGTGAACACAGATAAACAAGAAGACAACAGCCATGCAATATGGAAGAAAAGATTGGAGTAATGCATTTACAAGACAAGGAACACTGGGGTTGCCAGAAGCTGGAAGAGCCAAAGCAGGATACACCTTTAGAAGCACTGGAAGTAGCATGGTCTTGCTGCAATTTGATTTCAGACTTCTGGCCTCCAGAACTATGAGTGGATAATTTTCTGTTGTTTCAAGCCACCCAGTTTTTGGTATTTGTTAGGAAACAAATGTAGTGGTATTAAAGGAAAAGTGAAAATTGTCTTGTATGTTTGTCTTTATCATAAATGGAGAAATGAATACAACCACCACTTACTTATACTATTATTATCATTTTTGCTTGGCTCCCATAAGTATTAATCTTTATACTTCCCCTCCTTAAACTCAAAGGGCTTCAGCTCAGCATTCATATTTAGACTTTTCTATTTGAGACATGGTTTTTCACTAGTAAGAACTAGTAAAGACAAAAGTTTACTAAAAGACAAAAATATGTTTCGTTTATTCATTAAAGGAACAGTTACTAAAATGGGTATAAATATACCTTTCATCTGAAAAGAAATTAAACATTTATAAGGAAATTACACATATTCCTTATTTGGTCTCTTCAAAAACCATAGATATTAAATGGAAAGGTAGCACTTTTCTTGTGTTA
This sequence comes from Smutsia gigantea, assembly GCA_032199065.1. NCBI lineage: Eukaryota > Metazoa > Chordata > Mammalia > Pholidota > Manidae > Smutsia > Smutsia gigantea. Next base: position 742,628 of record JAVSCE010021375.1, on the reverse strand, counting down.
TAGATAAAACACACACATATATATATATTTTGCTATATCTAAAACTATATAAAAATAGTTTTGTCAATATAGTTATTAAATGGCACAGTTAGAACAGTCTTTTTTAATAACCAGTAAGTGATTTTCTAATATGAAAAACTATTCTGTCCAATTTTGTTAAAAATAAATAGAAAACTGAGACATGCAGCTCTTCTGTAAGAAAAATGTTGCAAAAATCAACATAGGTCTGTAAGTGCATTGTTAAAGTAGTTATAGAACAACTAGGAATGAGCAAGTATCATTTTTGTTATATTTGAACAGCAAGGCAGCTAAAGTAGAAGAAAATGTTAAGAAGCAAGATAACTAGTAAATGAAGGAGAGACATACAAGGTTAAATTCCAATTACAGCTAATTTTTTCCTCTATGTATTGCATTTGTAACCAATTATCTTAAGAGAGAAAGTAATGTAACCAAAGAGAAAAGGAAAGCAATTCATCACCCTATGACTCATGAAGAATTATTTCCCATCAATTGCACACAGAAATGTTTTTTGTGCACAAAACATGAGGGCTTCATATGTGTTTCAGTCATGGGGCATGAAAACTTTGATTCAACCAGTGACTGCAGTTGTATAAGAATTCTCCAGTCTGGTAAGTGGCTGCTACTACATGCCTTGAAAGTAGATACTATCTCCTTTGCTGAAGATTTCAGGAGATTCATGTTTGTTTTCACCAAAAAGTCATATTTGGCCAAAAGAAGGGAACTAAGGATTTGGTATCCACAAAGAATGTTTTCCACTCTTTGTTTAAGAGGGAAACAACTAAAAACAAAAGCAATAATCCTGGTAATATTTACTGTGGCTTAGAGGAGAAGCATTTTAACATTTTATATAATTCTTAATTTGGTTTTTAAAAGCTTGGGAAAGTGGCTTAGAGGGATAAAAGTAAACAAAGCTCAACTCAACCCAACCAATAAGACTTCCTAAGAATGACATGTGCACCAATTGCTAGTAGCAAGTAGTAACCATTGTATTCTGTTTTCCCAAGTACCAGAAGCTCCAAGCAGAACTGTCTGCAAGAGAGAAGGCAAGGCTCTCTTTCTTAGCCAAACTGTAGCAATCCACAGGGTAGCTAGCATTTGATTATTAATATGAACTGTTTGGGCCATTAGTTGTTACCTGCTCAAAAACTTGTGTGGTGCTGTTTTGCTCTGGACTTTCTTTCCTGCTGTCAAATGTAGTTAAAATGTGCCTCTGGGATCAAATGTCATAGGGGAAATGCACAGTTGGAGTGATTTCATAAGACTTCATCCTGTAGGAATCCTGGTGGAAAACTAAATTAATTCTTAATACATACTATTTTGTGCTAACTTTATCACTTCCTAAACCTGAGGATAGAGACAATATTTGTTAATAATGTCCTGAGGTTTTAGAGTCAGTATGCACACTTATAATTCATTTTATCTCTTTTGAAATAGCAGTTGCTATAAATTGATTTATTCCCTGTTGATGTTTGAAGTTGCTGTCAGAGAGCTGTTTTTATTTTAGTTTTTGGTAATTACATTAATTTAAGCCTTCTGTTGGCTTTTTATAATATTAACAAAGTAAACGGGAAAAATACTACTATATCATTTGCTACTAACATCCACAGGAATATTTCAAAAGGAGCATCATACTTAGAAACACTTTCCTATGGATAATTCATTACAAATAAAATGATATCAAAGCACACGTCATTAGGTTCACACAAACCCATTTTACAGAATTAAAGAATGAAAGATCTAGAATTGAAAAGATTAGATTTCTTCAATGTCTAGCCTATATGCCTCTCTTGTAGGTAGGACCATGTATTTAGCATTGCCAACTTATCTCTGTCACACAGAACAACAAATAGTTATTACCTTAAATTTTAATATCAAAATGACTTCCTATTTAAACAATTTTAAATGACATATTAATCTTTTATAACTATCATTATAATTAATCACAATCCATTGATACTTAGAAGGAAACATGGTCCTACTTACAAGGCACTTCTATAAGCTACTGGTACTTTACCAATAAAGAGATGATTCAAAGGCACAGGCTTGAAAGGTGAACGTCAGGCAGAATGTTCTCTCTAGTGAATATATTAATGAGTAAAAGAATATATGAATGGGTGGATAAAAACGAGGGCTCCCTAGAATAAAAATTCACATACCAGCACAAATCTTATTGTCCTCTGATGAAGAAAATATCATGATACACACTCCAAGGAGTAGAGATCATGCCTAAAATGCTGAAGTACATATTGTCATGTTAGTGGAACTGTTACTAATATATAAATCCACAAATGTTCACTTCTGGCATATATTATGATTCCATATCTGGGAAAAAACATTTAGACTTTTAAATTTGTATGGGGAAAAAATCCATGGAGTGTCATCTATTTTCCATTTTGTTTTGTTGTGAGGTTTACTATAACCTAGAACTTACAAAAGGTTTTATTTTAGGAGGTTGAGGGACAAATCCATTTATAGGTCCCAAATTTGAAACTAAAATGATTATAAGACCAATGTATACAAACAAAAATAGGCATGCTGGTTATTTCAGTGTTTAAATGAATAATGTTAAATGCAAAAGAGCATGATTCAAACTAAGATCTAACTTCTGGTTTTTTAGATTTACCAGTGACTGCATCCAATTTTATTAATGGTATTTTATCAGAAATATCTATTCGTAAGCACAATATCAATAGATATCAGGGAAAAATACTTTATGTGTATTCCTGTTTATTAGAAATTGTTGGGGGAAGAAAATGCATGGCCAACTGATACTGACAAGATTGTTTTCTTTAAGATATTCCTGTCTGCTGACAATTATGGCTGATGCCTGGCAGTGTTTCCAATCTACAGAATAATCATTTTCTTATGTTACTGGCCTCCAGCATAGTTTAGAAGCACTTACTTTCCCCAAAGACTCACAGCATACCCTTCATATGAGAATAATTCTCAAATTCTACAATAGAGAACATACAGTTTTTATAAACCAATAGAGAAATTTCAGTTCTTCTGATCCCTCATTTCCACAGTGGAGAGAATAGGCTCTGAGATGAAGTGATGTTGTGAACCCTCGGTACTTTGAGAGGACAATCATCAGCCCCACTAAAGGGAACAGAAGCAAGCAGCATATTTTAGAGAAAAGCAGAACAGACTGATGATGGTTGTGTAATCCAGTTTTCCCATGCTCCTTTTAGATTTCCTGAAATTTTTTTTCTGACTTTTACAAGCTGTTTTATAAATGTTTAAGGGATTATTCTGCCTAAAGAAATGCAGTGGGGACTATGAAAGTCATATTCTACCATTTGTGAAAATTATTTTGATTATAGAGATGAATTTAATGGGGAAAATGTCTTGAGTATGAGAATATGTGCCCAAATGCTTGTATTATGACAAAGTACAACTACCATCCCAGGAATGGATTAAAGATGGCGGTGTGAGAGGAGAGACAGAAACTTCCTCCTAAAACTACATCTAATACGAAAATATAACTAATACAACTACTCTTGAAAGAGCAACAGGAAAGAGGACTGCACCAAACGGCATACACCTGGAGACAAGAGCAGACCTCACGGAACAGGGTAACATACTAAAGCTTTGGCCTGGTGGGATCCAAGCCCTTCCCCCACCACAGCTCACGGGTGAGAGGAAGAGGAATGGAGCAGGGAGGGAGTGGAGAACTGGGACTGCAGAATAACTAACTCTGGAGATCTGCTCTGGGAGCACAAACCTACATTTCATGGTGCTTGCATGATACTCTCATAATTAGGGGGTTGGAAAGATAAGGTAGGCAGAATTCCTGGAGAGACTAAGATTCCAGCTGCCTGTGGAAAGCAGAGATCCATATCCAGCAGCTCAGGGACAAAAGAAAGGCAGGCAGTCTGAGATACTTCCTAACAAAGAAGCCCTTAGCAAGAGAGCTGCTAGAGTGGCAAGGATTGCACAGAGCTTACCCCTCAGGAGAAAGGACAGGTAGACAAAATTGCCTGGGTGTACTCTGCCTAGCAGGTTGGGAGCTTTCACGATCTACAGGTGCTCCAGCTCCCTGGCTCCCTACACAGCTCCAAAAACCCCTTCGGCGAATGGCAACCTACTGCGCCTTTTATCTGGCCAGCCCCACCGGGATTGCCAACGAGGAAAGGCAGTGGAGACAGGAATAGCAGCCAGGAAGCAAGAAACAGCTCTTTCCTCCCCCCAGGCAACAATACCCCTACCCTGCAACCCCCAACATTGCTTCAGGGGTTGAGCAGCTCCAGAGAGTAGAGCTTCTGGGCACTAGAGGGGGCCATACACAAATATGAAATGCCAAAGAAACCTGGTCCAGAGTAAAATTATTAATACAACTCCTGAGAAAGATTTAAATGATATCGACCTCATGACTCTCCCTCAAAGAGAGGTCAAAATAAAAATCATTAACATGCTCATGGATATACAAAAAGGTATTCAAGAACAGAGGAATGAACTCCAGTCAGAGATCCAATCACTGAAGAGCACAATGGATGGTATTAAAAGCAGATTGGATATGGTGGAGGAGATGATAAATGGAATAGAAACTACAGAAGAGGAACATAAAGCTGAGGCACAGAGAGAAAAAAGGATCTCTAAAAATGAAAGAATACTGAGAGAACTGTGACCAATCCAAATGGAAAAATATTCATATTATAGGGGTACCAGAAGAAGAGAGAGAAAAACGTATAGAAAGTGTCTTTGAGGAGGTGATTGCTGAAAACTTCCCCAATCTGGGGAAGGAAATAGTCTCTCAGGCCATGGAGGTGTGCAGATCTCCCAACAGAAGGGATCCAAAGAAGGCAACATCAAGACATATAGTAATTAAAATGGCAGAGATCAAGGATAAGGACAGACTATTAAAAGCAGCCAGAGAGAGAAATAAGATCACATACAAAGGAAAGCCCGTCAAGCTATCATCAGACTTCTCAACAGAAACTTTACAGGCCAGAAGGGAGTGGCATGATGTATAATGCAATGGAGCAGAAGGGCCTTAAAACAAGATTACTTTATCCAGCAAGATTATCATTTAAATTTGAAGGAGGGATTAAACAATACCCAGATAAGCAAGACCTGAGAGAATTTACCTCCCACAAACCATTTCTACAGTGTATTTTGGAGGGACTGCTATAGATGGAAGTGTTCCTATGGTTTAATAACTGTCACCACAGGTAATAAAAAAATATTAAAGAAAGAAGAACAGATAATTACTAAGCAAATGTAAAATTAAATTAACTATCCACAAAGTCATTAAGGAATAGACAAACAGTCACGAATACGATACCTAATATATAAAGAATGGAGGAGGAAGAAAAAGGAGGAGAGAAAAAAAGGAACCTTTAGATTGTGTTTGTAATAGCATATTGAGTTAAGTTAGACTCTTAGATAGTAAGGAAGTTAACCTTGAACCTTTTGTAACCATGAATCTGAAGTGTGCAATGCCAATAAGTACATACCTATGCATAATCACCCTAAATTTAAATGGTCTGAATGCACCAATCAAAAGACATAGAGTCACTGAATGGATAAAAATACAAGATCCATCTATATGCTGCCTACAAGAGACTCACTTTAAACCCAAAGACATATATACACTAAAAGTGAAGGGATGGAAAAAGACATTCAATGCAACTAACAGGGAGAAAAAAGCAGGAGTTGTACTTGTATCAGACAAAATAGACGTCAAAACAAAGAAAGTCACAAGAGACAAAGAAGGACATTACATAATGATACAAGGGTAAATCCAACAAGAAGACAGAACCATTATAAATATCTATGCACCCAGCTCAGGATTACCCACATATGTGAAAGAAATACAGAATTGAAGGGGGAAATAGAATGCATTGCATTCATAATAGGAGACTTCAACACACCACTCACAGTGAAGGACAGATCAACAAGACAGAAAATAACTAAGGAGACAGAGGCACTGAACAACACATTAGAACTGATTGAGCTAACAGACATCTATAGAACTCTACACTGAAAAGCAGAAGAATACACATTCTTCTCAAGTGCACATGGAACATTTTCAAAAATAGATCATATCCTAGGCCACAAAAAGAGCCTCGGTAAATTCAAAAAGATTGAAATTGTACCAACCAGTTTCTGAGACTACAAAGGTATGAAACTAGAAATGAATTATGCAAAGAAAATGAAAAATCCCACAAACACATAGAGGCATCAAAACAGGCTCCTAAATAATCAATGGATTAATGACCAAATAAAAACAGAGATCAAGCAATATATGGAGACAAATGACAACAATAATTCAACACTGCAAAATCTGGACGCAGCAATGGCTGTGCTAAGAGGAAAGTATACTGCAATACAGGCCTACCTCAGGAAAGAAGAACAATCCCATATGAGCAGTCTAAACTCACAATTAACGAAACTAGAAAAAGAAGAACAAATGAGCCCAAAGTCAGTAGAAGGAGGGACATAACAAAGATTAGAGCAGAAATAAATAAAATTTAGAAGAATAATACAATAGAAAGGATCAACGAGAGCAAGAGCTGGTTCTGGAGAAAATAAACAAAAAAGATAAACCCCTAGCCAGACTTATCAAGAAAAAAAGAGTCTACTCACATAACTTGAATCAAAAATAAAAAAGGAAAAATCACCACAGACTGCACAGAAATACAAAGAATTATGAGAGGATACTATAAAAAATTGTATGCTAACAAATGCTAGAAGAAATGGACACTTTTCTAGGAAAATACAATCTTCCAAGGCTGAACCAGAAAGAAACAGAAAATCTGAACAGACCAATTACCAGCAACAAAATTGAACTGGTAATCAAAAACCTACCTAAGAGCAAAATGCCTGGACCAGATGGCTTCACCGTTGAATTTTATCAAACATTTAGTGAAGACCTAATACCTATCCTCCTTAAAGTTTTCCAAGGAATAGAAGAAGAGGGAATACTTCCAAACTCACTCTATGAGGCCAGCATTACTCTAATACCAAAACTGGGCAAAGACACCACAAAAAAAGAAAACTACAGACCAATATCCCTGATGAACATAGATGCAAAAATACTTAATAAAATATTAGCAAACTGAATTCAAAAATACATCAAAAGGATCATACACCATGATCAGGTAGGATTTATTCCAGGGATGCAAGGATGGGAAAACATTCAAAAATCCATCAACATCATCCCCACATCAATAAAAAGGACAAAAACCACATGATCATCTCCATAGATGCTGAAAAAGATTTTGATAAAATTCAACACCCATTCATGATAACAATTCTCAAGAAAATGGGTACAGAGGGCAAGTACCTCAACATAACAAGGCTATATATGACAAAACCACAGACAACGTTATACTTAACAGTGAGAAACTGAAAGCTTTTCCTTTATGATCAGGAACAGACAAAGATACCCACTCTCCAAACTTCTATTCAATATAGTACTGGAGGTCCTAGCCACAGCAATCAGACAACACAAAGAAATAAAAGCATCCAGATTGGCAAAGAAGAAGTTAAACTGTCCCTGTTCGCAGATGACATTATATTGTACATAAAAAAACCCTAAAGAATCCACTCTGTAACTACCAGATCTAATATCTGAATTCAGAAAGTTGCAGGATACAGAATTAATACGCAGAAATCTGTGGCATTCCTACACACTAACAATGACCTAGCAGAGAGAGAAATCAGGAAAACAATTCCATTCATAGTTGCATCAAAAAGAATAAAATACCTACGAATAAACCTAACCAAGGAAGTGAAAGACCTTTACTCGGAAAACTACAAGACACTCATAAGAGAAATTAAAGAAGATACCAATAAATGGAAACACATCCCATGTTCATGGATAGGAAGAATAAATATTGTCAAAATGGCCATCCTGCCTAAAGCAATCTACAGATTCAATGCAATGCCACTCAAAATACCAACAGCATTCTTTAGCAATCTAGGGAATATCATTCACAAATTCATATGAAATCACAAAAGACCCCAAATAGCCAAAGCAATCCTGAGAAGGAAGAGTAAAGCAGGCAGAATTACACTCCCTGACTTCAAGCTCTACTACAAAGCCACAGTAATCAAGACAATTTGGTACTGGCACAAGAACAGACCCATAGACCAATGGAAAAGACTAGAGAGCCCTGATATAAACACAACCATATACAGGTAATTAATATATGATAAAGGAGCCATGGACATACAATAGGGAATTGACAGCCTCTTCACAGCTGGTGTTGGCAAAACTGGACAGCTACATGCAAGAGAATTGAATTAGATTATTGTTTAACCACATACACAAAAGTAAACTCAAAATGGATCGAGGACTTGAATGTAAGCCATGAAACCCATAAAACACTTAGAAGAAAACATAGGCAAAAATTTCCTGAATACAAGCATGAGCTACTTCTTCCTGAACGCATCTCCTCGAGCAAGGGAAACAAAGGCAAAAATGAACTCATGGGACTACATCAAACTAAAAGTTTCTGTACAGCAAAGGACACCATAAACAGAACAAAAAGGTATCCTACAGTGTGGGAGAATACATTTGTAAATGACATATCCAACAAGGGGTTAACATCCAAAATATATAAAGAACTTATACGCCTCAAAACCCAAAAAGCAAATAACCCCATTAATAAATGGGCAGAGGATATGAAGAGACTGTTCTCCAAAGAAGAAATTCAGATGGCCAACAGACACATGAAAAGATGCTCCACATCACTAATCATCAGGGAAATGCAAATTAAAACCACAATGAGATGTCACCTCACACCACTAAGGACAGCCACCATTCAAAAGACTAAGAACAACAAATGCTGGCAAGGATGTGGAGAAAGAGGAACCCTCCTACACTGCTGGTGGGAATGTAAGCTAGTTCAACCATTGTGGAAAGCAATATGGAGGTTCCTCAAAAAAGTAAAAATAGAAATACCATTTGACCCAGGAATCCCACTCCTTGGAATCTAACCAAAGAATACAACTTCTCAGATTCAAAAAGATATATGCATCCCTATGTTTATTGCAGCACTTTTTACAATAGCCAAGATATGGAAGCAACCTAAGTGTCCATCAGTAGATGAATGGATAAAGAAGAGGTGGTACATATACAGAATGGAATACTGTTCAGCCATAAGAAGGAAATAAATCCTGCCATTTGTAACAATATGGATGGAGCTGGAGGATATTATGCTCAGTGAAATAATCCAAGCAGAGAAAGACAAATTCCAAATGATTTCCCTCATTTGTGGAATATAATAATGCATCAAAAGTGAAGGAAAAAAATAGCAGCAGACTCAGAGACTCCAAGAAGGAACTAGTGGTTACCAAAGGGGAGGGGTGTGGGAGGGCAGGTGGGTAGCGTGCGAGAAGGGAATTGTAGGGTATTATGTTTAGTACACATGGTGTGGGGGATCATGGGGCAAACAGTGTAGCACAGAGAAGGCAAACAGTGAATCTGTGTCATCTTACTACACTAATGGACAGTGACTGCATTGGGGTATGGGTGGGAACTTGATAGTATGGGCAAATGTAGTAACCACATTGTTTTTTCATGTGAAACCTTCATAAGAGTGTATATCAATAATACTTTAATAAAAAATTAAATTAAATTAAATAAGTAAATAAAATAAAACAAGTACCATCCCAGTATCATTTCAAACGTTCTACAGGCCAAATGACAATGAAAGGTTTGCCACTTTGTAACTTCCGGTTTATATGATGTGACTTTATGGAAAACTGCAATGCCCTCTGCCCTCCAAAGTCTGTGCCCTGAAATTTTATCATCAGCAATACATCCCTTTTCCTTCTTTTGGATGCAATCCTTTTACATGCAAATATTTCCTGGGTAACATTTTAAGTTTGAAATAGGAATGGGAGAATGAATTTATCGATTTTCATTCTTCCCTGATGATGGAGATACAGGAGCAGCTGGTAACATTTTCTAGAACTGTACATGTTGAAAAGAATCTTCTATTTATTATTGAAGCACTTTCTGCATCCCAAAAAGATGAGGAATTTTAAAACGAAACAACACATATGCTAAAATCATTAAACTTGGCTCTAAGAAGCATTTACAGGAAAATAATTTTATATATTTATAGAAAAAAATTTGTCTAGGGAACATTAAGCACTAAAATGGACAGTGTCCTCAATACTCTTTTACAAAAAGAGAAGGGACATTCTTCCTATGGCCATTTCTTGCACTGACCGTTGATAAAAAGCCATGGACATGTTGCCAAATCATAGCCATCTGAAGGCATTTGTGAAAGGGGCTGAAATAATGTGATTCTGGTATGTACCACTCTGATGACCTGACTTGATATGGGTATAAAGCCTAGAGAAACTAGAGAGATGAGTGGTTGACGTGTACAGAGGCTGCCAATTCCTCTGGAATTTCAATTTTATCAGACCATTGAAAATTGAGACTTTTATTTGGCATTAAAATTTTTTTCTGTGGTGTGCATTACTCGAGCCCCGTATAATATCAACAATAAAGACAACAGCAACAATGAAAAGAATAGCTCTCATTTAATAAGAGCTATATTCCAGGACTTGTGCTAATTAATTTGCATGACTCATTTAAGGCTCACAATAATCTCATGAGGTAGGTACTTTTGATATCATGTCCTATTTACAAAAGAAGAAATTGAAGCTACAGAGGTTAAGTAAATTTTACATGTTCACTGAGATAGTAAGTCCAAAAGTTGGAATTTGAATCCAAGCAACCTTCCTCCAGATCCCAGTGGCACTGTGTATCAGCTTATGTTACATTTTAGACAGTGTAACTATTTAGAAAAGTTGTCTTTTTGTTAACAAATAAAATAATTTAGCTTGTATTCTTGTTCAGCTGAAGATTCATCTCATCTTGTCACAGAACTAAGATTCAGAAGTCCCTTTAGATATGGTAATGATTTTTAAAACTCACCTTGGATCTAAGCAAATTAGAACCTAATTTTGGCTCTTCAGAGCATCTCATTTTGAGAACTAAATTGAGGTCTTTGAGGAGAAGGACTTCATCAATTTCTGATGAAAGTCATCAAAAAATGCATTAAATAACTAAAAAATAATCATTTTTCCTTCCTTCTTGTGCATAATGAGAATACTCCTGTACTGTAGTAGTAAGAAAGCAAGCTTCAGAGATGTGGTTGCCTATCTTATTTCTATGGTAAATGTATATGTGTACAGGTAATCTAAGAATGAAATCAAGTTACTGAGTAAATACATTATAAAAGATATGATGTTGGTGGGGGCTAGCTAGGACACTGTTCTGTTTTATATATTTGAAAGCCCTTTCCCACCCATACTAATTCAATAGGTGGTACTGGGATAAGGGCTCTGAAAGATAATTAAACTTTTCCTATATATTTGAGTTAATGGCTATATAGCATTTAATAAATGAGTAACAAAGCCTATAAAAAGTTAGTTTTCCCATTGAGAGAATACATTGGGTAGCTAAGCTCAATAATAAGATAGTTGTATCTTAACCCTTCCAGAGTCTTCAAAAATTTTAATTGATACTTGGTGTTTGGTACTTAATCAAAATGAAGAGATTATCATTGTACTGAAGGGGAAAAAGTAAGACTTGTATGTTTGTAACTTGGGAGAAAATATATTTGAAAAACCTTGAATCTGTAAAGAATTACGTGGAAAATAATGGTATTATGATAGTATTGCTCCAAAACATGGTTCTCTTTTCAACAAAATGAAAGAAACAAGTATTATGTAGCAAACTGTCTGACAAGAAAAAGACTTTCCCCAAATATTTATGCACTTTTAGGTAATTAAAGACACTGAAAAAAGGTAGTTACTGAGTCTTAGTTGAATAGTGTCTCATCTTTGAGAGATATGATATTAAGAAATTTACAAATGTTACATGTTTGTACAGGTGAGATGGGACAAATTCCACACATTTAAAATATTTTTCAATTTTAGGGATTATTTTGCTATTTTTTTCAGCACTGCATGTTTGGAAAATATGTATAGTTACTGTTAATATCAGAATTTTAAAACTCTATATGAATCGAATTCAGTTATAATGCTAAAAGAAAATGTCCAATATAATGGTATTTTTAAATTAAAATAAATAGCTCCTTTTAGCTAAGTAATTCTAAATAGGCTTTTCTTTGCATATTTGATCTTGAGTTGTAAATATTTATGCATCATTAATAATATTAAAACTGACCTCATTTTTCTTAAGAGATAACAGAAGGGTCAGGAAATCACACGACGTAGTAAACTGGGAATGTTTCTCTCACATCACAAAGCACTATCTATTAAAGAACAAAGAAGCATGTTTGAGATTTTGTCACCCCAGTGAAATAAAATTGCAGCACTAACAAATTTTAATTACAGTAAAAATTAAATAATTTTTAGTTTTATTGTCATTCCAACTTCTACATATAAATAAACTTCTACAGATTCATATAAAATATTTAAAAGGGAGTTTTGGGATAGGGTATATGTTAGTAGATAAGCCATTGGTCTAGAACTTGAACAAAGAAATTCAGTGATGGTTTAGGAATAATTCATTCCTTCACCTTGGCCAAGTATAGCATCTCTTTGGTACTTATTGAGAAAAAGCTCACAAAAATATTCTGGACTTCTATTCTTCCTAAGTTGAAGAAAAATGACCAAGCATTAACACAAGGTGCTGAAATGTAGATAATAAGACAAACCATGCTAATTTAAAATATAAATATACATATGTAAATTGGTATATAAATTTAAAGTACTTGTCACATAACTTCAAATTGATATATTAAAGGAAAACCCTCACCTAAAATTGCGAGAATTAAAAAATACACATCTGTTTATATGAAGTTCAAGAAGAAGCTGGAGATTCTATGGGGGCAGAAGGTAGAATAATGGTTACATCTGGAAGAGGGAATACTGAGAAAGAGCATAAGGGGTTCTGAAGTATTATATTTTGATCCTCACATATTCATAAGTCTAATCATTTGCAAAAGGAATTAAGCTGTACATTTAAGGTTTGGGCATTTTATTGTATATATATTGTAATTCAAATAAAGAAAAAAAATATGTCTGTGTGTGTAAAGTATAGGCACAATAGCAATGTTCCCTACAATCCATGCAGTATCTTTGTGGAATTAGATAAAGGCACTTCTGAACAGATTTGGCTTTTAGGGCACAGTTGGTTCAACAAAAAAAGGGTAGTGCTTCAGCTCCCATTCATTTGGAAGAATCTACACAGTATATCTACAATGCTGCAAAGCAATAAATATCATAGAGGAAGAAACATAAAAACATTGATTTGCATGAGTTTAATCACAACTTAAAAGTTTGATGAAAACTATTCCATGTTAAATGTTTTAGAATGAGTAAAGGGAAAACATCTTCAATTTTCTAAGGTAATACACTTTAATATGTAATCTTTAACCCATGTACTGAACTGAAATTTTACTCCAAAAAAGAGACAATATAGAATATAATTGTCTTCATGAAATTGGCATGTTCAGTAATCTGTTTCTTTGATTAGTGGCCACAGAGAAATTATCTTTATCCATATTACTTACCATTTTAACAACAGAGCTTGCATTTAAGTCAGATATTTTTAAAGTAGGACTAACCAGAGTCCAAAGATTAATTAAACTGATTTTTTTGTTGGACTCTAAGAGCTCAGATTATATAATTAATTTCTGTGGAAATTTGTGGTTGAAATAGTCTTGGATACATCCCTTGCCAGAACAAAAATAACTTGAACTATCTTTGGATAATTCATCGAAGAATATATTCATCTTAAAAATTATAAATAAAATCTGGGTTTTCATGCTATCATTTATGAGATTTTAGCCTGCATTTCTGAAGATCTTGGTTATGAAGCCCTATATGTTATTTGGCCAAGATTGGCAAACAGATTCTGTGGTGTTGATTGATAACACACATTCATTGCTGAATCCTGCTGGATTAATTTTTTTCCAAACGTTCTACCTTCATTTCAAAAAGCAAAGAGGAATTCTACCATGTGTTTATATTTGTTAGAGTTATTTATTTGAAATGTGTTCTAAGTAATGGGCTTAACTAATTAAATTGCTTAAACTTGAATAAATTAAAACTTCAGTGGAGGAACTATGAATTCCCTGAAAAAGATAAACAAGATAAAAAAATTAGAAATTAACATTCTAATTTTTTATGATGCTGATAAAAATTTTTGAACAGTGCCAATATTCTGAATTTGCAAAGGCTTATATTTTTAACATAAATATTCCATTTTCCAATCTAGATTTAATAAAGTGTATATTTAATAAACATGATTTTTGATAGCTGGTGGTTTTAATGACTCAATTGACTATCAGTTTACTATTTCTATTATAATGTAGTTGTGTAATCCTTCAGGATTAGTTATTTTCACAAGCTCTATTTACTAAGTCTGAAATTTGGCAAAGAATTGCTTTTATTAATATTGTATTAATGTCTGGCTTTACATATAAAAATGAATTACAGAATCTCTGATTCACAATTCACACATATCAATGTTAATATTTTTTGTGTAAATAGAAAGAGAAGAATAATGGGAATTTTTCCCCTTTCAGATAAAAAGAAATCATTTAAAAATTTAAACACCAAATACAGTAAGCTACTGAGGTAAGAAGAAAACTAAATAATCTTATGATGGGTCATTTAGGAAGAAATTTCATAAAATGTCTTGTGCTCAGAACTAAGGGAAAACTATTAGAAGAGTAATTTTTTTTTTTAATTCATTTTGCATCAGTAATTTAGTTGCTATCACAAACCTGGAAGAAAAAAAATGTTTAAAACAAAGTAAAAGTAGAGAACATAGCTATTTGGAGACAAATAATTGATGTAAAAGGTTTTATAAATCAATTGCTATAGTTACCATTACCTTTCAATAGCTACAATAATTTCAATTAAAAGCCATTATTATCTTCATTGACACATAATTATTCATCACCTGCCTTGGACAAAGGTATTGTGTTTTGTTATGGTAATGAAGTTATAAGTAAAAGTCTATGCCCTTCAAGGTCTTACAGTATAACGAAGAAAGAGCATATAAAGAGAAGGCACATTATAATACAGTTACATATGTGAACTGCCAAAGGAGTGGAAGAGGTAATAAATAGTGTAGGAAATCAGAGTTGGGGGTCATGATGAAATTAAGTTATTAGTATCCCTATGCAAATAAGTCCTAAATTGTGTTAAATCTTAAAAAACAAAAGTTGACTGTGGTTAATAAAAAAAAATTAGTTACTACAGTCATTTATTCTTCCACCTTTCTATGCTATCATTTTCCTACAGAAACCCATGCCCTCTTGTGGACAGGACTACTCATTTTATGAATTTCAAAGGTGACCCCAACTTTTCTCTAATATCAATAAGCATGTGTTAGAAGTGGACTCAGGACTGTCAGTGCCAGACGATTTTTAGTATTTTAAAGGCATTCAAATTAATATTTTTAAAAGACCTATTTTTTTACACAGTTATATAGGCATAATCTCAGCTTCTAGGATTTTCTAAGATACTAACATGATTTTCTTTGTAATTGTGATTTCCTGTTTGAAATTTCTAAAAAAAATTTACATAAGCATCTAGTATTCCATGATTATATGAAGGTGTAAAGAACGAATAAGACAGCTACCCTTTCTGCCTGTTTATCTCACTGCTGACAATCACAAATATCTAGACTTTGCACATCTTTTTTCCATGTTTCCTAGAACAGTAAACCTAAGACAAATCTAAATACCTGCAACTTTCCTCAACCAAAAATCACCAAGAACCTATAGTATAGAGTTGCAAGTAAACATATTTCTTAAGATACGTGTCTTAAAATAGAATGAACTAGTTCTAACTGTAAGTCTGTAAAACTCTCTAAGAAATTCTGTGCAGAGTGTACTAGTTTTGATTCTTCTGGTCTCAATGTCAAAGGACCTAGATTAAAGTCTTTAGTAATTTGTCATAGGACGTTCAATGACATTGTTGTTTTTACTTCATGATTCTATTTGTTAAACAGTTAATTATCCAAATCATTTAATACTATGCATTCCTTTATATGCTAGTCACATTTCAATGAAAGCCTGGATTTAATGTTTTTAAGCAAACAACATACAAGAATTAGCAACTCTCATTAAACTCTCTAGTCCTGAGTACTTATCTTTTAAAAAAGAAAAAAATAATAAAAGTTCATTTGGCTTGGCTTTTTATAGAACATTGATATCAAGAGAAAGTCAAATGTTCTCTCTCCTTAAAGTATATGCTACATAATATATGTCATATGACCTGAAGTTTACAGGCAGAAAGTATTTTACATTGGTTTCTAATTCAAATCTTAGAGATTTTTCACAAGCAATTTATGTAGGTACAAGCTTCTTAAAATGTCCTTTGGGCACATCTGTCTTCCCAATTTCATCAATTCAGCTGAATACAATACCCGTGTCCCCAGGTAAAAGTCATGATGCAATTCTATCAGACAGTTGCTGTACTTTGCGCAGTGTGGGTGTGAGAGCTAATTTTGTCGTTAGATTCAGAAGCTTCATTAACAGTCTTAACACATTCACTGCAGCTTTCTAAACCTCTCAGGCTTTAACACTTACACTACTGCAGAACTGGGGAGAAAGAAAAATAAAATGTTATCCTTGTTTTGAAAACACATTCCTCTGATTGTCAACACATACAGCTCTTTTGTGCACTTCCAAATTTAAGTTCCACAGTGTCATGCTATGGAAGCCTTTTGGCAATTCACAAATGATACTATGAGAAAAGTACTTTTACTTACACACAAACATGCACTAAAATTTCCATTCAGACATAAATGAAGATACAATGCCTAGACTTAACTATAGGAATGTGTATAGCTATGAAAAAGTGCATTAAAAAATGATCATTTGTTTTTGCATTTTAAACATTTATGTTCTATATTTTCATAATTATTAAATATTAATAATTTCTCAGATTTCAGTAATTAATATTTCTATCGTAATGTCTGGTTTCTAAGTGAAAACACTTAATAAAGTCTAACCTTTGATTCTCAATATCCATACCCAATGACTATGCCAATAAATCTAATTGTTATATAGTCGTTGAGTAAGAACAACGGACATGATTTCCTTAGCATTACAACAAGTTTTGACAGACTCATTCAAGCAGACATACTAGAGTGATTAGAGTGATATTAAGGAAAACATTGCCATATATGTATGTTATTCAATCCATTTTTCTTCTAATAATTTGCCATAATTATAGTTCATACAGTGTCCAATTTAACCAGTCTAAACTTTGGATTGCACATTTACAAAAAAACACTAGAGATGGTTAATAAGAAGGTATATAAATTAAAATCTACATATATTAACATTTCAACAATTAGAAGTACTCAAGATGGATAGAATATGTATGGAAACAGTAATTGATTATTTTAATTCTTAATGTCCATACTGCTTATTTTCTTAGACCACATAATAAAGCCTCTAACTTTGAAAATCATTGTATCTTTTAATGGACACACTCAGGATTTTTACAGAATCTTACAGTTGTAAACAGAAGAAGTTGTTGGTTTTGGGGCACTGATCTAAAATGTGGGAAATATCCTGGAAATAGGCTTAAGTATTAATAAAAATTTCAGTAGTTTCAGATACATCTGCTGTGAAAATTATGAAAAGAGAAAGCATGCCATTCATACTTCAACACTAAACACTATGTGATGACATATGAATGACCAAGGATATAAATAGATTGGATCACAGAAGCAAAGACTTGCATTTGTTTTGTACTCTACACTTGGATGCAAAGTTATTTAGTTGCTTGCAGTGATAATGACACATATTAGAATATGTAACACATATTAGCACATGTATCTTTCAGTCTGAGATCATCACACCTGGTTTTCTGGTGAAACACTCTAAGGAATCACCACAGTAAATTCAAGAAAAGAAAAGGTGTTTAAAAAATACTTATTTCAGAAAAGATGTGTATATAAAAAAAATTCAGTTATTAAAGAACCACATATAGCCCTCTTTTTTTCTAAGTCTAAGGTTCAGAAATGTTATTTAAATTGAACTATTTGGGGAGTCTTTTTTAATGAGACACATATATCATAATAGGACAGTCATACCTACCCTATTGTCTACTTTGCAGAGCATCCTGTGTAATGCAGTATTCTACAGCATCTACAGTCAGCACATTCTCTTTAAGACTCCTTAGACTCATACACAGTGGAACAATTTTATTATGGAAAGAAATGCTATGTAAATTACATTAAATCACATGCAAATGTAGCCCCCTACTCACTTCCAGTTAAGCTGAAGATGTAGAAATCATTGTTGTCTACAGCTTAGTTTATCCTACAGATTATTTCTTTCTCAAGCACTTTTGGTGGCTGACAGTATACACACTAGCAAATGGCAGGAGGCATTAGAAATCAAAGGGAAATTTACAGGAGAAAATATTAAATTTGAGAGAATTCTACTTATGGTCTCATCTTCTTCCTCTCTCCAAAGCCTTCCCTCCTCATACCACCAAGCAGTGGGGAAGAAAGACATAGCTGTATGTCTTGACCCATTCTATGTTCTTTGTAATTATAGATCGAGAAGCATAGGGATGCGCTACATGCAAAGGTCCTCTTTCACTTGGCAAGGACGGCAGGGGCTGTGTCTACCGTGGCAGCCAGTGTGTGGAGACTTCCTGAAGTGCAGGCCTCTGTGATGTAACGTGGATGGACCATGTCTTCTTTCCCTATCCGCTGTGCCTGTGAGACAGCTTTTGTCTCATTGTGGATGCCCCTCATAGCTTTATTAGTGAAAGGAAACAACAACCTAGAATTTCTTCTTGTGATTCTTCCTTTGATTATCAGTTCCCTCCTGTGGGATCTTAATTTCCTTGTTTCTTATTCCAGCAATCTGATTTTCATTTCTGCTTTCTTCCTCCAGTGGTATCTCAACCTCTGGTTTCTTGATCCTGGATCTTTCCCAGACACTGATTAGACTATAGCAGCTCAGAAAAAGGGCCAGAATCTCCTGTCAATAATAAGCCTGGTGTCTAAAAGAGGTCTGGGAAGGATAGGATGCCAATTTTACTATCACACTTCCCTGTTCCAGTGAATCTTGTATTTTATGCTTCTATGACCTGTCAATTAAAGACAAGTGGTCACTGATATGAAGTCTCCATATTCATGAAAGTTTCCAAGTAATAACTCTTAAATAAATGTCTATAGAACACCATTTCACAAAAGACGGTTTTTTTAACACCAAAGAACCAGGAAGGAAACTTTCAGAATAACATATATAATATTTATAAAAGGAACATTATGAAATTTAAAAATATGCTTTTTTTAAAAATCTCATTATACTGCACATCTATGGAACCTCTCCAGAGATCTTCTCTGGACCAGAGACCAGTGTGGGAACCACTGGCACAGTGCGTCTTTGACTTGGGTTACAGCTTGTGGCATAGTGGAAAGTGATTGGGTGAGAAATCAGCATGCTTTCAAGCAAGGAGCTTGAGGGTCCTCATCTGAAAATGGGGTTACAGCTTCTATTGTTCATGCCTTCCATAATAAGTAAATAAGAAAAATAAGTGTAAAACATCCCTGTAAATAATAGAATACTTTGTTAAAGTAATCTACCTAGTGTTCAGTATATTGGTCATATTCTTAAAAATCTCTGTAGTATTTTGTATCTTTTTGATAGATCAACTACAAAGAAAACAAAAATATTTTTACTTGAGCATCTACTTCAGTCTTTAGAATGCAGAGTAGAAAAAGGAACTGTAATTATCTGCTGCTGAATCTTTTAAAATACCAAAGTTCCATGTACTATAATGCTTCTGGAACAATCACAAATCAGTAACATAAATCAAAAGAAAAGCAGTGAATTGGTTGCCTCGGGTTTGAAGGCCCTCCACCACTCACACCTCAATCTCAGTCTCTGAAGTGATATGGGCTGTTAGGGGGCCTGGTACTAGAACTCTATAAATAATCTCCACAACAACATGGACTCACGTGAACTAGTACATTTTAGACTGAATATTGACATCTGCTGATTCACACCACATTTTGTGTGTCTTCCTTAGATCTACATTCATAAACTTTTTGTATGTGTATGCCTCTTTATTTGTGTGATTCTGGGCCCTAAAGACAGCTTATTCAACAACCATTTAATCTGGTGGACATATTCTGCTAAGCTTTAGGCCTGGAAGGTGAGAACTGGTCCATGCCTTTAAGGAGTGCCCTCTCTCTTGATTTCCCTCTCAAATGCCTCCCGCCATCCCTTCCTGATTGGAATTCTTAGGCTGTTCAGAAACTACTGTCACAAAAATGCCAGTGAGATCAACCAAACTGCTTTTATTAAGAATACATACAATGCCAATGAAGGGATAACACATACTCATGTGCAAGTAGCACCAACTGCATAGATACCACACTCAGGGTGCAGAGAGTCAAGTCTCCTTGATTTCAGAGTAAAGAGTTTCCCATGGGCTGGGAAGTCAAGTGAAGACTCACCTTCTTTCAAGAGGAGTTTCTGTTTCCATCCTTTGCTCCTCTGATAAGAGCTGAGCGCTCACTCTGCGTATTTAAGGCAATACCTACTGAGCTGTAAGCATCTTATTGTTTGAGACACTCAGCACAGATAACCTGCCATGGAACTCTCTTCCAGCCTTGCAGCTGATCTGACCTAAGCCTAACAGGAGAGTAGATGCAACCACAGTAAACAGACCATGGGGGAATTTTTTTTTTTTCTGGCCACAAGCCTAAATAATATGAAAATAGACTGGGGCACAATCTTTGAGTAGCAGTTGCTTGGAAAGATAAAGCCCAGTTTTGTTTACCTTGTGTAACCCAGTTGAAGACATCCTCATTTTTTGATCAGTCCCTTTCAAGTCAGTCAAGCATTATTTATGAACATCTACTATGTGGACATGGTCACTCAGTTCGTTAGGTTCTTGACTATATAGGACTGCTCAGGATGGAGTCCTTACCCCTCACAGGTTTTTATTCCATTTTGAAAACAAATAGGTTATAATTATATAAATAAATCAGTATGTTTGTTTCGATGGAAAATGTGTACTAGGAAGAAAATGTCACAGGTAATTATGAAGGTTTCTATGCAGAGTTAAAAAGTGAGTGGAGGCATGATTGGTGAGAAAGAGGGAACCATGCAAACATCTGTGGCATGGGGGTGGGGCATCTGGGAATAGATCTAAGCAAAGAGACAGTGCAAGCCCAAGAAGGAAACTAGCCTGGCATGTTACTAGGAGTGTTCCCTAAAACTCAGTCACTTGGCCGGGACCCCTATTACCCTGTATATTCCTTCACAGGTACTCCCTATTTTTTTACAGGCATCTTGCTCAAAATTGTATGTGCTACCTAAAACCAAGAAGCCATCCAAAGGAGTCTGAGCACCAACACCACCCCAACGCTCCTGTTGTACTATTCCATCTCTCCCCCACTAGACATGTAGCCTTAGAGATAAATGTCAGCCCAGATGAAGCCAAAGTTCACCTACCCCTAAAATGTTACAATTCAAAGCCTTGTGAATAGTACACAGATCTTGCCCAACTATAGTGGGGTTACATGAGTTAAGAATGTTATCATAAGTTGAAAATATTAAATTGAAAATGCATTTAATACACCTACCCTACTGAACATCGTAGCTTAGCCCAGCCCTACCTTAAATGTGCTCAGGATACTTATATTAGTCTAGAGTTGGATGAAACCACCTCAAACAAAACCTATTTTATGAAAAAGTGTTGAATATCTCATGAATACTATAGTGAAAATTAAAAACAGAATGGTTATAACTGGGTACAGAACAGTTTTAAGTGTATGAGTTGTTTACGCTCCTGATCACATGGCTGACTGGGAGCTCTTCTCTGCCTCTCACCAACATCATGAGAGTATTGTACCACATATTGCTAGCCCAGAAAAATATCAGAATTCAGAATTCAAAATAAGGTATCTACCAAATGCATATCCCTTTTGCACCATCTTAAAATAAAAAATGATAAGTTGAACCACTGTAAATTGGGGACTGTCTGTAGTTACATCTAGAACAAGTTTTTTTTGAATGGGAGAACTGTGTGTAAGTCATGGGTCACATGATCTTAAGAAATCACTAATTTTGCTGACTTGACAGAAGTTTTCATGTTACCCTATGTTGGTCTATATTAGTTTATCTAATATATCCAATATTAGAAAGATTATAAGCCAGGTAGTGTGGAGTAACAAATATTAGTAAGACATTGCATCTGCCTTAAATCTCTGCAGCATTTTGTAAAGGTGATAAACCACATATAAAAGTATAAGAGACCAATTAGAAAGTAATAGCACCATGTAAAATGAATCAACAAAATGTATTTAGAATTGGTGAATAAAATTATATTAATTCTTAGCTGGGGCACTAGAAATAAGGGAGACTATTTTCATGTGTTGGACTTTGAGCGATAGAGTATTTGCAACTTACATTCAACAGATAAATGGGTACACTTGCATCTATTTGGAAGAAATAGTGCAGAATCTAAAGACATGGAAGTGGAAAATCTGGGGTTTGTTTGAAAAATACTTCCCTATCCAGTTGATCAGACCTTAGAAATGAGAGGAAATATGAGAATGGAGCTGAAATGCAGTTTTAAAGACTGAGTTCTGTTTTGTAGGAATAAGGAACCCCTGATTCTTTTAGATAAAGGGGTCACATGTACGATGTCCTTTAAGAATATATTTGTGTTTCTGTGTGCAGGAGAATTTAGTGTGGAAAGACTGAAGTCTGGGAGATCTAGTAGGATTGCCTGACTATAAAACATTAATAGCAAGTGCAGAATATCCATATAAGGACAGCAGGACATTAAAATAGATAAACCAGTACATATACACAATGGAATAGTTTTCAGCCATAAGAAAAAAAATCCTACCATTTGCAACAAAATGGATGGAGCTAGAGGGTATTATGCTCAGTGAAATAAGTCAGGCAGAGAAAGACAAATACCAAATGATTCTCCCTATTTGTGGAGTATAACAATGCAGCAAAACTGAAGGAATAAAACAGCAGCAGACTCACAGACTCCAGGAAGGGACTAATGGTTACCAAGGGGAAGGGGTGAGGGAGGGCAAGTGGAGAGGGAGGGAGAAGGGGATTGTTATGGTATCATGACTGGTGCACATGGTGTATACAGGGTTACAGGGAAGACAGTGTAGCTCAGAGAAGACAAGTAGTGGCTCTGTGGCATCTTACTATGCTGATGGACAGTGACTGCAATGGGGTATGGGGGGAACTCGATAATAATGGCGAATGCAATGACCATGTTGTTTTTATTGTGAAACCTTCATAAGAGTGTATATCAAGGATCCTTTAATAAAAATAAAAATAAAAAAACAAAAAATAGATAAACCAACAGTGTATGTTATAGTTATACTAACATAGATAATTGTCATGGTCTCTATTTTAGAACTTAAAGTTTATTAAATTTGAGTTATGCATTATTGTCTGTCTACAATATGTAGTATCTAACTAATTCTGGTATTACTTCTATTTGGAATATTGCTAGAGCTTTTAGATGTGCATTATTCCTCATGAACTCAAGCTATAGATTAACTTTCTCAAAGTTATGTTTCTGGACCAATGCTCTATCTATAGTTGCATAAAGGGATTGGCTAATTTAATACCATATTCATTATGTTTCATGATTTTCAAAAATAATAACTATATTATGGATGTGAATTATAGTAAATAAAGCTACAGATGGCTTCATCTATTAATTATACAAGATTTCGTACTGAGCTTTAGTCACACACTTTAAATAGAGACATGTGATATGCTTTATAAAATAATTTATATCCTGGGTTTACTACTCACTGAATATATAACCTCAGTCAATTTATTTAACCTCTCTAATTTCCTGATCTTTAAATGGGGTGATTTTAGTACCTAAACTAATAGGATTAAATGAGTTAATAAAAGTAAAATACTTAAACAGTCTTAGCACTGTTCTTTTTTAAAAAAAAGAATTTTTTATATATCAGGAACTTTCTCCTCTCAAATGACAATTTTATTCTGTAAATAAGTCTTAAAATTTCATAGACTGATTTGGAAAGGGGGCAGGAAGATAAGCCTTACATTATAATGACAGTAAGCTTTTTTCAACTGAGGTCTGTAGGTACCAAACTGAAAGAAAAGTTAGCAACTAACAAATGAATATGGACCATGTCTACAGTTAACTCAGATCATATACACTAAAGGAGGTTCATGTTGGGGCTTGACTGGCTGTCTGCATTGACAAATTAACCAGATAACTGATATTTCTTATCTTAATGGTGTATGTAAGCATACAGGCAAGTCCCTTACTAAAGGCCACGCAGTACCACAAGCCTAAAGTGAATTTGAAACAAAATGTGCAGTAGTTTTCATTTTCATTAACCCATTGACATTCCTGTCACCAACCTCACTTAAAAAAAAACTCCACAGAGACTTAGTAGAATTAAAAGAAAACACATTCTATGTACTTCACCCCTCCATAGTTAGTAATAAAGAGAGAGCATGTTATAATTCAAAGGAAGGTTAGGATACACTCAATGTTTTCCTGGTTCTGTAACTAACTAGGCATGCATATTTAAGCAAGTCATTTAAAGGCATCTTACTTTTTTCATTTGTAAAATTGAAGTTAAATGTATGATAAAAAAGAGGTATGCAGCAAGTAAATATTCACAGCAAGAATGCTACTTTAGCATCCTTAGTGCTAGGCAAAAATGCATGACACATAGGAGGATGTGACGCTTAAAAAAACAAACCTAATGCTTTCAGACATAAAAATATATAGTTGGCATTCAGCTCATGATATGTTGGTATATCAAGGAAGCAAGTTAAATAGTGAATGCACTGTCTAGGAATAAACCAAGAAAAAATCAAGAAAACAATATAGTCAAGGTTGTCAATTTAATCTATCTCTGGGAAATTCGCCATGATGGAAAAAAAACGACAACATGTTGGTAAAGTAAAATACTGGAGGAAATAAAACTGACTTTAATTGAGGTATCTTCAAAGGAATATACACCTTAACTGCAGCAGTCAAATTTGCATCTGAATCTTATCTTTGAGTTTTTGCATGTGTGCATACAGAGAGGTATATCCTAGATAACTTTTCATTTCACCATGCAATTACCTGAAATATGCATGTAATTGAATATATTACAAATTCTGCAGATGCAATTTATATGCGAGCATGAAAACTGTGCATTCCCTCTAATTTTATAATATAAATTAATTTAGCAATAATTATTATATATTTTAACACATTTAAAAGTACATATAATTTTACACTAATTTCTTTACAGAATATATACATACACTTAAAACAACACCATTAGTACAAACAAAACCATCTAATTCAAATCACCCATGGAGATACACAGGAAAATATTATATTTTTAAAAGCTGACCAATGGTAATAGCTGCAGATGGTTCTACACAGAAGGCATTTTTACTTTACTTGTTGTATTTCAGCATCTTCTTGTCATTAAGGTAACTACTCCCCTTGCACTACAAATTCTCAGTGACTTTGTAAGGCAGATTGTTGTAACAGTTTCAGAGGTGAGGAAACAGAAGGTCAGAGGGCTTATGTGATTTCTCAAGGTTCTACAACCAGCAAGAATCTGATCTGTTGTTTAAAAGTTAGGGATGATTGAATTCTTTTTCTTATATATATATATTTTAAGGTATTATTGATATACACTCTTATGAAGGTTTCACATGAAAAAACAATGTGGTTACTACATTTACCCATATTATCAAGTCCCCACTCATACACCAATTCAGTCACTGTTCATCAGTGTAGTAAGATGACACAGATTCACTGTTTGCCTTCTGTGCTACACTGTTTTCCCCGTGATCCCCCACACCATGTGTACTAAACAAAATACCCCACAATCCCGTTCTCCCACCCTCCCCACCCACCCTCCCACACCCCTCCCCTTTGGTAACCACTAGCTCCTTCTTGGAGTCTCTGAGTCTGCTACTATTTTGTTCCTTCACTTTTGCTTCATTGTTATACTCCACAAATGAGGGAAATCATTTGGCACTGGTCTTTCTCCACCTGGCTTATTTCACAGAGCATAATATCATCCAGCTCGATCCATGTTGTTGTAAATGGTAGGATTTGTTTTCTCTTATGGCTGAATAGTATTCCATTGTGTATATGTACCACCTCTTCTTTATCCATTCATCTACTGATGGACACTTAAGTTGCTTCCATATCTTGGCTATTGTAAAAAGTGCTGCAATAAACATAGGGGTGCATATGTCTTTTTGAATCTAAGAAGCTGTATTCCTTGGGTAAATTCCAAGGAGAGGGATTCCTGGGTCAAATGGTATTTGTAATTTTAGTTTTTTGAGGAACCTCCATATTGCTTTCCACAATGGTTGAACTAGCTTACATTCCCACCAGCAGTGTAGGAGGGTTCCCCTTTCTCCGCATCCTCACCAGCACTGGTTGTTCTTAGTCTTTTCGATGCTGGCCATCCTTACCGGTGTGGAGTGATATCTCATTGTGATTTTAATTTGCATTTCCCTGATGATTAGTGATGTGGAGCATCTTTTCATGTGTTTGTTGGCCATCTGAATTTCTTCTTTGGAGAACTGTCTCTTCATATCCTCTGCCCACTTTTTAATGGGGTTATTTGCTTTTTGGGTGTTGAAGTGTGTGAGGTCTTTATATATTTTGGATGTTAACCCCTTGTCGGATATGTCATTTACAAATAAATTCTCCCATACTGTAGGATGCCTTTTTGTTCTGTTGATCATGTCCTTTGCCATACAGAAACTTTTTAGTTTGATGTAGTCCCATGAGTTCATTTTTGCTTTTGTTTCCCTTGCTCAAGGAGATGCATTCAGGAAGAAGTTGCTCATGCTTATATTCAGGAGATTTTTGCCTATGTTGTCTTCTAAGAGTTTTATGGTTTCATGACTTACATTCAGGTCTTTGATCCATTTTGAGTTTACTTTTGTGTATGGGGTTAAACAATAATCCAGTTTCATTCTCTTGCATGTAGCTGTCCAGTTTTGCCAACACCAGCTGTTGAAGAGGTTGTCATTTCCCCATTGTATGTCCATGGCTCCTTTATCATATATTAATTGACCATATATGCTTGCGTTTATATCAGGGCTTTCTAGTCTGTTCCATTAGTCTATGGGTCTGTTCTTGTGCCAGTATGCCAGTACCAAATTGTCTTACTGTGGCTTTGTAGTAGAGCTTGAAGTTGGGGAGCATAATCCCCCCAGCTTTATTCTTCCTTCTCAGGATTACTTTGGCTATTCGGGGTCTTTTGTGGTTCCATGTGAATTTTAGACTGATTTTCTCTAGTTCGTTGAAAAATGCTTTTGGTATTTTGATAGGAATTGCATTGAATCTGTAGATTACTTTAGGCAGGATGCCATTTTGACAATATTAATTCTTCCTATCCATGAGCACATGTTGTGTTTCCATTTATTGGTATCTTCTTTATTTTCTCTCATGATTGTCTTGTAGTTTTCAGAGAATAAGTCTTTCACTCCCTTGGTTAGGTTTATTCCTAGGTATTTTATTCTTTTTGATGCAACTGTGAATGGAATTGTTTTCCTGATTTCTCTCTGCTAGGTCATTGTTAGTGTGTAGGAATGCCACAGATTTCTTCGTATTAATTTTGTATCCCGCAACTTTGGTGAATTCAGATATTAGATCTGGTAGTTTTGGAGTAGATTCTTTAGGGTTTTTTATGTACAATATCATGTCTTCTGCAAACAGGTACAGTTTAACTTCTTCCCTGCCAATCTGGATGCCTTTTATTTCTTTGCCGTGGCTAGGACCTCAGTAGTATGTTGAATAGAAGTGGGGAGAGTGGGCATCCTTGTCTTGTGGGCTGATTGAATTCTATGCCAGTGTTAGATATGGATCTAATTTTCTTTATAAAACATACAGAAAATAGTGAAACACTTCATGAAGCTATATTCTAAAAATATTTAAGTGAAAAACATAGTATTTTTCAACTTTGTAATGACAATGGTAAATGTACAGAAGAATAAAGTCCATGCATATTTGTAATAAACAATCAAAAGAATGACTTATTGTTTCGATGCTACATTATAAATACTAATGAATAATCTTTTTTTTCAGAAATTGATTCTGACAAGGGAATAGGGAGAAATCTCTGTGTTTTTCAATTATTGTTACTATAATTAGCAAGCCAA
This sequence comes from Smutsia gigantea, assembly GCA_032199065.1. Classification (NCBI taxonomy): domain Eukaryota; kingdom Metazoa; phylum Chordata; class Mammalia; order Pholidota; family Manidae; genus Smutsia; species Smutsia gigantea. The sequence goes on along the minus strand of JAVSCE010021375.1, from coordinate 714,453 downwards.
ACAACCTCATTTCTCCGTTAAGATAGAAGTTGTGCAACACTTAATATGAAACTCTGCGTATTAAGACTATTGAGAAAAGTGAATGTAAAATTTCTTTCATTATTAGAATCAGTCTGCATATCCTATTCAAAGAAAGAAGTATTACTCTGTGGAACAGTCACTGTTGACTAGCTTGTAAAAGAAGAGTCTGGAGATACACAGAGGCTATCGCCCTAGTAGTTAACAGTGTGGAATTTGTCAAAGGATTAGATGGGAAAGAACACAATGATGACATTAGCAACAGATTCAATTAATTCCTTGATGGTTTTATTACATTTTCTTGTTTTTTGTTTTTTAATTCAAGATGTTGCCACCAATTCAATTAAAAGCAAGACTGCACTACATCTGAAGTTATCTCCCTGGATAAATTCTATACTTGCTCTACTCCAAAGATGTAAATCATGAAGAGTGAATTTTAAGAGAGCATCTAATAATTCATTTGGGTCTTTCTGATTTGGTTCTTTAGTGTGAATTTCCAGGACTTTAAATTACTGATATTAAATCAAAACTATACATTCTGAAATCATAAAACTTGGTTTTTGTCTTTTATTATATATAATAGCATAGCAAATATCTCATGCCTCTAGAAACATATAACTATGGTGAAAAAAATGTGACTTGTACTCAGAAAAACAAGTAGCAAGGTGAGGTCAATTAATAGCTAACAGTTCACTTATTTGAGCTTTAGTCATCAAATGAAAATTGGAAGATAAAGATAGCTAAAATCCTTTCTAGCTTCAAAATTACAAGCACAATAACAGTAATCTTTTGAGCAATGAGGGAAGGATTTTTATTTTAGGAGGTTTCTAAGGGACTTTAGTTGAAAAATACATTATGTCAATGGACTAGGTAGCTTTCAAGTGTTCAGTTCTTTAAACTACCAATTATCTCCTTTAAGATATTTGGGATTGATTTACTCAAATCGAAATTTCCCTTGCCAGTTTGAGTCCCTTTTCTTCCCTCTGTTATACTTGTCACTCTTATCTGCTATACTTTCCTAGGTATAAACTAACACACCACTTTCGAGTTCTTTGGCTTGGACAAAACCAAAACACAGCTCTGCTAGGGAGCCCCTTCTCTTACGAATGTGTCTTAACATATCTGGGTTTGAAATGTAGTTTAGGAAAATATAGTTTCATTTTCAGGTTTTGCTTTCTACTACATGACAAACACACATAAAGTTGAACCTCAAATTCAGTCTTCTGTGTTCATACATGTCACTTCATATAGTTATCTAAAGTCCTCCAGTCTTCATTTAATATTTGAGAAGTGATATTAGATTAAATTATAAGTACATTTAACATTCCACTACTCTTTACTCTGGATGTCAACAATAATAATCCTTAATCTGTTTTTGAGAGGAGTTTCATCAAATATCAGTCTAGTGGTCCCTATATTATTTGCTACTAAGATTCCGTCCCTTTTGATTTGCAGGGATAGCAAGAAAGACCTTATTCATATTGATTTTATTTTTGCACATAATCTAAATTGCTGTTCATATTTCAGCAACCCGTTACTTTTCTATTGAGTTAAATTTTCTGTAGTCATTAAGTTTTAACTAACAAAATTTTCATCTTTACTTTCCAACTCACTCCTGTATATGATCCACACAAATTCCTTCATCACTTAGACAATTTTTAGGTGCTTTCTTCACTTTCCTCCTTAAAACATAGTTCTCTGTAGACACCTAAGTCTTGGCCCTTGGACCACTTCTCCCTCTACACTCACTCACTTACTGATTAGTCCTCTATTTGTCACATGACTTTCATACCATACATGTGTTGAAAATTGCAAAATCTGTTAGGTCCAGATGCAACTTGGCTCTAAATTCGATTCATATATCCAATGTTCACATTTGGGGGTTGAATAGGCTTTTTAAACTATGTTTATCCAAACCTCAAATCCCGATTCTCCAATTGTTAGTCAATAGCAACTTTGTGCTTCCAATTGCTTTTTGTAAAAACCATAAAACCATTCCTTAAACTTCTCTCATGCTGTACATTTAGGGCAAAAACAAATCCTATCCGAGCCCATCCCTAACTTCTTCCTCTCTTCCTCATTAGGTCATTCACTTCATCCATACCAATCTCCCACTCACTAGCTCAGGAGCTGAGATGATCTTAATTAGTAAAATTTTGAATCTTTTTAGCAAATCTTGAATAAGGCAAGCAAACTTCCTATCTTAAGATACTATCACTCACTGTTCTCTCTACCTGGAATGCTCCTTCCTCAGCAATCCATGTGACTTACTCCATCAAACAGTGGGACAACAAAATTCAACCAGTTCTCAAGAAAGAATATTTGGGATATATTGTTAATATTTGTTTATACATTGAATTATATATATATATATATATATATATATACACATATATATATATAGTTTAATTATCTGAATTAAACTTTTAGAAAATATTCATTGGGTATATAAGCTTTCTTAGGCTTTTAATCCTACAGTTATATTTTACAAAGCTTTTACAGTACCCACTTCTTCATGTTCATAGACCCTACACCAGCAGTAAATTATTGCTACAGCTTCAAAACTTGGCTTTGACACTTTTTACTGACATTTCCAGCCTACTTTTTAAAAGCCTTCAGTATGCTATTCTCCAAACTGTAGGTTATCATTTGCCTCCAAATTATTACTTGTTTGTCCTCAAATCTTTCACTAACCCTTGTTCTACTTCATATAAAATTGGCTCAATTTCCCACAAAGCATAATGTGCATTGCAGGTATATACTAAACAGCTTTGAGGCAAATTATATTATTCATTCATTACATACTTTATAAAATATCTTACACTTAAATATAAAAAGCCACAGCATTGGTAAAAACTATAATAAAGAACTAAAATATAATTCTCATCCAGTACATGTGTATATACAAGTAATATTACATTATACATTATAAAATATCAAATATATAATATGCATCAAACACATTTGTATAATTTGGTATATAATGAATCTTTTCTGTATGTTTTATTACGTGAATCTAAGAGTATCACTATTTCTTAAAATTAACTGTTTTTCAGTGTATGTGCATAATGCATGTACCATACTTACATCTGCAGAATTAAATGACAGTGGGTTGCATAAGTAGAATAAATGTACAGATTTTAGTATTAGAAAAACATATTCATAAGAATATGAAACTTTAGGATAAATAATAATATTTGCTTCTAACTTTCTAATCTAGTATAACGATGTTAATAAATATAACAATTCCATAAAAATAAGATAAAGTTAGAAACAAAAGGAAAAACTACACTGTAGTTTTAGAAATTTTTCAATTGAAAAAACTGGTCTTAAATATGATTTTAAATATGAAATATAACAACAAACATATCAAAGTGAATCATTCTTCCATAAATATAAAATTTAAATTGCTATGAGTAAATATAAATCTCTTTATAGATTTTCTATATAAATATTAACATCTGACATTAATTTTTGAGGGCTTATAGAAGAATCTTGTATATTTTAAGCATTTTTTCTATATAAATATTAACATCTAACATTAATTTTTGTGGGCTTATAGAAGAATCTTGTATATTTTAAGCATTTTAGTTTTATTGTTTTTAGCTGGAAATATGCAGAATGAAATGAAAACAGGAATATCTCCATTTTGAAGTACAGTCTAAACAAAAACATGTCTTTATAATAGCACTAGAAAAAGGACTAAATAAAATAACACCTTACTTTGAATTTAGGCTTCTCAGTTTAAGGTAAGATTATATTTATATTTGAAGTGGATGTTTGGGGAAGCATGGACTTTGGTTTATATAATACTATCTTGATTTTTTTTTAACTGACGTGTTTTTTGTTATAATTGTTTAATATGTTATAGTGAAGTTTTATTCTATATATGTTAAAATATAAATTTAAAAATATGTATATTTCAAACATATCATATATAACATTTCAGGCATAGGTTAGCTCTATTTTTGAAGAATTGTTCAGGTAAATGTAATTTGCCTTATTGTTGAGTAGGATTTATTTTAAGATTTTTTTTCCATCACCCATAGAACTCTCAGTATAATGAGATTTTATAAACAGAATGACAAACCATTTAAAGGGAGAAATGAGCGAACAGGTGTACAGCTTGTGCCTACTAGGCCTTCCCTTAGTTTCACAGTCTGATCATTTTCTTTGCATACTGCCTTGACCTGATTATTCACGACTTTCTGCATAATGAGAGAAAGCTTTTAGACATGTTAGGTATGACATATAAAATCTGCAACTATTCAACCATTCTGAGAAGTCCTGTTGATTTTTTTTAGGTAGATTTAGCAGTCAAATAATAATTTGATGCAACATGATTAAAATGTTGAACCCATTTAGTGAGTTTTGTTAAAAAACTGAATATTTCACTGTATCATTGTATGTATGAAACTATTCTCATATATATTCTAGTCCTAAATATCTTTTGTAAATTGGACTTTGAAATATATAACCTCTAAGAGATAAATTTGATTAACAGTCTTGAATATACTTAATGACAAGATACTCACAATTTTAAGTAACATTTCAATTGGGGCATCATTTATATATTTGTGTCTTCCTTTTCTCAGAGATAGATTTATTACAAAGATTCTTTACAAATCCAATTATTCTTATTAATCCTGACTTGATAATTCTGCTTTACATACACACAATGATTTAGATTACCAGTTCCCTATTTTTATGTCATTAATTTATAACTTATTTTTATTATTAGAAACCATCCGTGATGTTAGTCTCCATCTTTGAATTTTCAATTATCTTCAGTTACTGTGTCAAAAGATTTAAATATTTTGTATACTTTGTGCACATATCAGCATATGTATTTCTAAATGGTTGTATTTCTATATATTCAACTTTATATTATAAAGTGTTAGATTGAAGATTTCCTTTGTCTTCATTTTCTTCATTTTGACTTATATACAACATAGTTTTATTCTTTTTAAAAATATATCATGTCATTTTCTTTCTTACAAGTTTTTACTTTTGCTATACTTACTCCCTAGCTAATGAATTTCATGTGGAGTGCATGGGAGGCAAGTTTTCAAAAATCCTTCCATTAAAAAAATGCATTTTTAATTTGTCTGCATTTTCATTTTTATTTTGACCGCTTTGCTAACTGTACAATTCTAGACAAAAATTATTGCTTTTGTTCAGAACAGAGAAAATACTTATCTTATTCCTTGGGAAGTATCTACTGCTGCTGCTGGTAAATTTCTAGTATCAGTTAAGATTATTGTTCATTTTAGTGATTTTAAACTATCACAAAATTTAGGAATTTTCTTTTTTCTGTTATTTCTTTATGTTTTGATTTTTCCTGTTTTGTTTTGTTTTCATTCATATCACTGAGCATTTTTCAACCTGAAGAAGTGTATTCTGCTTTAGTTCAGGAAAATAGTCTTACAACTCCAACATTTAAAAAAAATTCTCATTTCCATTTTCCCTCTTCTCTTCCTTTAGAACATCTCTGATACTGATGTTAGAATTTTCATATAAATCCTCCTGCTTTCTTTCACTCTCATATTTTTCATTGCTGTGGCCTTTTTGTTCTACTTTCTAGAAAATCTATTGAACCTTTTTTCAGAGATGATTAGCTTGTTCTTAAATCCTGTTCAGTCCATTGTTAAATTTAGTTATATTTTTATTTTGACAGTTGTATTTTTAACTACCAGGAAGTACATATTGTTTCATGCTTCTTTTTCCTATCAGCCCATTCCTGTTTGTTTTTAATAAGGTTTTTTCCTATTAGCCTATTCCTTTTTTTTTAAGAATTCTGAGAATGCCAAGTAGAAATTGTTAAATTCTGTTTTCTAAATTATTTCTACTTTTCTGTAACAAGGGATATTCTTAGTTCATCTTCATCCCCATCTTTATGATTCTAGCTTTCCTCATGTATGTGCTTTATTTAATACCCTATGGTCTCTACTTGGAATCTTCACAGGCAAATCACTGGCTAGGAAGCTGTTCTCAGGAAAGGCTTGGTGTTAGTTGGGAGACGTTTGTGCATATATGATAGCTGGGGAAGGTCTTTGAATTTCTACTTCCTGTGTTTGGAATTTCTTTAGGGTTCCCTTGAAACACACTACTCTGATCATTGTCATTTGCACATTGGTTTTTATTCTTAATACGGTGTTTTGCACATGGTTTTGATGGGCTCTTTCTTCTTTATTTCAGATTTATATGCTTTCAAACTCAAGAATTGTCTCAATCACAAGAGAAAATTGACAAAGTACAGTAAAGTTATTATTGTTTTCATTTTCACAAATAGGCTTTTCTAACATTACAAAGATATCTTATATAGAAGTAGTTTGCGCCACCAAATAGTTGGAATAGCATTGTATTTTTTAACTTTAAAGATGTAGAATTTTTGTTTTCTCTTTTATTGGCATTTATATTTTTTCGTCAGTATACTGTCAGTTTACATATGTTACAAAAGTCCCATTAGTCTACCCCAATACTTTTCACTTAGTTACAGAGCACCTTTTGATATGTTTAGATATTTGTTTCAGTTCTCCTGAAATTCATGCTTCTAAAATGGAATTCCTAATGAATACTTTAGATAGCTAACAAACTGGTAGTCAATAAAAAAGTGAGCATATCACTGATTAATAAAGATATTATAAGACCTTCTGAACAAAAATCTAAAATCATAAACATAAGAAACAAACATTTCAAGAAAATATATGAAATTAAATCCAACAAAAATCTAAATGTTATTTCCCAGAAAAGTAATATTTAAAACTTTCTATCACTATAAAGATCAGCATTTTCACATTGAATCTCCTTTAGGGAGAAAAAACTGTATCCTCTATCATAATTTTTTAATGATTAGTACAAATATCAGTTATCACATCTTCAATGGCCAAAAGCTTCAAGTAAGTAAATATGTTCTGGCTTGTTTGCATAGAGTCACTGATTTGCTATTACAAATCAGTGACTCTTGCTAGTACTCAAGAGCAATTAATCCTCTGCTATAGAAAGGTTACCAATAGCATAAGATTATCCTAATTTCTAGAATATCATATTTATTTAAGTGATTAGCAACTGGGATTTCTATGGCATAGATTTATATTACTGACAAGTACATGTTGCATTCATGCCATATTGGTAAATCACTATTGCTACATATTAATTTAAATGAAAACATATTTCTTACTCCTTATATCTCGAAATAAGCAATATGCACACCTTGTGTGTTTATTAAATGATTGTTTTATAATTATTTATTGATAAACTATATGAATTTCCAAAATTTGATCTCCTCTGTAAATCTGCAGAACTGTTTTTTTACTTGTCTAAAAGTCAAAAACCATAAATCAGTATTGTCATGTGATAATTCAAAACTAGTTGTAAACCTGCCCACATTAAACCAGAAATATTTCCAATATAAAGAGATATATATTTGTATCTATATCTAAAACATTTTCAATGAATCTTAAAACATTGCTACTTTTCCTAAAATTATCAACACACACACACAAACACACACACACATACTACCACCACCACCACCATCAACAACATTCCATCCATATGTCCTGGAAATATATCTGCTTTAGAAAGAGCCTGAGGCACTATATAAACAAAAATGACAATATGTACTATAAGTCACAATGTTAGGCACAAGGAAAATTAGGAAGAATAAAACAATGTGATTTCAGAGGATTCGAGATATATTTGGAAAAAGGAACAGCTATAAAATTTAAAATATCAATGAAGTAGTGAAATACTACATGCCAAATGAGTTGAGTAAGTCCTGATATCCTTAAAAGTTTTTAGAGACACTTCCAAAGGGTTTTAGAATTACACTTTATAATGATAGTGGAGTTCACATGGGTGGACAGACAAACTAGATAGCATTATGCATTTTGTTGGTGACACCATTGAAAAGACCAATGTAAAAAATAATAGAATTAACCTTCAGTCATTAGATGCCTATTATTTTCTAACTTAATCTATTAAATGTATTAACTAAAATTTTAAAACAAATGAACAACATAGGTTGTAGAAAAGAGACAGGAATTAGTGAAATCAAAAGGAATTTGTGTATCCTAGGATACAAATGATGGTTTTTATGGAAATAGAAGAGACTCAGGGAATGAAGGAAGAATCACCAGGATTGCCACTTTCATATGGGTAAAAGTAGAGTCATACCTGGTATCAATATTTTTGCCAAAGAGAATGGAAAATAATAGGGTTTCAGAAAAAAGAAAGAATGTTTGGATACAGAGCTAACCATGAAGGGTAAGTTAGGCTGTTAGGGGTCATTTATAAACTCATCTAGTCCCACCAGTTCTTTTACAGATTATCATTTAAGATAGAATAAGAAAGGTAAAAATAATATAAATTTAATAACTAAAATAGTCAACTATAGTCACAGAAAGGAGAGGGTTCCTCAAAAAGGCAAACACAATTTACTGTTTGCACAATAGATTAGCTGATGTATACCTAGTGCAGGAAAAGAAATACAAGGAGTTAAATGATTCCTACCTAACCAAGTATAGCATGTATAGCCAATGTTCAGTGTCAGAATTTTTTTTAATTACAATTTTAGGATGTTGAAAAATTCAAGAATACATTTACAGAAGAAAGTTGATTCATGAAAGATTTACACTTGAGTGAGAAGCTATGGTTAGAAATGTAGACTTGGCAGGATAATATAAAGTGGTGGGTAAAACTGTTTAGTCAACTTTCTAAAGAACTTAAAAATAGAAAATTGAAGAACTAAAAAATGAGACCAGGGACTACCTCCATTTAAAGGATAGAACAATGATAGTCCTGTTACTTATTTAGCTTTTGAAGATTTATTTTTCTCATATATAATGGGGATACTTAGAGTTTCTCTATCATTAGATAGGTCAGGTAAAGGGTTACTCCAGTCCTTGACAATTGGTGTTTATTTCTTAAATATAATCAACATTTCCTGTCCATTCTTCCTGTCATGCTCCCAGTTCAAATATCATTGCATCATAGTGGTGAGCATAGCTGCCTTCCAAATATCATTGCATCATTGACTAATAACATAGTGTTTTGTCATATTTTTTATACTAATTTTTCTTTCTATTGCCTCAGCATTAATATTCATAAAGATTAAATTGAAAAAAATTACCTTATTAATTTTTTTCAAAATATTTACAGTGTCTTAAATAAATTTTAAATTTTTAGTCAGATATTCAATCTTCCAGAATATTTCCTTAACTTGCCTTTCCAGCCTAATCTGCTATTTAATCCCTTATACATTCTCAACAAGTGAGTCAGACTGGATTGTTCACCATACCTAGGCATAATAACAGCTTTTCCACCCACATTTGTCTATGCACGCAATTATTTCTTCTTAAAACATATTCCATCCAATCCTAATGATATTTGTCAAAGATTTTTTCCATAAACCTTGAATTAGGATACTATACAACCTCATAGCATTTACTTGTACAGCATTTAACACAATTAGCTTTATAGAATTATTATTTTTAAATGCAGTTTAAAGTGGATGAGAATTATAAACATATCAGCCTGTTGCCCAAAAGGGAAAACTAAAACTAAAGGACAGAAGGTAAAAAAACACAAGTTTCTACTAAACATGAATGAGAAGTTACTAAGAGTCAAAGACAGAATGCAATGCCTTAAGAGATTAAGAACTCCCAAACACTGGGTTGGTGACCAATTGGTAGGGATGTAATAGAAGTTATTAAATACAGGGTATATGGTTGATTGAAAGGTTTTTTTTAAAAAGAATTTTCTAGTTTTGATCATCAATTACATCGAAGTACATAGTTTTAGAAGGAAGGATTGCTGAAGCCAAATACTCAGTTATTTAAAGTTATATGGAAATGGAGTCAAGAGAAAGAATTCAAATTGAACACGGTCAAAGAAATTATGTATGTGTGTGTGCATGAGTGCCTGTGGGTGTACATGCGCATGCTCTTATGTGTCTGCTTGTATTTTGTTTCTCCTTTGTAGGAGACACTGGAACAGGAATGATTATATATCTTAAAGTTCATTTTATATAACATTAATACTGTTTTGTAAAATAGCATTGCATAACAGCATCATAATTTTTTTCCTTGAAAATAGTGATCTACATTAACTAACAGAAATGTTAGTACATGGGTGATTGTTTGACACAGAAATTTAAAATTATTCAATAGAGAGGATTAAAGAAGGTGGCATGAGAGGTGAGACAGAGAACTCCTCCCAAAACCACATATAATTTGAAAACATAGTTAATAAAGCTAATCCTAAAAGAGCAACAGAAAAGAAGGCTGTGCCAGACTGCATACAACTGGAGAAAAGAGAACACCTCATGAAACATGGTAATGTACCAAAGCCTTAATCCAGCAGGACCCAGCCCTTCCCATACCCCAGCTCACCAGCAGGAAGAAGAGAAATGGAGCAAGGTGAGGGTGTAAGTCCAGAACTACTGAACAACCAGCCCTGGAGATCTGCTTTGGGACCACAAACCTACATTGCATGGCACTCTGGAGATTAGTGGGGTTGGAAAGCTAAAAGAGATGGAATACTTGGAGAGACTGAGATTCCAGCCATTTGTGGAAAACAGGGATCCACATCCAGCTGCTCTGGGACAAAAGAATGGCGGGTAGTGTGAGACTCCCTAATAGCAAGAGGGCTGCAAAAGGGGTAAGGACTGCACAGAGCTTGCTGCTCAGGAAAAAAGATAGGTGGGCAAAATTGTCCGGTGCACTCTGCCCAGCAAGTTGGGAACTTTCAAGACCTTCAGGCGCTCCACTCCCCTGGCTGTCTACTCAGCTCCAAGGACGCCCACTGTGACATGCAGGCTGCTGTGCTTTCCTCCTGGCCTCCCGTCACTGGCTCACAAACCCACAGTCCCTACCCTGGCGTCAGGCAAGCCAGAAGGAGGCCCCGCCTACAGCAGCTACAAATGCAAAGCAGAGAGGCTTACACCTGTGTGCTTGACCCACTGATTCTGACAGTGGAGATAGGTACATCAGCCTGGAAGCAGGAAACAGCTCTTTCCTCCCCCAAGGCACCAGCACTGCTCCCCTGCAAACCGGGACATCACTCCAGAGAATAGAGTTTATGGGCACTAGAGGGCACCACATACATATATTAAACATCAAAGGAAACTTGTTCAAACGAAAATCCCACAAACACCAGAAAAAGGGACAAGTGAAGCTGAACTTATCAATCTTCCTGAAAGAGACTTCAAAATAAAAATCAAAAACATGCTCATGGAAAAATATTCAAGAACTCAAGGACAAATTTAGGACAGAGATTGAATCATTGAGAAATTCCATATCTAAAATGAAACATACAATGGAAGGATTTAAAAGAATATTACATGTAGTAGAAGAGAGTAAATGGAATAGAAATTAGAGAAGAGGAATACAAAGAAGCTGAGGCACAGAGAGAAAAAAGGATCCTAGGAATGAAAGAATATTGAGAGAAATGTGTGACCAATCCAAATGGAACAATATTCACATTATAGGTGTATCAGAAGACAAAGAGAGAGAAAAAGGGAAAGAAAGTGTCTTTGAGGAAGTACTTGATGAAAACTGCCCCAATATGGAGAAGAAAATAGTCTCTCAGGCAATGGTGGTGCACAGATCTCCCAACACAAGGGACACAAGGAAGACAGCACGAGGACATATAATAATTAAAATGGCAAAGATCAAGGATAAGGACATATTTTAAAAGCAGCTAGAGAGAGATAAAAGATCACATAAAAAGGAAAACCTGTCAGGCTATCATCAGACTTGTCAACAGAAACCTTACAGGCCAGAAGGGTGTGGCATGATATATTTAATGCAATGCAACAAAAGGGACTTGAGTCAAGAGTACTTTATCTGGCAAGATGATTATTTCAATTTGAAGGAGGGAGTAAACAATTTCCAGATAAGCAAATCTGAGAGAATTTACCTCCCACAAACCACCTCCACAGTGTATTTTGGAGGGACCGCTGTAGATGGAAGTATTCCTAAGGCTAAATAGGTGTCACCAGAGGAAATGAAGTCACAGTGAAGAAAGTAGAACATATAATTACTAATCAGATGCAAAATCAAATCAACTACCCCCAAAGTCAGTCAAGGAATAAACAGAGTGCAGAATATGATAGCTAATATATAAAGAATGCAGGAGGAAGAAAAAGGAAGGCAAGAAAAAATAAACAAAAACATTAAGTTGGGCTTGTAATAGCATACGAAGTGAGTTAGATTAGACTGTTAGATAGTAAGGGAAGTACCCTTGAACCTTTGGTAACCATGAATATAAAGCATACAATTGCCATAAGTACATACCTATCAATAATCACCCTAAGTATAAATGGTCTGAATGCTCCAATCAAAAAGACATAGAGTTAATGAATGGATAAAAAACAAGACCCAATTATATGATGCCTACAGTAGACTCACTACTATGCAAAGATATACACAGATTGAAAGTGAAGGGATGAATAAAGATATTGCATGCAACTAATAGGGAGAAAAAAGTAGGAGTGCAATACTTGTATCACACAAAATAGATTTCAAAACAAAGAAAGTAACAAGAGACAAAGGACATTTCATAAAGATAAAGGGATCAATCCAATAGAAGATATAACCATTATAAATATCTATGCACCCAACACAGGAGCACCTATATATCTGAAACAAATACTAACAGAATTAAAGGGGGAAACAGAATGTAATGCATTCATTTTAGGAAACTTCAACACACCACTCACTCCAAAGGACAGATCAATAAGACAGAAAATAAGCAAGGACACAGAGGCACTGAACAACACACTAGAACAGATGGACCTAACAGACATTTACAGAACCCTACACCCAAAAGCAGCAGGATAAACATTCTTCTCAAGTGCATATGGAACATTTCCCAGGATAGATCACATACTAGGCCACAACAAGAGCCTCAGTAAATTCAGAAAGATTGAAATTTTACCCACTAGCATTGCAGACCACAAAGGTATAAAACTATAAATAAATTATGTAAAGAAAACAAATAAGCCCACAAACACATGGAGGTTTAAGAACATGCTTCTAAATAATCAATTAATCAATGACCAAATAAAAACAGAGAACCAGCAATGTAAGAAGACAAATGACAACAATAATTCAATACTGCAAAATCTGTGGGATGCAGTGAAGGCCATGTGAAGAGGGAAGTATATTGCAATACAGGCTTACTTCAGGAAAGAAGAACAATCCCATATGAACAATCTAAACTCACAATTAACAAAACTAGAAAAAGAGTAACACATGAAACCCAAAGTCAGGAGAAGGAGGGACATAACAAAGATTAGAGCAGAAATAAATAAAATAGAGAAGAATAAAACAATAGAAAAAATCAATGAAAGCAGAAGCTGGGTCTTCAAGAAAATAAACAAAATAGACAAACCCTTAGAAAGACTTATCAAGAAAAAAAGAGAGTCTACACACATAAACAGAATCAAAAATGAGGAAGGAAAAATCACTACGACACAACAGAAATACAAAGAATTATGAGACAATACTATGAAAAATTATATGCTAACAACTGGATAACCTAAAAGAAATGGAAAACTTTCAGGAAAAATAGAAAAATACAGCTTTCAAGGCTGACCCAAGAAGAAACAGAATATCTGAATGGACCAATTACAAGAAATGAAATTGAATTGGTAATCAAAAAACTACCTAAGGACAAAACCCCTGAACCAGATGGTTTCACTGAATTTTATCAAACATTTAGTGAAGTCCTAATATCCATCCTCCTTAAAGTTTTCCAAAATGAAGAGGAGGCAATATTCCCAAACTCATTCTATGAGGCCAGCATCACTCTAATATCAAAACCAGGCAAAGACAACACAAGAAAAGAAAATTACAGACCAATATCCCTGATGAACATAGATGTAAAAATACTCAACAAAATATTAGCTAACCGAATTCAAAAATACATAAAAAAGATGACCATCATGATAAAGCCAGGTTTATTACAGTGATGCAAGAACGGTACAACATTTGATAGTCCATCAACATCATCCACCACATCAACAAAAAGGACAAAAAGCACATGAACATCTCCACAGATGCTGAAGAAGCATTCGACAAAATGCAACATCCATTCATGATAAAAACTCTCAACAAAATGGGTATAGAGGGCAAGTACCTCAACATAATAAAGGCCATATAGGACAAACCCACAGCCAGCATTAAACTTAACAGTGAGAAGCTGAAAGCTTTTCCTTTAAAAAGGAACAAGAAAAGGATGCCCACTCTCCCCACATCTATTCAACATAGTACTGGAGGTCCTAGCCACGGCAATCAGATAACACAAATAAAAGGCATCCAGATTGGCAAGGAAGAAGTTAAACTGTCCCTGTTTGCAGATGACATGATACCGTAAATAAAAAACCCTAAAGAATCCACTCCAAAACTACTAGATCTAATATCGGAATTCAGCAAAGTTGTGGGATACAAAATTAATACACAGAAATCTGTTGCATTCCTATGCACTAATGATGAACTAGCAGAAAGAAAGAGAAATCAGGAAAACAATTCCATTCATAGTTGCATCAAAAGTAATAAACTTAACCAAGGCATTGAAAGACCTGTACTCTGAAAACTACAAGACACTCATGACAGAAATTAAAAAAGATAAAAATAAATGGAAATATATCCCATACTCATGGATAGGAAGAACTAATATTGTCAAAATGGCCATCCAATCCTGCCTAAAGCAATCTACAGATTCAATTCAATTCCTATCAAAGTACCAACAGCATTCTTCAATGAACTAGAGCAAATCGTTCTAAAATTCATATGGAACCACAAAAAACCCAGAATAGCCAAAGCAATCCTGAGAAGGAAGAATAAAGGTGGGGGAATTACACTCCCTGACTTCAAGCTCTACTACAAAGCCACAGTAATCAAGACAGTTTGGTGCTGGCACAAGAACAGACCCACAGACCAATGGTACAGACTAGAGAGACCAAATATGAACCCAAGTATATATGGTCAATTAATATACAGCAAAGGAGCCATGTATATACAATGGGGAAATGACAGCCTCTTCAACAACTGGTGTTGGCATAACTGGACAGCTACCTGGTAGAGAATGAAACTGGATTATTGTCTAACCCCATACACAAAGGTAAACTCAAAATGGATCAAATACATGAATATAAGTCCTGAAACCATAAATCTCAGAAGAAAACGTAGGCAAAAATCTCTTGAATATAAACATGAGCAACTTCTTCCTGAACTCATCTCCTCAGGCAAGGGAAACAAAATAAAAAATGAACAAATGGGACTATATCAAGCTATTAAGCTTCTGTACAGCAAAAGACACCATCAGCAGAACAAAAATGCATCCTAGAATATGGGAGAATATATTTGTAAATGAACTATCTGACAATGGGTTAACATCAAATGTATAAAGAACTCACACACCTCAACAACCAAAAGGCAAATAACCATATTAAAAAATGTGTGGAGGATATGAACAGACACTTCTCCAAAGAAGAAATTCAGATGACCAACAGGCACATGAAAAGATGTTCCACATTGCTAATTATTAGGGAAATGCAAATAAAAACCACAGTGAGATATTACCTCACACCAGTTAAGATGGCCTACATTGAAAAGACTAGGAACAACAAATGCTGACAAGGATGTGAAGAAAGGGGAACCCTCCAACACTGCTGCTGGGAATGTAAACTAGTTCAACCATTGTGGAAAGCAATATGGGGGTTCCTCAAAAAACTAAAAACAGAAATACCATTTGACCCGGGAATTCCACTCCTAGGAATTTACCCAAAGAAAACAACTTCTCCAATTCAAAAAGACATATGCACCCCTATGTTTATTGCCACACTACTTACAATAGCCAAGATATGGATACGACCTAAGTGTCCATCAGTAGTTGAATAGATAAAGAAGATGTGGTACATATACACAATGGAATAGAGTGAAATAAGTCAGGGTGAGAAAGACAACCACTAAATGATTTCCCTCATTTGTGGAGTGTAAGAAGGAAGCAAAACTGAAGGAACAAAAAAGCAGCAGCCTTACAGACTTCAAGAAATGACTAGCGGTCCCCAAATGGGAGGGGTGGTGGATAGTGGGTTGGGAGCAAGGGAGAAAGGGATCATGGGGTATCATGATTACTACATATGGTGTGTGTGGGGGTCATAGGGAAGACAGTGTAGCACAGAAAAGACAAGTAATGACTCTGTGGCATCTTACTACACTGATGGACAGTGAATGCAATGGGGTATGGAGTGGGACTCGATAATAAGGGTGAATGTAATAACCACATTGTTTTTCTTGTAAAACCTTCATCAGAGTGTATATCGATGATATCTTCATAAAAAAAACAATACCAATAATAGTCCTCATTTTTATATAATACTATAGGTCACACAAATGACCCTAAGGTTCTTTATAGTATTATTTGTCAAAAAAAAGAGTCTGCTACGTGTCCATAATTCAAAGAGAAAAATAGCTTTTACACTATGAAATCAGGGTCAATTTTATACTAATTTATTATTTTAACATTATCTTGGTTTCAGTAAAAAAATAATTAAAGATATTATAATTGTTATTTCAGAATCTAAAAAATCACTTAGCAAATACATGTATTAATAGAGAATATTTAGAAAAATATGCAATTTTACCAATTTGAGAGAAGTCAGATCAATGGGAAAATGCATGTAATTGAATGTATAATTAAGATGTTCAAGCCCATTCAAGATTTATGTGTATATATGGATTTTGTGTTCTGAAGAAAAAGGTACAATACATAATGATGTGTAGATCTTTATATATGAGTGTGTGTGTGTGTGTGTGTGTGTGTGTGTGTTTATATATAAATAATTTATAAATATATATCTGTGCAAATCAGGGGCAGGCACTTATTTTAAAACAAAACTAAACTAACATTAATCATGAACATAACCAAACCGAGCATATACATTTACTATTAAATTACTATTCTATTTATGTATTATGTAATAGCATTTTAGAAATTGTCTTAGGATTTTATAAAGTACCTTTTGAAATTTTTATTTGCAAAATATGGAAGCATCTAATATTATCACTGGAGAGTGAGTTAGGTATCTTCACAATTGTTAAGAAGGAAATCAACAAGGCAGTTGCTTAAGTGAGAATGCTCAAGTTGCTCTTCTATTTCAAAATCTTCAGAGCTTTTAGACTTAGAATAAATTATTTGAAAAGGCCTTAATGTGTGCCCTCACATCCTCTTCAGCCAAGTCCCCTGCCCGATATCCCCTTGATGAGCTGATTCTTTTTTAATTTTTTTATTTGATTTATTTTATTTTTATTATTTATTTTTAATTTTATTTTCCTTTTTATTTTTGTATATACTTTTTAAATATTTTTATTTATTTATTTATTTATTTAATTTGGCTATCATTAATGTACAATTACATGAACAACATTATGGTTACTAGACTCCCCCTATTATCAAATCCCCACCACATACCCCATTACAGTCACTGTCCATCAGCGTAATAAGATGCTATAGAATCATTACTTGTCTTCTTTGTGTTATACTGCCTTCCCGATGTCCCCCCCACTACATTATACGTGCAAATCATGATGCCCCTTTTTCCCCCTTGTCCCTCCCTTCCCACCCATCCTCTCCAATCCCTTTCCCTTTGGTAACTGTTAGTCCATTCTTGGGTTCTGTGAATCTGTTGCTGTTTTGTTCCTTCAGTTTTCTTTGTTCTTATACTCCACAGATGAATGAAATCATTTGATACCTGTCTTTCTCCACCTGTCTTATTTCACTGAACAAAATACCCTCTGGCTCCATCATGTTGTTGCAAATGGTACGATTTGTTTTCTTACTATGGCTGAATAATATTTCATTGTGTATATGTACCACATCTTCTTTATCCATTCCTCTACTGATGGACACTTAGGTTGCTTCCATTTCTTGTCTATTGTAAATAGTGCTGTGATAAACATAGGGGTGCATACGTCTTTTTCAAACTGGGCTTCTGATTCTTAGGGTAAATTCCTAGGAGTGGAATTCCTGGGTTAAATGGTATTTCTATTTTTAATTTTTTGAGGAACCTCCATACCACTTTCCAAAATGGTTGAACTATTTTACATTCCCCCCAGCAGTGTAGGAGGGTTCCCCTTTCTCCACATCCTCACCAACATTTGTTGTTGTTTGTGTTTTGGATTTTGGCCATCCTAACTGGTGTGAGGTGATATCTCATTATGGTTTTAATTTGCATTTCTCTGATGAATAGGGTTGTAGGGTGTCTTTTCATGTGCCTGTTGGTCATCTGAATTTCTTCTTTGGAGAAGTGTCTGTTCAGATCCTCTGCCTATTTTTTAATTGGTTTATTTGCTTTTTGTTTGTTGATGTGCGTGAGCTCTTTATATAATTTGGATGTCAACCCCTTATCAGCTATGTCATATGAATATATTCTCCCATACTGTAGGATGTCCTTTTGTTCTACTGATGGTGGTGTCCTTTGCTATACAAAAGCTTTTTAGTTTGATATAGTTGCATTTGTTCATTTTTGGTTTTGTTTCCTTTGCCCGGGGAGATATGTTCATGAAGAAGTTGCTCATGTTTATGTCCAAGAGATTTTTGCCTATGTTTTTTTCTAAGAGTTTTATGGTTTAATGACTTATATTCAGGTCTTTGATCCATTTTGAGTTTACTTTTGTGTATGGGGTTAGACAATAATCCAGTTTCATTCTCTTACATGTAGCTGTCCAGTTTTGCCAACACCAGCTGTTGAAGAGGTTCTCATTTCCCCATTGTATATCCATGGCTCCTTTATCATATATTAATTGACCATACACGCTTGGGTTTATATTTGGGCTCTCTAGTCTGTTCAGTTGGTCTATGGGTCTGTTCTTGTGCCAGTACCAAATTTTATTGATTACTGCGGCTTTGTAATAGAGCTTCAAGTCAGGGAGTGTAATTCCCCCACCTTTATTCTTCCTTCTCTGCATTGCTTTGGCTATTCTGGGTCTTTTGTGGTTCCATATGAATTTTAGAACTATTTGCTCTAGTTCATTTAAGAATGTTGTTGATAATTTTCTGATTTGATTCTATGGTTAGGCTTCCTATTTTTCCGGGACTTTAAGATCCTTCCTTTGTCAAAGTCTTCACACATTGTCTCCCTGATATCTCCCTGTGCTCAGAACCCCACACACACTTTCCGTGTTGTCTCTAAGTTCCACTTCTTAATCTACTAAACCTGACTACCATCTGTCTGAAATTTTTACAACTGTAGGCTTTTCAGTAGTTTGTGTAATTACATATTTAATTTCTCTTTCAGGTAATCCATGAAACACCATGAAGGCAAGTAATCCCTCTATAGTGTTCACTGCAGTTTTTCCAGTGGCTACTGCAGTAATTATTGAAGGAAATTGGGAGGATCATGTGCAATAGGTAGAAATATGTCTTATCCTACAAAACTGGCATTACTTAGATGATTTTGGATTACTTAGCACGTCATTTAAGAAGAATGATTTAGTCCCATGGGGAAAAATATTAAGAATGAAATACCGTGTATATAACCTAGGTCAATGTCGAGTTCTGCCATTCACAGAGTATGTGATCTAGAAAAATAAGTTAATCTCAGTGAGATTGTTTACTTATCATAAGATAGAGATATTTATACTTAAGATGGGATTAAATGAAAGAAGTTAATAAAACACTAAATATATATATATATATATATATATATACACATATACACATACACACACACACAAACACACATATTAACATATGTTCAAATGAAGCAAGAGCTAGTATGAAAGCAATCTTGACTTACCTCTTTGTAATATCCAGTGAAGAAACATGTTTGTAGATGTTTTACCTTCTTTCTTTCCTGAGCCCTGGGTCTCATCTGAGACAATGCCTCCCCTGGAGTTCTCCAATAGCAGTTTACTCTTCCAAAATCCTTTTGTCACTGGCCTTGGGAATGGCATGCGATCCATCTTACCACTTCCAACCTATTCTCCTACCTCCTCCCTAAATTCCCCACGCTTGAAATTTCTTTCCTCAGATCATACCACCCATAGTGCTCACTTACCTGGTTATCTTATTTATTTATCTTCATTCAGTGAAGATTTTTAGCACCTGGCTCACTGTTACTTCCTTTACCTCCATTCTTACAGGGCCATTGGCTGCTTATATTTTCATGAAGACTACCAGTTCCTCACCTATTGCTTCTCTGATCTTGTCCCTTTCCTGCTTAGGACACTCACTCCCATGGTCATGCCACAGACTTTACTTTACCTATAACAGTCAACTCTTCACCATCTCAATGACAAGCAGCCTACTGTTTCATCACAACTTGTTCCTTCCAGCTCAGTTTCTCCAGTAACTTGACTTTAACAAGTTCATTTAACTGCATGTAGACATACAAACCAACAGATCTATCATCTTTTTATTGTCAAAAACCCCATGTTCTCACTTTCCTCATTATTCACTTAAATTACATGCCACTATTTTAATTACTACCTTGTATATACCTTCAACTTGCTTTCTACTTTTTCACTTTTTTCATACCTACTAAGCCAAATCTTGGTCTTAGATCCAATTCTAAATCCATACCATGCCTACATAGCTAAATAGCACTAGAAAAAGGATATACATGGATATACTCTTCTTAATAAGTTCATGATAATATACCTCAAGTGTATCTTTAATGTTTCAAGAAAAGATACTCATTCCAGAGTCTACTTTCTCCCCCATTCTCCAAGTGAATTACTTTAACTTTTAATCTCACTTCAAAACTTCTACACCTTCTCTCCATCCTTACTTTTATCTGATAACTTGCTTCCAAAGCCCTTTGACTATAAAATGAACCATAAGGGAACTTCTACAAGCCACAATCACCTCATCTCCCACCATCCTGAATCCATGTCAATATTCCTAGATATCTTTCCTCTTAGAGAATGAATTGTCTAAGCTCCCTGACACTTGTGTCCTAAAGTCCATCCCTTCTCACTGTTCTAGGATATCACTATAGCAACCCTCTACCTCCATTTACTATAAGATATCATTACTCTATCAATCTGATCCTCCCTCTTTCCTACATCAACAATTTTCCTTATGGTATTACTACAACAGATGTAAACATGTTGTTATTTCTCCTATCTACCTCCATTAAATTTATTCCATTCTTTACATATTGCTTGACTTCTGTTACCTACTCAGCAAAATTCTTAAAAAGACCTGTAGTATCTTTGATTCCTCTTCTCTTATTTACTCTTTAATTCACAACATCCATGAATTTGCTCTTGTCACACTTATTCATGTTCTTCACATTGCTAAACCCTATTTTAAATTCTCAGTGTTCATTCTATTTGACCTACCAACAGCTTTAACCCAGTTTCTCTTAGATCCACCTCGAAACATTTTCTCTACTTGGGTTCCATGCCCTCTTACTTTCCTGGTTCTTCTGCCTTACCAGTAGCACCTTCTCATTCTCCTTTGATGCTTCCTCCTTATCTTTCTCTCCTATAAACATTCGAATATCCCAGAACACATGCTTTGGACATTACTTCTTCTGATGCACATTCCACCCTTGGTGATATGCAGTATCAAGGCTTTGATTGCATTTACATGATAATAAATAAAAAATTTTTTTCTACCACATGGTCCTCTTCTCTGAGCTCACATATCCAAGGGTTTATTCAATATTTCCACTTAAATGTCTATTAGCTATCCAAACTTAATATGTCTACAACCGAAATTCTAATCTTCTCTTCCATGTAATTATACTCACAGTTCCCCCTATTTTAACATACAGCAACTTCCTACATTCAGGTGCACAGATCAAAGTCTTGGAGTCATCCTGAGCTTTTCAATTTTTCCTCATATTCTTTTCTCAATCAATCAGCAAATCCCACTGGCAACACTTTGAAAATATGTCCAAAATCTAATCACTTTCAACATCCTCAATGCAACCATGCTGGTGCAAGCCACTACCATCTTTCTGTGAGATTGTTGCAGTAGCCTCTTAATTGTGATAATTCTTTTTAGTTTATTCTTAACACAGCTGCTAGAGTGATTTTGTTAAAATGGAAGTTAGAGCATGCTCCTCTTCTACAAAAATTCCTTCAGTGTCTTCCCATCTTGTTCAAAATTACCATTCATTGACATATTGGAGTTTATTTGATTAGACCATCATTAGTTTGTACCTTATATCTTTGTAATCTCTCCCTTGTTCACTCAGGTCCAACCACACTGGCTTACTTGTCATTTCCTTAAACATACCATACACAAATCTTGCCAAAGTTTTTTTGTTTTCTTGTTTTGTTTTGTTTTCTTTTACACCATCTCCGTTCCTCTGGTTTCATCCTCTTCCTCCAAATATCTACACATGACTAATTTCTCACTTCCTTCAGGGTTTCATTAAAAATCACCACCTTTGTGAGGCCTTTTCTGATCTTTAATGTTCCCTCCCTCCTCATTTATTTGGCTATTCCTTTGACCTCTTCCCTGATATTTTTTGTTGTCATACTGCATTCCACTTACTGTGATCCATAAAACGTATTTTACTTACTTAGTTTGCTTAGTGTCTAAAACCTCTCGTAGCAGGGATTTTTGTCTAGTTTGTTTATGGCTGTATCTCCAGTGCCTAGAAGGTAGGGGATTGATAAGTATTAATTGACTGAATGGATGAATAAGCACAACAGAAATGTTGGCTTAACCATAAGGAAACTCTTTATTACTGATAAAGTGATATAACTCAGTAACTGCAAACATAAATGTGGAAAGTAAACCATAGGACAATTGGTATTAATTGAAAAAATAAAACACCATTTGTATCACTACATGAGTCCTAACTAAATTTAAGATTCATTATTTAATATTATCCTTTCATTCTTTTCTTTCATTTGAGAAAAGGAACATTTTTATAGAAAGTTGTTTGAATAGAACTGTTATGAATCTTCCATTTCTCTTAACAATAACTTGATTTTAAATATTTTTTCTTTTACAACATAGAAGTAAATGTGATTTAAAATGGTATATAACAATTTTTTCATTAAGAAACATTTAGCATAAGTTGTATATGCTCTTTAGTGCAAGATTATTTTACGTATGCTTGCTTTCTCGTTACATTTTTTACTGCACTTTTAAAATTTTATTCTTTTTTGGTATCATTAATGTACAATTACATGACCAACATTATGGGTTCTAGACTCCCTCCATTATCAAGTCCCCACCACATACCCCATTACAGTCACTGTCCATCATCATAGTAAGATGCTGTAGACACACTACTTGTCTTCTCTGTGCTATACTGCCTTCCCCATGAGCCACCCGCCCCCATTGTGTGTGATAATGGTAATGCCCCTTTTTCCCCTTATCCCTCCTTTCTCACCCACCCTCCCCAGTCCCTTTCCCTTTTGTAACTGTTAGTCCATTCTTGGGTTCTGTGAGTCTGCTGCTGTTTTGTTCCGTCATTGTTTGCTTTGTTCTTATACTCCACAGATGAGTGAAATCATTTGATACTTGTCTTTCTCCACCTGGCTTACTTCACTGAGCATAATACCCTTAAGCTCCATGCATGTCGTTGCAAATGGTAGGATTTGTTTTCTTCTTATGGCTGAATAATATTCCATTGTGTATATGTACCACCTCTTCTTTATCCATTCATCTACTGATGGACACTTAGGTTGCTTCCATTTCTTGGCTATTGTAAATAGTGCTGTGATAAACATAGGGGTACATATGTCTTTTTCAAATTGGGCTCCTGCATTCTTAGGGTAAATTCCTAGGAGTGGAATTCCTGGGTCAAATGATATTTACATTTTTAGTTTTTTGAGGAACCTCCATAGGATGCCCACTCTCCCCGCTATTATTCAACATAGTACTGGAGGTCCTAGCCATGGCAATCAGACAAAACAAAGAAATAAAAGGCATCCAGATTGGTAAGGAAGAAGTCAAATTGTCACTGCTTGCAGATGACATGATATTGTACATAAAAAACCCTAAAGAATTCACCCCAGAACTATTAGAACTAATATCTGAATTCAGCAAAGTTGAAGGATACAAAATTAATACACAGAAATTTGTTCCATTCCTATACACTAATGATGAACTAGCAGAAAGAGAAATCAGGAAAACAATTCCATTCACAATTGCATAAAATTTTATTCTTAAATTGAGTAAGTTGTTCTTTTTCCTGCACTGCTTGGTATAGTTGAAAAATATTACATTTTGGCATAAAATCTGTCATTTCTATGCCTGACTCTACCATTTTTTAGTCCTGTGACCTTGGGTCAGTCACAGGAAACTTCCTTTTCTTTCATCTGTAAAATGCGGAAATCTGCCCAGCCTTCCTCAATGGGTGGTGAGGAGGCCAGGTAACTTAGAACAACAGTCCTCAGTCAAATATTGGATTATAAGGGCTAGTGTTTGAGCACCTTTTGACTAGAAATATGCCAAAAATGAGGATCAACCACAGGGTGTATGGTTCTTATAATAAAGTTAACTACATATAGAGAAATTCTCTTTAACTTGCTATTTAGGTATTTCTTACTTAGTTGTTTATTTAGTAATAAACTATCTTTTATGATAGGATGATAAATGGTAGATGGTCTTTTTTCTTTCATTTTTTATGATTAATTTTATTTTTGGATTTTTCTCTTTGATGAGATAAAACCCTGATAATCCCATATCAATTCCCTGATATATTTATTTTTAATTTAAAACATATGAATCTCCAAAGTCTAGAAATGACTACATTAGTCTAGTGATATTCAAACTGTTGACCCCTGGGCCTGACAAGTCCAGGCAGAAGAGTAGAGGCAGGAGATATGGTTATTATTCTGTTTTTACCTTTATAAAGAGTTATAACCTAGAGCAACTCACTATGCCTTCTGTGACTATAGTTCTGTTTCTATGAAATGAAGGAAATAGCTTGGCAGGTTTTGGAGATACCTTCTGTTTCAAAATTTCCAAATAAATCATACTATATCACTTTCTACCTAGATGTTTCCTAATTCAAACAAGTTTTTTGAGTCCTACTTCTATGTCCTAAAAGATAATAAGGCATTTTGATAACAAATACTTTCATGAAAAAATTTAAGGCATTTATTAGTACAGTCAAGCTCATATTGATCTGTGGCAATAAATGTTTTAGATAAATAAAAGCAAACACAAGATTATAACATAATAAGTTTATACATTGCTTTTCCATAGAGAAGTATTCAAATCAGAGAATGAAGTCAGTGAACTATTTTCCATTCAGAAGCTATTTTTCTCAATACCAACTGCTAATCATTCATCTCTTCATATGACATTGACTTTTAACCAGACACTGCAAGGTTCTAAAGCTTCATATGGTATTCCAATCAGAGTGATTGTGTAACAACAAGCATAAAAGACTAACAGAAATTAACCTTCCCCAGCTTAAAGTGAAAAATTGAAAACAAACTAGAAATTTTGAATCCATAGGTCAGATACAGCTATGATCATTTTCATTTTTTTTTTCATGTTCGTACTCTTGAAGGAACTTACACTTAATTTAAATGTTTTCATAGAATTGATACTTGGGGTGGGAACATTTAGAAAGAGAGCTTAGATATGATATTTTATTTTTCTTCTGCTTTAGCCATGCTTATAAATATGTGTGGAATGAGTTGCAAAAAGCAGATTAATTTGTTCTAAGTATCTGCTAGCAAGTTTTATGTCCCTGGACAAATAGTGGGGACACATGAGGTAAGTTCTTTCTGTTTGCTGGGTTTACAAGAAGGTTTGTGGAAGATCAGAAATCATGCATTTTCTCACCACACCATTTCAGCTTCATACATTTTAAACATTGATGCCAAAGACTAAAGGAACATACAGCAAGATAACACGATCACACACATATTAGCCATGAAGATTAAAGGGACACCTAAAAAATAAAAGTAGTTTTCTAAACAGAATATTTTAGACAAGTTGGCTGTGACATTGTAAAAAATATTAATCATTTATCTACATCCCAAATACAAAATATATAGAATGTACACACACATACAGAATTTAATTTCCTTCTCAGATGGATACAGTGAAAAAGCAGACTTTAAAAAATTTAAATAAAATCAAGATTTTCATTGATTCTTAATGTACTTCTAAATATTCTGGAAATTATGAAAACAGCCATTATATAAAGTATGATGAATGTATACAGAAACGATGAATTTCATACTGAATATATCAAAAGGACTGAACACCTTTTAAAACATTTAATTTCAGGCCAAAAAATGTTGTGAGTAATTTAGAAGTAAAATATTTGAGGTAATTATAGGAAGCAAGTAATATTATGTAACATATTAGGGGCATAGGTTAACCTGAGTCTATGGTACTTGAAAAAATTTACTATTAATAATGAGGATTGTGCTCTTTTTTTCCCTAAAAGTGTGTCTCTCCTGAAAAACAATTGATATTATTGGTTATAACATGATGGGAGACACAACTTGGCAAATAACATATTTTAGTGTGACTGAAACATTTTAAAAAGTAAAATAAAAACAAACAGATGGTTTGCATTGATTTGGTTTTAAAAGAGAAAGAAAGTGAAATTGAGTGTTGTTAGGGACACATGTGTTTTTATTGTCTTTTTGTCACACAGAACACAATGATCCTAAAAGGAAAGTCCCAGAGTACTAGTGGAATGATATCTGACTCAGTGTATGAGAGACAGAGAAATGTTAAAGTAGTTATTCAAAACTGACTCTCTGCTTATGAGATTAACCAAGAGGTCCTGGTGGTGGGAAGCTAGAATTTACACATCATTTTTTAAACACACTTTTTCCTCAGATGCCAGATTTACGTTAATACATTTATTGTGGTAGTAATTCTTCAATACTTGAGACTAAGGTTGATTAATTTACTGTGTATTTTGGTATAATTTTTACCATATGTTTTTGAAAAATAAAGTACCTAGTTTTTATTTTTTTTAATTTCAGGTGAAAAATGTAAATAGCTAAATCTTAAGACGATATTGATCTTATATAAAAGTAACAGTGTGGATGAATAATTTTAGACAATTTTGTAGGACTCGGTATTCTGTCACATCATCTTTTTAGTAGGTAGTAGAGATAAGCAGTTAAATTATTTAGTATTATTACATTCTAGTTTTAATGCTAATTATAACATTTTAATTTTTTTCCTGAGAATTTACAGTTATTCTGTTCATCAGCATGATAATATTCCTAGGTATTTTAGAGTGCTAATTCCTACTCAAAGTAACAATTATTTTACTTAATTTAATTTTATTTTACCTGAGTCCCTCCAATGGATTCTTGTTGACATTGTTTTTTAAATGTCAAATTAGGTAGCATGAAATAAAATTTGATTAATTTAGTGGTATGGAAACTGCTGTCTTACAAATTCATGATTAACACTATCATCTTTGAGTAATTCAAGAGAAATTTTTAATATAATCAAAGCTCAGCAATAAAAAATATCCTACTTCATCTCTTTATATTTCATTTGATTACTTGGAAAGAATTTTTACCCTCATAGAACATAACTTTATTGATCTTCCTTAATTTTATTTTTCTTTTCAAAGGCAAGAAATTCTGGCATCATGGCAGAGAAGTCACTAGGCTTGGAGTCATAAAATCAGAATGTATGGTCCTAATAAGCTTCTGGTTCTTAAATAGTAATATGGGATTCAACGTGGTCTTATATTTTTGTGACTATCAAATGAGAGTATATATATTAATGTACTTTAAAATTGTAAATATGTTTTGAATTTGTAGTGGTCCTTGCTTCTGATGTTTACATTGCATATACTCAAGGAAACATCCATTAAAATAGACAGGGATTTACAAAACTGAAGAAATCGAGTACCAAAAATATCAGTTTGTGGGGCATCTGTTTCCCTTCTGATTAACAAAAATGATTAATCCCCTAAAATTTCAGTATTTCAATGCTTCGTTATTGAAGGAAGGTTTCATGTGTTCAATTTAGTTTAATAAATATTACCAGTGTGCTACACAAGGTAAATCCTATTGAAAATCATTTGAATCTAAAAGCAGTTTCCAATTAAATAAAATTATAGTATTCATGTGAGTGAATGCAGGATATCAAGTTGTTCCAACCTGCCCCAGGTTTTTGTAGGTTTCATCCCTCTGACTGACACAAACCTTCCTGCCCTTGCTCCTTCACCTAGTAACTGATTCATCCTCAGATGTTAGTTTAATCATCACTTCCTCAGGGAATCTTCCCTAATACTTCAGACTAAGTTAGATCTCCTATTATTGATTTTAATAAAATGTACTGATAATATCTGTAAATTAATTTTTTTGGTAAGATTATCTGAAATTCATTTCCTATATTAGTTATAAGTTTTACTGTATCAATGGCATTTACATAGTACCTAATATACTGTAGGAGTTTTACCATTATCTTTGGAATCAATGAATTTACAAATGAATGAATACAGTGTATTACTAAAAGAATTAGGACTTTCAAATGGTAAGATAAAAGTATTCCGCCAATTTCCAAAAAGGATTTTAAACCACTGATGCTATGTACCAAAAACCTTCAGATTTATTATTTTTATGGCTAATAAACTCTCTTCAGAATCAGTATTACTCTGTGCCCAGTAATGAACTCCTCCGTTTATACCATGAATATTATTAGTTCATTCAACTAACTTGTTTTAAGAAATCATATGTTAGATACTGCTCTAAGCACTAGGGAGAAAATAAAATTTTCTGCCATCAGGGAACTTATTTCTCACTTGGGGGGACATATAGTAAGTGAAATAAAAATGTAAACTATGTCATAGGATGGATGATAAGTGGACAAAAATAAATTCATAAATCTGGCAATTTTAAATATGGTAGACAAAGAAGGATCCTCTGGCTAGGTGACATTTGAACTAGGATCTAAAGGATGTGAGGAAGTTAAACACAGAGAGGTCAGAAGAAGAGGTTTAAAGTGGAGCATTAAAAAAAAATAAGCCAGAGCATGCCTTACGTATTTGCAAAACAGCAATGACAGAGGGAGGGCAGTAAACCTCTGTAATTAATTTAAACTGTAACCACACCAGGCCATATTTCAGATGCTACCCCCCCAAAAAACCTCTGTTTTACCCAACATTTCTCATGTGAGTTGTACTGAAAGATGAGAAGGCAGTAAAGAATCCTACTATGTAGAGAAATTTGTCTTTGTTTAAAGTTATTTTATTATTTGTTCATCTTTCAACTTTACCCGATTGAGACAACAATGTAGGGATACATCTGCAATTTATTCAAAATGCTTTTGAAAAGATAATTGGTTACACCTTTCTTTACATTTATTATCCTCATTTAGTCTTTGTCCAGGTTATAATGTTAAATCCCTATGCACATTACTTGATGAAAAGAAATTCTCTAATACATTGGAAGATTTCTCCACATAATTAGAGTACTGCTGTTGATTACTGATGAAGAGCTGCTAGTTAGATTTTCAAATGGATGTTTTCATGCTTTAGGTTGACTAGCAATGTCAAGTCATTGATCCAATGTTGGTTTTCCCCTCTATTTCCCCTTCAAAAATAATCTAGCACTTCTACAATATTAAAGCAGTAAAATTGCTGATTACCCAAAGGAATGTCAGAAAATAGATCATTAAACACAGTTCAATATGAAACACCTAGTATTCTGTTCCTGTATTTCTACCTGAAGAAAATGATACCTGATATTTTTAAGACATACACAGAGGCAATTAAAACTTTACAGTCTTGACTTGGCTTAGTTAGATCCTTTATATAAAGGATTCTTATTTTTCTCCTTGTCTTTAGCTGATATGAATGAATCATTGAGAAATGATATTACTTTAACCTAGCATTGTCCTAGCATTGTTTTCAATTAATAGTAGTACTCTGTGGTTAATATGAGGCTTAATTATTAAAAACAAACCTATTTACTGGTCAGACTTCTTAAATAGTCTAAATCTATTATCTATACTATATATCATATATTTAGTTGGAAATGGCTCAAAATATTTTAAATTGAATAGTCATAACATCATTTTCTCTTCTTTGTACCATATTTAAATTCATTTAGTTTTACTTACAATTTCAAGCAACTCCAGGTAGGGCAGTGTCTCCAAGTTTGAAGAGCTTGACTTTGAGACAACAAAAACTCAGTGAGAAATAGCAAATATTATTATTTATGGCACGTTTATCCACAAACTCCATTCTGTTTTGTTAGAAGATCATCTCACCACCTCCAGACAGGTAGCACAGCACAGCCTGATAAAGAATCCAGCCATTTATGTATTCAGATAGTCAGTTTTACTATTTTCCATTATGAGACTATTTTCTCTCAAACCTTAGGGCATGGAAAACAAGTTACTGTTTGAAGAGTTGACAATTTTGGTTCTATTAAGGTAGAAACAGCTACCTTTGAACATGTGAATTAATAATAAAGTCTCTTCAGACTTAATACTGGAGGGTAGAGAAAGGAGGTTGGCAAAACATATATTTATTATATGATACAAAGAAAGTAGTTTGGCAAACTGAAAGCTATGAATAGGAATTATTCTTCCAATTTAAAGTTTCAAAGTGCTCTACATAATACACAGTAATTTTGAATCTTCTCAGGCATTACAGTTTGAAATGTGTCTTTAGAGGAAAAAATATCCATAAATGTTATTCTTGAGGAAAATTATTCTTTGATAGTACATTTACAACTAAAAAGTGTAAATAACTTAGGTAAGTTAAAGTGAATAAAAAATACTTTTATGTAATTTTTGAACGAATGCTGCAAAATCTTTAATTTGATTAATTTAGATTAATTAGTTGTAAGATTTCCAACAAATCTTCAATTATTAAAAATTAAATTACAGTAAAAGTAAGTCTGAGTTATATTTTAAAAAAACACACATGCTCAAAACTCGTCTCTTCCTAATTGTTTTATTACATTTTACTATTATCTATATTCCTGAGGCTTTTTAGCCTATACATCTGTACAGATGAAGTACTCAATATTGGCTTCTTATTGTGTATCTGTTTGCAACCCAGTATTCAGTGGCAACATCTTAGTAACCTCAAATCTGTGAACCTGGTAATATTTACAACCACCAAAGTTGGCAAGTATTATAAATCAGGATGTATTTTATATTTTTATCATTGTCTAAACTCTAGACCTAAGCAAGTAGTAGAGAAGATTTAATAATATGCAGATCAAATTTCTAAAGATTCTGTAGCTATTACACAGTGAACATCAGAAAACACTGAGAGTATATCTTATGGTACTCAAAAACCATTATCCAGTTCAGCAAGAAGTCACTCATGTCACTGACTAATAATAGGTAAACTGAATTCTGTGAAGAAGGAGCATTTATTCATCCCATGGCACAAACACTTAGCATATGGAAGAAATGCAGCTAAGATGAAGAAGTCTTTTCAATGGTCACTTCCCTATAATCAGCATGTCTGAGTTGGGAAAAATGATGACAGTAGGTTGTATTTCAGTTTTAGGTTTGGTGTTGATAACTACTAGCACTCAGAACATAGCTTTTGGAACTCAGAAAATAGGGCTAGAGGATGCATATGAACGTCTGTGGAGTTTTAAAACCAAACAAAAACACATGTTCTAATTTTCTTCCAAGTATGGTTAAAGGAAAGAGCAAAGAAAGGTCAGGTACACAGGCAGATACCTTGGCAATGACAGATGACAGAGAACCTGTAGAATTCCTGAACTCCCATTTTCCTTCCATATTTCCTCTCAGAATGAACTTGACATTGGAAGTGACAGAAAAAGGTAAAAGGTCAGGTACATTATAAGAGATAGAAGATACTAATAAAACAAATAAGCATTTTGAATGAATTTAAGCATCCAGAAAGTTATAGTCCGGATTGTTTTTTAAAACAATGAGAGTTGCAGATATAAAGAGAGAAACACTATTTTCAGTTGTTTGCAATCTCAGGAAAATAAGAGAAGTTATAAAAGAGTGGAGATGCAAAATGGACAAGGATGACTATTACAAATTAGAAAAGGGTGATCTTGATGTTACTGGGAAAAATTCTGATTGGATTTTTAGAGATAATTTTCTCTTTGGACAAGAATTCACTTCTACAATGTGTTAATGTGTAAGCATTAGCTCTGGGGTCAGGGACACCTGTATTTAAATCCTGCACTAATACTTATTAGCTATGTAATTTCAAAATAGAATTACCTCCCTAAATCTTACTTTCCTAACTTCCAATATAAGGATTATGGTTATAAGAAAGTTGAATAATATAACAGGAATAAGAGGATTAAATAAAATATGGTGTGAAACACTTGGTATGGTCCCATAATAAACAGTTAAAGGATTAAGTTTCATTTTGATTTGGGATATATAATCTCATATGGTATCAAATAATATAATGATGAATATAATAGTAATAATCTTCTAAAATACATTATATTTTTTAATGATTTAACACATATATGTTTTTTATTTTATCCTCACTTTGTTAAAATGTCTATGTAAGGTTTATTTTTCTTTTTAAGTAGATGTGCCAACCTTTGGAGGAGAAAAGTAATAGGAAGAATTTTGTATAGGAAAATTCTCTGGACATCAGAATGTTTCATTCCCAGGTCTGCATCTGTTAAGTCATGATTTTTGATAAGTTATTTAACTCTCTGAGTTTTAATTTCCACAGTACTGAAGGGAGATAATATTGCCTAATTCATAGGGCTTTTGTGAAGAGAACTTTGGAGCCTTCTATTCAAATAAAACATACAATTAATCTTAGTTTTATTATGGATGTTTCCAAAAAAATATTGTAAATTCAGCTTCATTGAATAAACAAACTCTATCGTTGAATAATGAATCGAAATCAATATGGATTGATCAGTCCTTGGCTCTGTTCTCTTTAGCACATTTAATCAGTTTTGCCTCAGTCAGGAAACACACTATAATTAAGAGTCCAGACTGCTGCAATCAAGATTCAAAACTATTCGAAATACTGACAGAAAATTATATAACATGAATAATATTAGAATTGTGAAATTGGGTTAAAGTGCCTAGTGTGTTATCAGTTAAGAGAAATTGGGTCTAGTTTGAATCTATGCAATTTGATTTCACCCAAATCCAATATGGTTTACTACTATAGTTCTAAAAGCAAATATATGCTTAGGCTTTATTGATATAATCATAGACACTTTGGACATAACATTTTCAGAAAATCATTGAGTTACATGAAGAAGAAAGTAGGGATAAGCCAAAGCATAGGCAATATATGCCATAATTTTTTAAGGATTTGGAGGTGTTTGACCTGAAGAAAAAAATTCTAGGAGTAACTTGATTACTGTTTTCAAAATCACATATGATGCTTTAAAGAGTCAAAGGCCAGAGTTAGGACTAATAAGCAAAAAAACAAACAAACAAAAAAACAGATATAACAACTTTCTAATAAAAGGGTATTAGTGAAAGCTTAATGTTTTTTTTTAATTTAGAGATATTTGAATTGCCAAAAATACCTTCTTGCTCCTCTGTATGTTAAATAATTTAATGTGAGCCTTTAAAATTTCCTTGTAAAAATGGGGATATAAATACCATTTCAGGATTATGACAAGGATTAGTGGATACAATACATGTGAAACATTAGATTTAACATGTAAACATTCAATCAACATTAAATTGTTCTTATTAAAAAGAGGATTAGAATATTAAGTGAAGGCCATATAGAAGTATTTTTGAGTTACTAGTGTGAAATGGAATGCTGTAAAAACAATTTGTAATTCCCAAAAGAGAGGTATGTTTAAGTTTCATAGGAAATGGGCGTAGTTATGATGAACATTGATCAAAAATCTCTATTGAGAGAGCAAAGCAGGGAATGCTAAGGATAACAGAAAAGGACAACAGAAAAGGACAACAAAGATGTCAGACATTTTTCTTCATCAGAAAAGAAAAAGTCAAAAACGTTTTTTTCCAATATTATTCAAACTGGACCCCATTGGCTTTCCATCATTAACTTGTCAGATTTCTGAGAAACTACTGCAAACTCGACTGGTTAGAGATATCCTCTTGGCTTTATTTTTTTGCTAGTGATCCACAATCAGACAGACTGAAGACCACTGCAAACACTGCCTATTAGTTGGGAGCTCTTACGTGATCAACACATTTTAGACGTGACACTAAATAATTACTTACAAATGCAAAGAAAACCATAAGCTTTAGAAATTTGTTTAGCTATATTAAAGATTTGCCCATTTTCTTTTCCTAGAAGAATAACATGTCCTAAACACAGAGAAAGCCATCAGACTTCATTTTTATTTTCCAGCTGAACCAGACCTTCTCTGAAAATTTCCAGAAGACAAAGATGATGTAAAAAAAGCAATTGATCAGGATTTGGTTTGGAAAATGTTTCTCCTGTTTGTGCTAATAATCAATTTAATAATAATAATAATCTTTGCCTGAGTACTTTGGCTTTTATTATTATATATAAATAATAAATCAAACTAAAATACTGACCTAGTGTAATCACATATATTGACGCCAAACTAATTTAAAACACTTTTTTTTCACATTCGTTGTTTTGATTACAAGGATTGTTGTGTTCCACTGAATCGAGTGACATTATTCATTTCAGAAAGAAAATATTTAAAATTTGTTGAAGCAAGAGGGATTTTTCAAGAAGGAGTTTCTACTTCTCTTTTCTAAATAGTTTTCAAGAGGCTTTAAGAGTTCACTTATCTTCAGAAGATGACTAACCGTTTAGATTGTGTCTGTGCTAGGAAACCCTGACACAATGATTTTGGAATGAGCCAAGTTCTGAAAAAACACAATTATATGTTATTATTTTTTTCCATCTTATGTTAGACCCATAATCAGATTGGAAATCTATAGTCAGTGATAACGGAGTACCGAGACAATTGTCCATATTATTCAAGCCAAAGAAACACTTTGATTTGAAATTCTGTATCTAAATGATTGAGGCCAGAGTGTTCCTTTGGTATGAATGATTTAGATAATTGTCTCAGTTTTCCACTTCATCTTGCTAGTATAAATGCCCAAAAGCAAATTTATGAGTTACCATATTCATTCAGAGAAGTGAAAAAAATGTACATATTTTGTGGCAAATAAAATGTGTAAATGCTTTACAAAAATAAAATTAAAAACTACGGAAGGTACATTTACATATTTTCAATACCTCCTTTACAGAAAGTAAATTACAGCATGCAGGTTCACACATGTTCACTAAATTGCATTTTAGTGTAGCTAATTATCACTAAACTTTTTCTGAAAATTAAACAATTCTTAACGTTTGAGCATCATAAAAAATGAAGAAACCAATACAAATCTTTTAAGTTAAACATGATTTTTAAAAATACATAAATTCACATAGTATCCCCAGTTACCAGAGTAAAATATTCATGATTTGCAGAACCAGACTACATGAAGAAATTTGTACCTAACTGTCACCATGCTTTATGTTCGTGGCTTAACTGTGTTTTTGTTGCCATGTCTTATGATTGCTATGCCATGTACTAAATGATAAGCCGAAGCCAACTACACTACCCAAAGTGGATCACTGTACTTGTTTTAGTTTCCCTTTGTAAAGCCTTAGTTCTGATCTGAGCTGCAAGCACTAAAGCAATCAATGCTGATGAATGACTAGAAATGGTTTCTTTATTCCAGTCCTCACTGAATAGAAAGTTTCCATTATCTCATTCAACATCTTTACTCTATCAGTTTGACAGGGGCAGGCAGTGCCACGCTTCACTGCTTCCACTCGGAACAGTATTCTACTTATCTGTTTCTAATATGAAAGAAAAATGAAAAATAATAAAGTCTGGAGAAAACTTCCTGTTTGAAGACATATTAATGCCATCTTTCATTCTTCTTTTAATTGTTGTTTAGTTTTACCTGGGACATAATCATTTAAAACAAAGTGAAACAAAAGTTCTTAGATAATAGAACCTAATTTATAACATGTTAGATAAAGTTAATCAAGTTTTACTCGTTGGAAAGAAAAAAAAATAACATCATCCTCTGGATCCTTTCTGATCCTAATGGATATGGTACTTCTGTTCACTTTTCAAGGAGTGGATAGCACCCTGGCTCCCTCCAGCAGCTTTGTTCTGAGAACCTGGAAGCTTAGAGAGTCACCCAGTATGCACATATTGGGACTGTGAGAGGTATTTTTTCCCCTCCTTTTGTATTATCTATCTATATGGAACAGAAGAACACTCTGGAAAAAAGGCAAGGTGTGAACTGCCTCTCTTTGGCAGCTGGTCAGTAGGTTTTTGAGAGGAAAAGTGTCCAAGGTAACAGCACAAGATGTCAGAAAAAAAATGTTTGAACAAAAAAATGGGGAAAACCATGGAAGTTACTTGGGCATTAATTACCAGAAAAGGCCATTTACAACATTTTGTTCTCTGCCAGAACTTTTCTTAATGCTGCAAAGACAGTATTCTAGTGTGAACAGAGCATATTCTTTGCACAAGCAAGGTCCAGCCTCTCAATATCCTGGATGATCAGCCGTGCACAAGAGCTTGGCTACTCAGCTTGGCCATGTTGCCTCATATACAAGGCAGTGACCTTTGAGAAATCTGAATTCATGACACACGGAAAGATAATTTTTCCCTACCCTTTCCTGTACCTTGCATGTTTCCATGTATATTTCTGATGATTGTCCCTGTGAAATAAAGATCTTTTTAAAATAGAAGGAGCCATTCATGGCTTAGGGAAAATAGGTGTGCATGTATTACAATCTGAAATATTTAATTGATTACCTGTTTGTACAGTATCAATTACCTTCATTTAATTACCTTCATTTCATTTTATTTTGGTTTTATCACTATAGAGGCATATATATATATATAATCTTCAGAAGAAAGAGTTATAGAAATGAGCATATAGAAAGTAACAGAAATCACTTATACTTGCACCCTGTATATAACACTGGTAAAGAAGAAGCAACTGTATACCAAATCACCAGGCAGTGAACACGATCCTCTGGACGCTAACCCTGGGATGGGACACCAATCAGTCAATGGATTGTTCTAAGTGTTAGCTTTCTCTTCCCACAATGAAAAAAAAAAACACAAAATTACATTTTCAGACACTGAAGAGAATATTTCTAACTATCTTTAAATCTTACCAAAATAGGGGAAAGAAGATAGATAGACCCTACTAGAGGGAGTAATTTAGTGTTTGACTTTTGCTATTTTTCTCTCTTTTCCTTAACTATATTACTGTTTCAATTGTGTATATTTGTGCTGTCTTATTCGACAACGTTAATATAGGTGGTTTTTAAGAAAGATGGAATATGCCATGGAGGTGTAGTTATTAATGCATATAAAATAATAAAATTGTTAAATTAATAGGAACTTCAGAAAGTAGCATTTTTAGGTTTTTCAGCTTATATCAGTATAAGCATTCTGCTACATTAGTGCCCTGCACATACTTTGGGGTCAGATACAAAAACGTGGCTTAACACTACAAAGTAACAGGGTGAAGAGCAGGGATCCAGATAGTGCATGGATTGTTCAGAACCTGGCTCTGCCACCTACTGGCTGTGTGAACTTTGCCAAGGTATTGACTCCCCTTTTCCTCAATTTCCTTATTTGTTTATTGGGACTAAGTAATTGTGCATACCATATAAAGATGTTAAAAAACAAAAAATGTTATTATCTATAAAATAGTGAAAACAGTGATTGACATGTGGCAAATTATAACTGCTGGTAAAAGAAAATATATTTTCAGAAGACAGATTTAATAAATCTTGACACAGTTGTATCTATTTTTACCCAAGAAATTAAGAGGCAGAAGAAAATCTAAGCATAGAAAATAAATATAACTTTTTACAATGTAGTAAAATTCCGCTTATATCAATTCAATCAGAAAAGCAATGGAGTAACCAAAACAGTTACAAAACAGAAGGTGTGTGCTCAATTTAAGCTTTTAATATATTTGTAATGAGCCTTTATAATCTTCAGACCTTGGTGTTAATCAAAATTAGACTTTGTGACCATTAAAAGGACATGTAAGTAATGAGATCTCAGAAAATGTGAAGATAACGATAATTGAGTAATCTCTGGAGTTCAACAATTTACTTTTGGGAGGTAGAAATATTTTATAGCATTTTATAGAAAGTCAATATCCAAAAATTCATTTTCTATTGGCTTAGCTCAGACCTGTGGCCTTAGAGTTACAGCTTTTTGAATAGGAGCTCTTACTTAGTTTCCACAGGTACATTTCTTCTGGCAGATTTATATGCCTCATAAAAGCTTTATATACCTCATAAATGCAGACTTTCAATCCTACAGGTACTACTGGCCTGGAAGTTTTATTTTATCTTTTAGACTGATGAAAAAGACACATTCTTGTTGAGATGCTGCTATGAGTGACAGAGAAAAGGTATAAAAGTGGAAAAGAGTAATCCTGGTGAAAAAAGGGCTGGGAGAGGAACTGTGAAGTGAAGTCCACAGGGAGGGTGAGAACTGCTAACTGGGAGCAGCAGGGGAGAGAACTTCCCAGGGAGAACCCAGAGAAGGAGTCAGACCTGCTGCAGGAGAAAGCCAAGCCGGAAATGGAATAGCACATCACTTGGAAAGGGAAGGAGCTGGAAACATGTGCTGTCTATTTACGTTTCCTTACAATAATCTGTGAGTATTCTCAGGGCTGTGTAGGCACTTTCACACATCAGGCTAGTGTAGTTCAGATTTTTTTAAAAAGCTGGTGGGTATTTTCAAAATATCTATTATATTAATGTCAGATTCTTTTAGAAATATAGATATAACCAACATTAGGAAATGTTTATTACAAATATAATGAAATAGAGGATGTATAATTTCTTTATGTGGGGCATTAGGATTAGAAGTAAGGAGAGTCAAAGAAGAAACTACATAGGACTTACTTGTACACTTCAGCAAGAAATAAAGCCCATATGGGTTCTGGAAGGGGCAGAAAACTGAGATATATTTTGAATGTGAAATGATGTATATAGTGCTTAATACATGCCAGAGAATTCCTGAGTTGTACATATATTCCTTCATTTGCTTTCCACAAGGATCCAACAAGGTAGATATACTACTATTATCCCTACTTTACAGAAAAGAAAATGAGTTTAGAAGGGTTAAGTCACTCAGCTATGAAGTGACAGAGCCATGATTTCTGGACCTCCGTGTAAGGCTATGTTGGCTATACATTCCACAAGGAAAGCTGGCAGTGGTTTTACTGGGGCTGAATTCCAGCTTATTCTCTACTTATCAAATAACAATATATCTGCCACCTAAAGGAATGAAGCTTTTTCTGATTTGCTCAATGGTGTTACTTGGGCTAATGCCAACTTTACAGGATTTGGACTCAGGTAATATGACAGGAGACCTATTTTACATGCCATGCTCAATGCCTAAATATGGGGAATGAAGGAGAGTAGGGATTCAAAGATGATTCTAAAGTTTCTTTTCTAAGTAACAGGATACATGTTGATGTTGTTCACTGTTTACAGTGAATATTTTTAAAGATTGTGTCTGAAAACTGTGTAAATTATATTATGCATATTATAATATATACCTGGAATAGGAGTTGTTATATGATTTCATTCCATGTTTACAAAACCCCGGTAGGATAGGAAAAGTGCCTTCACCCTTCACAAACTTTTTTAAGTCCCAGAAGCTGACCTGCACCAGTCATATCAAGCATTGGCTCTGGCTTCTGGGTGAGATCAGCCAATAGAAAGCACTGACCAAGAGACAGGAAGGAG
This sequence comes from Smutsia gigantea, assembly GCA_032199065.1. Classification (NCBI taxonomy): domain Eukaryota; kingdom Metazoa; phylum Chordata; class Mammalia; order Pholidota; family Manidae; genus Smutsia; species Smutsia gigantea. The sequence continues at coordinate 674,756 of JAVSCE010021375.1, read as the reverse complement.
GGGGGAGAGGAATGTTGGGGCATTCATTTCTTCAGCTGGCCATGAGCCCCCCACCAAAAATCATCTCCTGCCGAACAGCACTTTCCACACACTCCTTCTGTCTCTGCATTCCAATCCACAAGCTGTTTATCCTAGTCCTTCTGGGTGTGGGCAGAGTAAGAGCCTTCCATTGCTACTAACACTGTACTACAACTCTTCTGGTTTCTCCAAATCCTTCCCTCATTTATGAGCAAATCCTTTATTAAATTTTCCTTAAACACAATTTCATTACTCAAATTATCCAGATTATCCAGTACTTTTCTTGACAGGACTCTGACCCATGCAGTATCTTTATTGCCAATTTATATCTAAGGAAACTCGAGGTCACACAGCCAGTAGGTTCAGTTTTGTTTGAGGAATGCATGATGCTAAGCTACAAAGACGAGGAAGTGGCAAACTTTGAGGATGTAAGAAAAGTTTTGTAGAGGACGTTCAAAGTTCTAGAATTTCATCAGTTCAACAAACAGACATTGTAGGCAAAGAGCATCCTGTGCAAGAGCCTGGAAGAGTAAAATATAGATTGAGGGAACTACAAATAGATCTTTGCTGCTGCCTTGCAGGGAACCAAAAAGAGTGAAAAGTGAACTTGCAAAGGTATCCAGGGGGCTAGATAATAAGAGGGGAAAAAACCGAGGTGGTCATCAAGGAAGTAAACTATAGAATTTTACCAGGAACATAAGCCTGAGTGAGTAGAAAATTTAACTTGATTTCTCAAAGCCTGATCATAACCACACAATAACTTTGATTTTAAAGACAGTAATATGCACGCACACATTTGCATACGTTTCCTCCGCAATCATGCAGCTATTGTATACATATTGATAGGCCATAGTGTAGCTATGCATCTCTGTGCTAAGTGAAAACTAAATATTCTGCTAGTAATACCAAAAGCTAAATAGTTTGAATGTCAGTGGGCAACATTTTAAATGTGGAGTGACATTCTTTAGAGAATATCTGTTTGCTTTAAGTTTTGTTTGCTTATTTTTACTTTAAATATTTACTGTCATCTTTAATGGAGGTTAAACTATGTGACAGTATTAGGAAAATAAGCAAAACATTATCTTAACATATAGGTTTGCATGAAATCTCAGAATTTGCACAATTGTTGTCCTAAATGTGATAGCATTTTTTACATAATGATGAGGTCATTCAATTAGGTGACATGTTTTGTCTATGTTAGCCATCTGATTTTGAGAACTACTCCACAGTTAGCAGAAGGGGCAAACAAAAGAGCAGACAGTGCTGGGGGTCAATGAATTCTTTACAGAAAAGATAAAATTAGTTTCAATGATAGACATAGAGAAGATGGGTTGGAGTCAGATCCTTGAGATGGAATAGTATTTAGCTCTCTGTGTCTGTTTTCCATTTGAAAGATGGCAATAATAGTAGCAGTGACCTCAGTGTATATGAGGATTGATTGAATATACTTGAAGCACTAAGAATAATATCTAATACACTGATCACCATGCAAGTGTTGTGCATTATGATTAAAGACATTAGTACATTAGTTGTCATGTTTTTAATAATAGTAGTTATTACTTTTTACATCTCCACTTAGAGACAAAGCATGATCCAGCAAACTCTGGAACATGGGACACCTAAGATAAATAAAATCCCACATTCACCTCATTTTCACTTATCCATTTCTTCTTCATTCTTACAAAATTAAATGGGAGTGTCAAGTATTTATTTCGAGCCTCAGGATGGCTCAAAACATTAAAGATAACCTATGAAATTCTACCTTTTTGGGAGTATATCTCAAAACAATTGGCGCAGTATGTTGACATAAGCAATTCTAATTGGTTTATAGCATTCGTGATAACTTATATAAACAGTGCCTATCTTTGTTTAGGGGATCAAGAGGAAAAGAACAACCAAAGAAACAACTTGAGATCCCAGAGCTGTTATCAGAGAATACTACTTGCCATATTTTTGCATTATGGGCTAATTTTGATTATCTTATTCCCCAAATCTTGAGTGTTGATGGGAAAAGGCTGGCCATGTGAGAAAGGAAATGAGAGTGCTAACCTGACAAACTCATGAGATGACAGTGACCATTAAGTGAAAAACCTATGAATACTGGGAACAAGGGATGCCATTCATATCAGTGGGATATCCTTCCCCACCTATAGTTACAGAATACATTTTTTAAGAGCCTCTTAAGGTCTCTCACAATTTCTTCTAGACTTTGAGTGTCTACTGTGTAAAATAACTTGTAATTATTTTAAAATATCAAATAAGTAAAACCTCTATGATCCTAACAGTATGTTGCTTTTCTGCCTTTATTTGAGCAAATAAATATCCTAATTACCAAGGATACCTATATCTTAACTGCATAAAGGATAATGTTCTGCAACTGGTTTTATTTTCATATTTCTGCAATAAGCATTGACCAAAGGAAGGATACTGGAAGTTCAGATGGTATAATATTTATAATAACACAGAGTTTTGCCAATGGAACCAATTAATTACCTCAATTAATTTCATTATAGTTATATTTCCACAGTCAGCTTAGGAGTAGAAGAACTTATGAAAAAAACCAAACAACTAAAAAAAACAAACAACTTGACAATATTGGTAAAATAATTTATTCAAATCTCTTTTCAGTCTGCATGGTCTCTTTTTTATGTGACCCGTTTAAATCAAGATTTTTGTCTCTCTTTGTAATATTTTATTCTAATTTCAAAGTTGGATCTTGGAGACCACAGAATATGTTATAATACATTGGGGGTCTACCACTGAAAAGATGATGTACTGAAAGATAGTTTTAGAGAATACAAAATTTTGGGAATACATATTAAATGAAATTTGGTAGTAACATTTTTATAGAAAGGCAGTGAGGAAAAAGCTGACAACATATCCGGTAAATAAAAAAATACTCAATGATAGCTATTTTTCTAAACATAAACCTGAAAGAAAACTAAATTTAGAACCTAATGGTCATTATACATAAAAATATATCTCCAAAGGAAGAAGGAATTAAATGTCAAAAGTGAAATAGGAAAAATTAGAATAAACTAGAAAAAAGAGTTTTTGCATGTACCATAACATAAGAACTTCATAATAACCATGTAGAATACAAAGAGCAATATAGTAAACACTCTCTCACATAAGCACACACCTCTCAAGCACATTGTGGAATTTATTCCTAAGTATGCTATATTTATGCATTCAGATGAGCTCAATATACTTAATAAACATCTTCCTACACAAACACTAAAACTGGTAATATTTATAAACAAGAATTGTCAGAAATTCCATATGTATTTAATATTGCACAAAATAATTATTCATTTATAAAAATAGAAATATTAATTTTTTATTAAGATATTATTGATATACACTGTTGTGAAGGTTTCACATGAAAAACAATGTGGTTATTACATTCACCAATATTATTGAGTGCCCCCCACACCCCATTGCAGTCACTGTCCATCAGTGTAGAAAGATGCCACAGAGTCACTATTTGTCTTCTCTATGCTACACTGTCTTCCCCATGATCCCCTTCACACCATGTGTACTAATCATAATACCTCTTAATCCACTTCTCCCTCCCTCTCCACCCTCCCTCCCCCACCCCACCACTTTGGTAACCACTAGTCCCTTTTTGGAGTTTGTGATTCTGCTGCTGTTTGGTTCCTTCAGTTTTGCTTCATTGTTATACTCCACAAATGAGGGAAATCATTTGGTACTTGTCTTTCCCTGCCTGACTTTTTTCACTGAGCATAATACCCTCCAGCAGCTCCATCCATGTTCTTGCAAATGATAGGATTTGTTTCTTTCTTATGGCTGAATAGTATTCCATTGTGTATATGTACCATATCTTCTTTATCCATTCATCTACTGTTGGACACTTAGGTTGCTTCCATATCTTAGTAGAGGATATGAATAGACAATTCTTCAAAGAAGAAATTCAGATGGCCAAAAGGCACATGAAAACATGCTCCACAACACTAATAATCAGGGAAATGCAAATTAAAACCACAATGAGATATCACCTCACACCAGTTAGGATGGCCAGCATCGAAAAGACTAAAAACAACAAATGCTGGTGAGGATGTTGAGAAAGGGAAACTGTCCTACATTGCTGGTGGGAATGTAAAATAGTTCAACCATTGTGGAAAGCAATATGGAGGTCCCTCAAAAAACTAAAAATAGAAATACCATTTGACCCAGGAATTCCACTCCTAGGAATTTACCCAAAGAATACAAATTCTCAGATTCAAAAAGACATATGCACCCCTATGCTTATTGCAGCACTATTTACAATAGCCAAGAAATATTAAATTTTGATCAATGACATTGCAATTTTGTTATTTGCATTTAAATTAGTATTTTTATCCAATTCCATAAATACCCTGGACATATACCTAGAATAATGCATTCACCTTAATGAATATCAATTAGTTCAGGAAATTTATTCACAGAATATATTAGGTTGAACCACTTGAAAATATTATTTTTGAGGTTCAAATGGTTTAAGATTCCCAGTGTCATATGACTCTACCTCATATATCTATCATATATTCATTCAACTTTTGTGGTTGTATATTATTGTTTAGATAATAACATTATCATTCACAAACTTTTACATTTATTTTGAAGTATCTTTGAAAAACACCAGTACTTTTATCCTCTCTTTATACAGAGGAAAATATACTTTCTAGTTTCCTCAATAAGAAGGATTTTTTTTTTTCTGGCTGCTTGTTAAATGATGATATAAATAAACCAAACAGTACACTTTAATCATAAGATAGTTTAGTGAAATTCAAACATACATTGAATTAAGAGTTTTTGATAATCCACATAAATTCCATTTCCTATTGATCTTTAAAGACAGGAGGTAGATCAACATTACAATTAATGGTTTAGATCAAGCTTGTGGGATAATTTCACCATGTACATTGTATAAGAAGGACTATAATATTCTTTAGTATTAGTGGATAAAAAGAAGAGAGAAATATGGTTAAATAAAGTACACTAAAAAATGTAATATATATATATCATATAAACTGAAATAATGACCTATACATTAACAAAATACCAGTGAATTTAAAATGTTCAGATGCAATAAATTCATTTATGCTGCTTTGTATGATTGCCAATGAGAAAATTATAGAAATTGTTAGAAATTTAATGAGGGTCCTTTTTAAAGGCTCTCTTTTGTTTTTCTCCCCTCCAAGTTATCTCTTCTATTCTTTTGGTAAATAACCTGAAAGAGTTAGAGCTAATAACTCTGACTATATTAATCACAAAGACCTGTTTAATCCATTAAATCTTTCAATTATCTCTTTGTACACTCCTAGAACGGCTGAGTAAATGAAATAAGGAAAAATTATTACACCAAATAATAAATTTAAATTGCATAGATAAAAAAAAATTATGATGTGGTCTTTCAGCATTTTATTCTATGCAAAAATAAACTTGTAATATATTATTTTGGTTTCAAACGATTCATACTATTATTTTTCCCCAATGGACAAAGATATTCTGGCAATGTGAAAGAATATTGACTGAAGACATTGTTGAGTTAGATTAATATCGAGAATATAAATATTGACTCACCATGACTTAGGTACTATCGCCATCAAATTCTCTATGTATTTTAAATTCTAGTAATTGTTTTTTTCCAAGTTGTTTGAAATTGGTGGGAAGTTCTTTACTAAAATTTTATTTCAACTAGATAGCTACTTTGGAAAAAGAACCAAGAAAAGAACATTCTTTATGGGGCAAATTAATCCACACTCTATTTTATATCTCAGATCACAGCTAACTAGAATTACCTAAATTTGAAAAATTGCTAAAAATTCAGAACCTGGTCTAAATATAAACCACAGCAAAAACTGTGTTTTACAGAAGATACAATATGAACATTTGATCTAATAAAATTAAGTCAACTACTAGTGAAAATATTCAATTGCAATAATATGGAAAAATAATTTGTTAACAAGATCTATTTCATCTCACGAGGAGTGTTCAATTATAAAATGTAGTAGCAAATATTAAATAGGCATGATAAGCAATTTTTTTCTTGAAACTAAACAATTACCATACAAAATAGAAACTTTTTCATATATTTTACTAATTCCACAATATTTTCTGCCTAAAAATCAGGTTGCCTAATTTTTACTCTTTCTTCATCCAGATTAAATTCAGCCTTTTCTATGACTGAACATGTTCAGGATGGGAAAATTGATTTACTAAATACACCACAAACTGATGTAAGATGTATTCATTTAGGCCAATGGACCACATTTCCATGAAACATTTTATTTATAAGCAAACTATAGACCATCTATAAGTAATTAGACTCTGGGTATTAAGTAATTTTACCGTGGGTGTTAATTCTGTATCTTTGACTCTCTTCTGATTGAAATTTTTTATTCACCTATGTCTCACCCTTATTTGAAGACAGTGAATATGTAAACTTATGACTGAGTACAGTGCTAAGGAACATTCAAGTAATGAACAAATATTTGTTAAATGAATATGAATGCGAAAGGTGTGGGAATTTATAGGGATACATTAGAGAAAATTTTGAAAGCAATTGTGCTATATATAATACAAGGTGACTATTTTCACTTGGCTTAAAGTTATAATTAATTTTAAAATATCTTAAATATTATTTTATATTTTTGCTAGAAAAATATAATGATTCAAAAACAAGTAATAGTTGTAAATTATGATAGACTGAGAGGATTTTTCAAATGTTGGAACAAGAGGATAGATTTTTTTTAATAATGTTAGATATGCATTTCTGGTTGAATTTAATTATTCTAATGAATAATATCAATGTTAAATGATTCATGTATATCAAGAAGATTGTATCTGTTTTACATAAGACAGTGAACTAGCATCTGTGTTGTATCCACTCAAGTTTTATATTATAATACATGCTTGGCAAGTATTTGTTGAATTGAAATTAATTAGGAATACATTTCCATTCATTTTCAATTACCCAACATGAGAAAGGAAGAAAATAAAGTGGGTAAATCAGCATCAGCAAACATTCAGAAATCTGACTTTGTCAAAAGGAGAATGTAGAACAATAACAAACATAATTCACACTATTCAAAGTGCATAGCAAATTTCTAAGTAATTAGGAAACTGTATTATAAGGTTGGAGTTACAGACATAATTTAAAATAATTTATAGAAGATATTAAATCAAGTACAAAAATATAATTTTGAATATTTGTAGGATTTTTTTAAGAAAAAGAAAAATCCTTTGAAATTGTTTTATAATTCTAAGTGCTTGTTCAATGTAAAAACAAAGTCTACTCCTGAAATCCTCTGTAAATTCTAGCTCAATTCTTACAATGTTTAATACTATTTAAATTACACTTATGGAACTGTCAATGTAAATTGAAAAAATACTGTCATTCACATATCTTGTTTCTTATTTTGAGCAATGAAATTCCTCAGTGATTTTAGAATAAATATTTTGCTTTACTTTAGCAACCCATAGGTAAAGCTGACACCATACCTGTCCTATTATAGATTGTTTGGTGTGTGAATTACACTGAACTTAATACAATTTAATGTTTTTACGTTTCTTTACTATGCTCTTTTAAGGATATGACTTCAGTTAATTATGTTTATAGCTATGCCATTTATTCTAACATATCTAGCATCGTGTGCAATATAAATTGCAATAATGGGTTCCTCATTATTAATTGTTATGTCTTAACCATTTAAACTCTTTATGTCAGGTAATAGAAAATCAGATCCTATTAAACATCAATGTATTGTGAAGAGATTAAAATACAAGTTAAATTGATTTTGTAACAAATCAATGCATGTATAAAACACAGAATCAATAAAGCCCAAAGAGCTATAGCAGTAAGTTTTTTTCTCATGTACACAAATACTAATAAAAATATAAATAGTAAACAAGTTTCAGTACTGTAAAGGCAATTTAAAGTGGAAATAACTGTCAGAAGTTATTCTTCCTGAGTTTCTTAACCACTGAGTAAAGAATCAAGATCCAGCATTTCCTTCAGAAGATGTTCTAAATTATTAGATGTATAATCTATTCAGTCATTACAATTGTATTTTAGAAATCTAACTTCTTATGAACTCTGATTTATAATTATTTAATGAGGCTCTCATCATAACAGTAAAATTTATATTTTTCAGATCTTCCAGATATTCTTTTTCATTCCAAATAACAAGTGTTAAATGACGCCTAGTTTCCAGGTAATTGTCGCTTAGTATCATTGATTTTATTCAATGACAACTTTAGAAAAATTTTAAAAGTGGTGTTTAACACACACACACACACACACACCTCAACCAAATCAAATTACATTAATAATCTCTAAACTCCTAGGTTATATAATGCGGAAGTCGGGGGGGGGGGAAGCATGGACTTTGGAATGAGACAAATCTTGATTTTTAATTCCCTCCTCCTCACTTACCAGCTAGGTACTTCTGGCTTTTAATTAACCATTATGAGCCACTATTATTCAAATATAGGTTATTAACATTTCTCTTGTTTGGCCCATGGGAGGCTAAATATAATGCAATAAAGTATGTAGCACACTGTTAGGCACATGATATTAATATAGTTAATACATTTATAGTCATTTTTTATATGCAATCAAGTTTTATTTATTTGCCATCATGTTTGAGGAAGAAAGTTAAAATAAGTATGAGAGGTGACCAGAATAGCAAAAGTCATTTATCCTTCAGTGTTTTTCAAATGGTCAGTTCCAAGGAGACCACCTACACAGGTGGGTACACATGTGTGGAGAGGGGGAGGGTGGAGAAGAAAGCCTCAGGCCGAATTCTCATTTAGCTATTGTATCTTTAATTGTCTTGTGGTTTCCTTGCAGGTGCCTGAATCCACAAAGCACGGATCTAGACTTATGAAAAGCACTCTGGGATCATTTTTCTTTTATGGTTCACATGACAACTTCGTTCTGGTTACCTGGATTTCCCTAGTTATGTATTAGATTGCCTGGTTTTCCTGGCAAGATTCCTGCTTGCAAAGAACCATGTGGAAACGACTATTGTATAACTTGACACTAATACTGCTTTCCTGGTATTATTTTTTGTCCTTTGTAAAATAGATAAAACAATAGGGATGTAGCCAGTGTATTTTCTTTATAGGAAAAAATTCAAACTATTCATTATTTTTAGCTATCTTCCCAATTCTAACAATTGGCTAGACTTTGTAAAGAATTATCAAAGCCTATTACTATTTCTTCTATAGTTTTCAAATATTTAGCAAATTAATACTTGGTAGCAGGATGGTGGTGAGCATGGAGGACTTATTCAACAAGTGCATATAACAGAAACAATGACCTCAGAAACCTCTGACATCCCTAAGGTCCTATAAAAAGGAACTACTTAAGATGGCAGACTGCAAGAGAAAGGAACTAAATTGCATCTGAAGATTTATACTTAAGCTCTTGCTCTAAATCATAGCTTAGAAAATGATAAATAATGGCTAATGAGAAACAATAGTTAAATTGTTATAAATATAACCCAAATATTGCTGCAGAAACCATGTTTTGGCAATACTTTCTTTTTTACAAGGTTGGCAAGCAAGCTGAAATAAAATTTTACAATTTTATCTAATATTATTTAATCTGAAGTTATGTCAAAGGTACATAAATAAAAAGATTAACGTATTTCTTTAAATTGAGCCAGAGGAAGTTCAATCAATGCTTATGTTAAAACCTTTTACTGTGCAAGTTTTTGGCTGAGGTTTTACCTCACTTTATTCAATAGGACCCAAGAGAGACATTATCCTTCAGCCAAGTACACAGCCCTAGCATGTTGCTGAGATTTGTACCACACTATTTGTTATCATAAACTAGAGACTGAAAAAGTGGTCAGCATGATTAGCCATGTACCCAACCTTTCATAGATAAAATTAATTTTTACATATTTAAAATGAAATCTGTATTCAGAGTAGATTTTTCCTTAGCAATATAAAACACTCAGGTTATTAACTCTCTAGTATAGAAAATACTCTAAAATTTAGCTTTTGATCTTTAACAATATTCAATTACTACAGTCCTTTTTTCTGTTAGATGCTGGAGGAAGGGATACAAAATAAGTTTGGGGTTTAATCAATTCTATAATACTTTCTATATAGACATTGGCCTATTAAATATTTAAATGCCAACAATGAAGAAGATTGGATTTGATCTTTCGGAATTGTTATCTGAATTTTGTTGACAGTAAATAACCTTGGAAGAAAGGATTATGAAAAGTACATGAAGAGGACAATGGACTTATTCCCAGGAATTTTGATTCTAATATTGCTGGGCTGTTGTTGTTTTTTTCCTTTCATTATTACAGCCAGGTCTCTACCAGATATATATTCACCTTGGCTTGAGGGGACATTAGCTATGGCTGAACAGTCTTGATTCCTCACTGCACCTGGACAATTTAATGAGCAGGCTCCCTCTTTCAAGACCAAATGAAATAATGCATGTAAAATCACTTTGAAGAGCATAAAGTACTTTACTAATGCAAAGTATTATTACTTTCAGAAAAGTAATTAGTGCTTTTAGTAACAAAGAAATACCACTAGACAATAATATATGAATAATAGCTTTTTGGAAATGACCTTCTGATCAGTTGGGTACATACCTATGTGGTAGGTAGTATGACTTGACTTATATTATCTTACTTTCCTGATGAGAATTCAAGAAATTTTTAAGAACCAAATACATCAGGCTATATATATACATATATGCTGCCTAGTATTTCCCATTGCAAAATATATAGAACTCTAGAAAATATTCACTTAAATCATTCAGAAATATTTATTAATAACTACTTAAAATAAAATATAGGCAATGCTACTGAAACACAGTAGAAATAACAAATATTTTGTAAAAAAAAGAAAACTTTCTGTTTAATCCAGTTTACTTAATTTTTTCCTCAAAGGGTCTCTAGTTATATGTTTATTTGTGAATTGGTGGTACAGTGCAAGCCTATTCTTTCTGTGTGGGTACATTTCCTTTTAAATTTTAATCTTATTTTAGTCTTACTTATTTTACTGATGTCTCAGTGCATCAATATATGAGTTATTTTCATTCACTTAAAATATAATTTTTAAGTACATATTATGACCATTTTCTCAATAATACAAGGTCATTGCCATGTCATAATTTCAGGTCTTTTGAAGAGTTATGAGTAATGAATTCTATCATTAAAACAAAAAGAATGAAATAACCATTTAAGAGTTCAAATAATACTGAGTTTTACTAACATGGTCAAAACTGGAATCTTGTACCATCTCATTCCAGTTCTGATTTTATGATTTAAAAAAAATTACAAGTGTTTCTACAATAGCAAGATAATGTTAAAACCCAAACACCTCCTAAAAGAAGAATCAAATCAAATCTCAGAGGACTAAAATCCAATATCAAGCAATCCCTAATGAGTTTTACAAAGTTTGCTCAATAATTCAATACTTGATCATTTATTAGCCTAATTTGTTAGAAGTACAAACACATGTGACAGTCTTAACACATGGCCAAAAGATTTGAAACAATAAAGGAATATTCTTCTTTTGAGACACTGAGAGGTGAATTTCATGATGTTTCTTTAAACAATAAGATTTATATTTTCAGAATAAAAGCAACTTATTTACAAAATGGCACTATATGGCAACACTGTCCTTTTCACCCTTCCAAAAACAAGCTTCCTCTTATATTAAAAAAAAAATGCACAAATAAGAAAACTAAACAACAGTAACAACAAAAGGAAACACATTAAACTTAACAGAAAAATAGAGAACTCAAATGGTATTAATTTGATTTCCCATATTTTTATCAAGATACTTAAGGAATCTATGTAGAAAGTTTTATACCTCAAAGTTCATACTACTTCATGAGAATACTTAGAAAAACTTTACATGATTCTTCTGACTCCCTAATTTTATATAATAAATATTCAAATTTAACTTTGATTTCCTTAACTATGTAAGAAATAAAATGCTTGACTAAGGGATGTTATCTTAGACATGCAGCTATTCTATTATTATCAGCTGAATCACCTATCACAAGACACTCAAAAGCAAGATCTAGAGAGGGAGATTGGGCTATTAATATATTCAAGAAAATTTCTTGTATGTTAGCTCTGGAATAGTAAACCCCACCAACTTTTCATTTGCAAAATAAAAGAAGTATAATTTTGTTTTGAATGAAACCATACACCTGAAAAAGATAAGGATGCCATTTGATTTATTTCAAATATGAAAATAATATAAATAAAAATGGTTGTTTTTATAATACATATCCATCAAAAAATACAGATATTTACTAATTTTAGTGATACTATCTAGTGGTATAATTAACCTAATAGTTTATCAACTATGTTTTACTGATAGATGTCAAATAAAATAATAATGTTAAACTATTACTACTACCTATTCTTAAGCAATAAAGAACATTCAATTGTTTGATTATTATCCTGTGTGTTAGAGTAGGCAGTTAGACATATGCAGTAGAAAGAGTCTAGCCCATCACCAAGGAAGACTCCTCCCCGGCCAACCCTTAAGCCCTCCTTAGTTTCCAGTTCCACAGTCAAGAATGTCGAACTTATGAGGAGACCCAGACAGTCAAGGATGCCCAGATTGTCAAGAGGCCCAGGACTACAGGAGCTTCACTGATTATGTGCAAGGTCTGAAGACCTTGTCCTTAAGTAACCCCACCTCATTAAAATAACATCTAAATCTAATTAGCATTGCAGTTTTGCATTCTCTCTACCCCCACCATGGGCTTCACTTAGGTACTTATGGGTAAGGTGCTTGTACACTGAGCAAAAGGATATATAATGTACAGCTGTCAATCAACCTGACAATCGAAGGACATAATGCACAGAGCAGGACTTCCCGCCATCTTAAGAAAAAATTAAAAGCCGACCAAGCCCTAACAGCAGGGCTTCTTCTGATTTCCAGACAGCCCAGTCTCTTGTCTTGAGAGTGTACTTTTTGCTTCAACGCAATAAAATTCCTAGCTGTTTAATCTTGCTATTTGGTCTCTCAGCTGAATGCTTTCCTTCAAGAAGACAAGAATCGAGGAAACACATATTCAACCAGTAACAAGTCTATCTCATAAGCCAAGTATATTTTGAATGAAAACTGGAGTTTTCATTGAATTAAAAGTATTTTGGGAATCTGAATTCTCCTGATTATTACCTTTCAACTTCAAGCCTTCCTTTAAAAACATGTGCCTTATGTAATTCCCCCAGACTATTTATTTTCATAAAGCCAGAATGTTCTCTGAAATCAAAGCCTTATAGGCTTTTAATTTTTTCTTTTCAACAATGAATGCCCTCTCATCATCTAGGCTAATCTGCTTTTCAATTTTTTCTTATTTTTCAATCACTGGATTTCTGTTGATTTTACAGAGAGGTCATATGATTAGGTTCATGGTACTTAATAAAATTTTATTGCTGTTTTTCTGTCAATCTCAAGAGTAAGTTAAATCTATACATTTATAATTAAACACACAGATGCTCAGGACCTTATTCTCAAATAATTCAAAGCTTTCAATTCCAATGCTTAGTTTACATTTATATATATTCAAAATTTATGCTATCTAATTTTGATGCATTAGCCAGAAATGTTTATAAATACATATCATGAAATCATTAAAATGATGACAAATTTCAAAATGACAGATATATTTGTCACCTACAACAAACCTTTACTTATCTTTACTAGATGCCCTAGAAGATTGAGAAAATAAACAGGATTTTGAAACAACTTAATCTCAGAAGAAATAACCTGGTAACTTTGCCCCATTGACAGTGACACACCAAACTCAGAGCCAGTTTACTTATTACAGCATATCCCCAAACCCTTCATTCTGTTCTGTTAATTGCCTGCAAGACAGGCGCCATTAAACTAGTCTGATGAGATTGAATATGTTATTGATGTTGGTCTAATTAAATATTTGATGGACAATAACCATTATGTCAGAAGTTAAGATATGATAGCGCTAACATGCACTTTGTTGAAGTAATTTCTATGCCCTTTACAAATAATTTTTATGAACTGAAATAAATACATAGTTCTATAACAATTAGATCATTTCAATAAATAGCTTTTTTCATGCTAAAAGTAATTTAGCACTCCAAGAAGCACATTTATTGTCATAAATGTAAACCTACCGAAAAATACTGATTTCCCTCCATTCACTTCCAAGTATAACAACACATTCAATAAAGCAAGAAGATAAGTTATTTAAGCTTTTATCTAAAATATTTAGCATCACACTGCACTTAAATTTGGTAGCAAAACCAATATCACATTTTATAAATAGTAATAAACTAGAGGCAGACAAAGAAAAAGAAAAGAAAAAATTCCTTACAAAATGGCATCATGCAATTATGTCAGTAATCTCATTTAACCATACTATGAAGATACTTTCTTTGAAATATATTCTTTAAATGATATAATTTATTAATGCTATAATCAAATCTTATGGGAATTGATATTTTAATTTTTAAAAGTAGATTTCCAGCTTATAATATTCAATGTGCACTAATTATCTCCATGAATACAATTAATATTTAATATAAAGCAGAATTTCCTGACATTTGGATTTCACCATAATAGCTGTTTTCACTATTGAAGTGATTTTTGAAGAGTCACATATTTAAAACACGTTTAATATCTTAGACCAAATCAGCATTTGTTAAAAAATGACCAACAAAAACAGTTTTTTAACTGTACAAGAGCTCTTTTGATAAAATAATTATAAAAGTTTTCTAATAGAATTTTAAGAACAAAGCAATTCATTTTGTCTTAAAATCTTGTTCTTAAACTTACACACAGTTAAGTGTATTTCATTTGATCCATATTTAATATTACATTGGTTAAAATATGAGGTCCACCATATTTGTAAAATTAAGAATCTGAATTATAAAGATTTTTCTTAAATCAATAAAGCAGTCTTTAATTCTATATTCTAATGTAATTTTATTTTTCATAATTTTAGAGACTCTTCCAGTGTTAAGAGCTGAAATAGTCAATATAATATCTCCATTTCTGTTTTTTAAACAATCTTCCATCTGTGAAAACATCCACCGACAATAGCTAGGCCAAAGCAAGTCACTGTTATCCAAGGATAAGGCACCCTGGTTCACTTTAGTGTTAGCTCTGAATGGCACAGCTGCCAAGCTGAACAAGAAAATAGTGCCTCCTCAATATTTATGTGCCTAACTTCAAATACCTTTTAAATATTGTTCATAGCGCCAGTGATACAGAGTGTTATAGCTCACTAATTTATATCTTTGCATGGTCAAGCTATCAATCTGTGCTTAAGCCAAGTCTGTTTCTTTACTTACCCACAGGACACTAATAAGAAAGCACATAATACTTCGTATGCAGGAATTCTGATTTTAACCTTCAGTTACTCACCTGTGAAAGAGAAAGAGAGGGAGAGAAGAAATATGATTAGTATTAAAAATATTTAATGTTTCATGTTATACTCAGGGAGCCTCATGATATAAAAGGGCCTTTCCTTATTACCTTGTACTTTCATATGTATATTCATACAATTCTGAAATTCTATGAAGTAAGTTATATTTGAAGATTTTACAGTGGTAAGAGTTTAGGAAGATCTTTATTTTTCTATGTCAACCTATTAGAAAAAAAATAAATCTGGCAATAAATAATCAACTTAGCTACCTGAACACAGTATCTTAATATTTCAAATGCATTACCTTAGATAATATTTTATTAAATTACTTCATTAAAACAAATGTTCTAATCAAGCATTGGCTCACTGTCATCTTAGCTGTTCATCTGGCTAGTTGACTTTTCCCTTCGGGCCTTTCCCTACATTCAAAGAGCTCAGAGGAAAGACAGGTTATCCCAAGGGAAGCTGTAACTTCACTTCTCTAACCTCCCAAAGCTGAACCACAAGAAGTTTCTCTCCTTCAGTGGTCTGAGACCACATTGTTTTCGTCCTAGAATACTTTCTATACCATTTTATTTCATGCTGTAAATAAACATTAAAATGATGAGAATGATTTGGGCTGAACAGTACAAAATTTGACATGTCAAAAATAATCTACAAAATTAATTGTTTAATAAATATGCATTAAAAATGGAATTCTATTCCCTTTTAAGCTGTAAACTTTGATAAACTTGTAAGGTTTTAAGGAGAGTTCTGGAGCATTACAGGGTGCTTTACTCTCTTCTTGAAACTAACACAATAGATTGTTTTATTGTCAATAGAATTGTATATATTTTTAAAGAAATATAAGTATATTTCTTCAAGTGATGACATACCAAGCCAGAAGAAAAGATTTCTTTAAGTACTGTTGCAGTTAGTTCTCACAATAGACTATGAGAGATATTTTTAAATTAAAAAAATACACAATAGTAGTAAATAGTGGGGCTGGTATTAGAAACTAAAATATTTTCCAAAACAATATGCTCAAATAAAAGAATAGAAAACCAAGTTTAAAAGAATAATACTAATTGATTATATAATATTAATCACTTAACATACAAATCCTTAATCATTAAAGGGTTTTCAAGAGTCTCCAAAACTAGCTCCTTTAAAGTATATCTTTACTTAATGTTTATAAAAACAAAAATGATATGTCTTGATACATGAAAGCAAATTTATTTTTTAAAAAGCACCATCTTTGTAATAAATAAAAATTGGTTAAAACAGAGATGAAGAATCAGGTGATATGTAATTATTCTGACTTAGAACTTGTACTATTTGTATGATAGAATATTAAACTATTGGAATTAATTCAATCATAGTAAATTTTAGTTATCTAATTATAAGATACTTCTTAAGTCTGATTGAAAAGTCATCACTGTGAGGTAACATAGACAAGCATCCTTACCAATCCTTACCAGTAAAACTGGGAATATGATTTGTAATTATTTTTTCTTACAAACCATTTTCAAATCACAAATCACTGCAGAGGTGTACTATTTAAATACATGGTTCTAATACACGTAGACACATTTAAACCTCATACATATTTATAATTATCACTAAAAGCTAATCTCACCTTTCTAACAGTCCTTCATTGCCTTCATTCTGCCTGGCCTAGGTGTTAAAAGCTTTGACACTCTAGTTTGGCTGGCATGAGGTTGAATTCTAATCTCTCATTTTTAATATTTGTGTGCCCATGGACAAATACTTCAGAGATGTAAGCCTCAACTGTCTAATCTTCAAAATGTCCATAATAGCTCTCACCAAATTTTGTTTAATAAATATTAGCTATCCATTCAATAAATATTGCTTAATAGCCCAGTTAAGATGGTAGGGTCTATGTAAATATCTGGAGCTGCTTACAGTCTAGTACACAGCTTCGGTTACTTATCATGTCATAATTTACCTTCTAACAAAAGAGATCATCTATTGCTTCTGTTTCTACAGTCCTTTCTGTTAAAGAATCCTCTGTCAGTTGAAATCCTCATTTATATTTAAATCAAATTCATAAATGACTTCTCTCACAAAGAATCCACCAATACCTTGAAATACATAGTATGTGCATAGAAAAAGAGCTAATGATGGTTGTTAGGGAAGACCCATGTATAACAGCTTGTTATGTAAGTAAGGGTTCCATCCACATGTCTCCAGACTGTGTAACTAACTATATGGAAATGATTTTATTAGAAAATATTTAAACCATAATCTTATTCTCCAACTCAAAAGGAGTTTAAAAGCACACTTAAATGTAAAAACATCTATTTTCATCTTTTGCAATTATTTTACAAGTCCACATGTTCTTTAAAATTAAACCTTAGGAAAAATATGCAAGTGAAACACTTTTAAATATAACTTTGACATCAAAAAACTCTCCAGCAAAGATAGTTTACTTTTATTCAATTTTCCTGCTTACTTTTTATAGTTAATTATGTCTAGAATGGACATAATCTTAATCTGTCCCTCAACTGCATTCTAAGAGATGCTACTGAAGTAAGGAAGATTAGTAATCCCTATAAATATTATTAATACATGTAAGAGTACCTGAGTTGAGAGAAGTATTTAATATTTTGTGGAGAGGAGCAGTAGGAAGTCAGCAGAGAGCTATTGCTACAGATGGATGACTAGCTGGAGGAAGTCTGAGTTGTACTTTTTTTCTCTCCCACAGTGCCCTGGGAATAACATTTCTATCCTCAAAAAACTATGAGGCAGTATAACAACAGAGACCTCTCAATGCCAGCCAGGTTTCAACTGGGTAACAAAGGAGTAGCATTAGGACCTCATGTAGATGGAAAGCAGATAACAACATATGCCGGCCAATGTACCCTGAGCACACACAGAGACAATCCAACACAATCTACAGAGACTAAGAGCATTCAGCAATGTTGCCTACAAGGTCAACTTTTTTAAATCCACTACACTCTTTTACGCCACTAATTACCCACCAGAAAATGCAATAGAAAATATAACTTGGGATAGCATTATGGAGACAAAAAGGAAAAAGAAAGTATATATAAAAAATATCAAAGAATAAACTTAGAGATTTTTTCATGGATGGGATAACGTCTCAAAATAATATAAAATTGTCATGAAATTACAATGAAGTTGTAACAAATTTTGGGGAAATTAATGAGATCATTTTAAAATGAAATGATTAAGAGATTAATATCTATAAATACTTATATAAATACAGAAATAAGTTCAAATAGAATCAAGTTTAGTACTTTTAAAAGCATTTCAATTTTGTGTTTTGCAATTTATCATTCTAGCAACTGATAATTCTTGCATCAAAATACAGCGTGGACACACAATCAATTTTTGGAAGACATCATGTGGGTTGCTTTTGATATTCCATTCCAATAGAACTCATAAGTAATCAGAATTTAGGGTTGCAGTACAAGTATTTTCATCATTCAAACAAAGACTCCAAGGCCATAGAGATCTCTGGAGGCCAAATGCCATTCCAACTTCCATGAAGGCAGGAAACAACTGATCAAAAAGCAGTATATGAAATGATTGTGGTCAGAAAGTGTTCAGTATTATTACAGTGGAAATGTCAAAGAGTCATTGGCATGAAAGATCCTATAGTTCATTTCATCTCAAAGTGGGATGTAACTTTTTTTCAGTTTAGAGATTGGTTTCCATTTCTCTTTGTCACAGATAGTAGATTAAGTGGAATGAGAGGAGAGGGAGAGAGAGAGAGAGCCACTAATAATAACAGAAACCAGAGAATCGAAGTTTCAGAGGTTCACATGGCAGCATGAGGCCATACCCCAAGTTCACCACACAGACAGAGATTGTAAATTCAGATTAGGTTTGGATTAATGCATTTTATTCTTCTATCATGTTTTATTTGGTTGTTTAACCAGAACACCTTACTCTCCATCCATGGGGTTAACAGAGTTTACTATTTTCTTGTGATCATTTTTGCAATTACACAAGTCGGAAATTACTGTTTCTAAGAAAGGCTTAGATAATGTGAATCACTATCACTGACCACAAGTTACTACATGTCCACTGTGTTATGGTATTTTAGGATATATATATAACATATGGAGATGATTCTATTCTTGATATATAGCAATTTTCAGTTCTCAAGGCCATAGTATACATTTTTAAAAACATATTTTTAGTTTCACAGTTAACAAAATGTTTAACTTATATGTTATTTCCCTTAATTCTCATAAAGCCTTAGTGAAATAGGATAACAATTATTCACTTTTTTTGCTGAGCAAGTTGAAATTTAGAGAAATTAAGAGGTGTGTGTTAATGCATGCAGTTAGCAGATACAGGGATTCAAATATATAAACACTTCACTATATCATTCTTCTCACTGTTTCCATATATAAACACTTTATCTAAATATTATAAATAGGTAAGTGTTTGAACTGAAGGTAAAGAGAGGTTGCAATGATGGAAGGAAACAGTAGTTAAACGTTAAGTAGAGGGGTTCTATAATCAAAGTTCAAATCCTTGCTCCAAAACTTACTATCTGTGGAACCCTGGAAATTGTACTAATCTGTATAACTCAGGCACTTTGTCTGTAACATAGGAATAATGATATTGCTTAATTAAGTAGAAAATTTGGAGGATTAATTGAGATAATCCATGCAGAACTTCAAAACACTGCTTAGCATAAATAAATGCTCAATAAATGCCAGATAATATTAGTTGTATATTGGTTTGATGAGTGTACTAATAATGAATACAATATTTATAGAATTAATTAAATGTTTTTATGAATGAATACTTTTACTATTGACTCAATACTTTGAATTATTTTTATAGAAAGACTTTATTAATAATCTTAATATTCCCTAATTTGACTACTAATATGTTTTGTGAAACAGGTCAGGATTAGCAATGCCATCTGTAATATTTCCAGAATCTTTAAGCTACTGGGGATTACTTTTCAGATTTTACTTTTTGAAGTCCATTATCAATAAAGGGAAAATAAAAAGTCATTTTATTTATCATATACAATAAGATTAATCAAATCTCATCTACACTGTCTCTTTACTTCATAAAGCAATGAGAAAATGTCAGCATTACACTAGAAAAAACTATATTTCATACATATTTTAATAGAGTTTACTTCTTATAGAAGTTTTAATTTTACAGAAAAATTATGCAGAATACACAGAGTTCCCCTGTAACCACTCTATGCCTAACAGTTTCCCCTATTATTAACATTTTGCATTACTGTGGTATATTCATTACAATGGATGACTCAATACTGATACAATATTATTAACTAAAGTCCACAGTTTACATTAGGGGTCACTCTTTGTGTTGTAAAGTTCTATGAATTTTGACAAATGCATAATGTCATGTAGCCACCATTCACGGTTTCAGTAGAATAGCTTTGATGACCTATAAATAACCTGTACTCCACCTATCCCTCTCTCCCTTCTTCTCCCTGATCCCCTTGGCAACTATTGATTTTTTTATTGTCTCTATATGTTTTCTTCTTCCACAAAGTCACATAGTTGGAATCATATACTAAGTAGCCTTTTCAGACTGCCTTCTTTTATTTAGCAATATATATTTGAGGTTCCTCCATGTCTTTTTGTGGCTTGATATCTCATATCTTTATATCACTGAATTATATCCCATTAAATGGATGTATCACAGTTTGCTTATATATTCAACTATTGAAGGACATCTTGGTTCCTTCCAAATTTTGGCAATTAGGAATAAAGCTGCTATAAACACTAGTGCATAGGTTTTGTGTGGACATAAATTTTTAACTAATATGGGTAAATGCCTAGAAGCACAATCACTGAATTATATGGTAATTCTGTGTTTAGCTTTGTAAGAAACAAACTGCACTACAAAAGTTAGTCTGTACCATTTTGCATTCAGTAAAAGTTTCCATTGCTTTACATCTTTGCTAGTGTTTGGTGTGGTCAATGTTTGGATTTTAGCATTCTTAGGACTGTGGATTAGTGTTTCAGTGTTGTTTGAATTTGCAGTTCTGAAGAAATATGGTTGAGCATCAACCCATAAGTTGATCTGCCATCTTCATATCTTCATTGGTGAGTTGTTTATTCAGGTCTTTTGCCTATTTCTTTGATTAGGTTTTGCCATCTTAGTGTGAGGTTTAAAGTGTTTGTATATTTTGGGTGCAAGTTCACTGTCAAATATGTGTTTTGCAAATACTTTATCCCAGTTTTTGGCCTGTCTGTCTTCATATTCTTAAAGTAAAGTATTACAAAAAATGATACTACAATGATCTGATTGTTCATGTTAAAGATCAGAAACAAATTATTAGCTCAGAAGAAACTTCCTTAAAAAGGTGTTCATGTTTGCATCATGTACACAATCTTCCACATAATGTGCAGCTTTGTTTTTTTCTAGAAATTTCTCTGAACTGCTCAAGATCATGTTGTCCCTATATGCCTTTCTCTGATTGTTTTAAAAATAGTTAATCATAACATCAATTAGTGGCTTTGCAGTATAGTGACCAATAAAGAGCACTTCATGCTCACATTGGGCAAAATTAATAAAACAACAAAATTTGAAGCAAAACCCCACAGAAAAGGCACCCAAGAAGGTAGAATTGAGAACTGATATGATGATATTCTCCAGATCAAAGAACAAATCCCTTATTCATTATCACCTTTAGAAAAGACACAATGATATCTTCTTTTCTCTTGATTTTTAGAAGCCTGGAGTCAGAGAGTAACAAAATTATCCATCTTTACCTTCTTTTTTTTGCTAACTGGCCAATAAAGCTCCTGAAAGTAATATCCTACCTCTGTGTCCTTTATGGAACCCAAGAAGAGAAATACTGACTATAACATCTAGAGATCTGACCTGTGTTTGCCCACCCCTGAACTCATTTTGTTTTCTTTTCTTATACTCATCCTCTCCTTTTCTTCCTACTTGGTCTCTTCTTGATAATCTCCAGGTTTAAATACACTCTGCCTAGCTCTCTAAAATTTAGAAAGGCAAGTAGCTATGGAAATTCAAAGAGATAATACAGCAATGTCATAGTGATTCCACTAAAAGCCTATCCCTCATAATAACTAGGGATGTTTTTCAAATAAAGAAAAAAATATACAATGAATAAGTCTGAGAAGTTTCTTAGTTGTTATGAGGTGAATTGTGTTACCCAAAATTTGTATATTTAAGTTCTAGACCCCAGTAATGCAGGATGTGACTGCATTTGGAGAAAGAGCTTTTAAAGACGTAAGTGAAGTAAAATTGGATCATATGGATGGGCCTGATCCAGTATAATCCATGTTCTTATAAAAAGAAGAGATTAGGACAGAGACAATGCATAGACCAAAGGGTGACCCTATCAAGACACAGTGAGAAGGCAGATCTGGAAGGCAGAGAAAGGCCTCAGGAGAAACCAAACCTGCCAACACTTTGATCTTAGACTTCTAGTACAAAGAACTGTGTGAAAATAAATTTGTTATTTAAGCTACTTAGTTCACAGTATTTTATTTCAGGAGCCCTGGCAAACTAATATGGCAGGCTTCCTCATGTATTTACCTATTAATGATAAGAATTGTCAAAGTGACACAGGCTATAAATTATTTAAAAAAATAAAAACCCCAACTCTTTCTTGTACTTAAAATATTTTAAGAGGATTATGAAGAATGCTTAATTTCTCCCAATTTCCCCTCTATGAGCAGTATGCGATAGTTAATACTGCTGCTAATGAGATGTAAAAATAAAGAACAGCAGTAGAAAGGGTCTCCTGAAGCATATGATGGAGCTGCCTTTTCTCTTTGCACCTCCTTAGTTAAGCTTTTTCAAGCACAAGTCTATTTGTTACATAACTGGATAATGACTTAATTTGAAAGCATTAACAATTTCACACCTTCTAAGCATAAGGTGAATACTAAGTAAAATCACTAATCTAATATCCTCACATAGGTCACTTTTATTACCTATAATGGAACAATGAGATAAACTTGGCACTTTCAAATTCAAACACTTGATTACTTGCACTAATGGAGGGAATAAGAACCATAGATAATCTGAGACAGTGTCATTTAGGCTTGGCTTTGGAATATGTTTTGTTTCTCATTCCTTCATGTTTGATAGTCTAGGGGTTCATGTTCATCCAAATAATGAAGTTATAATATTAAAACAAATACCAGAATCTCTGAAGTCTACCACCATACACCTGTGCCTAACATTTCTTTATAATATACTCCTTGATGAGGAAGCAAGAAATGAATCCCATAGCTTTTTAAATATGTCATTTATCAGACCAGGCCAGGTTCTGGGGAGGGGCTCCCCCTTTATATTTCCATTGCTTAATATTTGCTACTGCCAGGCTTAGTGGATTTCCCGGCATCACAGTTACTGATTGGGTTAAGTATGCAAAAGGTCATTATTGCCTGATACCCAGATATTTTTCTCATCAGTTTAATAGCACAGGCTCACTTACAGATTCGTTATTAATACTGAAAAATAATGGAAAGACTGCTTCTAAAGAGATAGGATGCATGATTAGTAAGTTACCTAGTGGTAATAGTAAAGGGAAACTATACATTTGGTATAACAAATAAAACATTCAATTTCAGAGCATACCTTAAATCCCAACCCTAATATCTTCTCCACAGAATATACAAGAATATCCATTGCAATCAACATAAAACACATATCTTGTTTTGTCAGTCACCATTTAGCATCTCTAAATGGCTACACATTACACTTAATAGAAAAGCCCAACTTTTTCTATGCCTAGTTAACTTCATATGACCCCTGAACAGCAGTAAACAAACCATTCTTTAATTTAACTAACATCTACTGATTCCCTAGTTGCCAAAATAGAAATATGGATCAGATACAGATCCTGACCCTGTAACATTTTCTGTCCAGAATGGGCCATATGAAAAAAATAAAGAAGGACCATTCAAGAGAAAATATTTTAGGTACACAAGTAATCTTGAAGAGGAAAAATTTAATTTGAATGATTTTTGAAAGAGATGCCTTAGTGATTATTTTATTAATGATGTAAGAATTAGGTATATGTACATGGAGAGGGCAATTTAGTTCGAGGGAAAATTTGAACATGATTAGTGAGACCAAAAACTCAGTGAGTAATGAGCCATGTACTTTGGCTAGAGCATTATAATGATTAGTAGCATTATAGGCAAAATGCTATATTTTCATAGAAGATATCATTTAATTTTCAGAATAACTAAATAAATCAGGTATTATCCAATTTACAAATGAGTAAACTGAATAAAATGTGAAGGAACTAAGTGTATTCCAGATTTTCCAAAAAGTAGATGCTAAAAGACAATTACATACACAAGAGATTTATGAGAAAAAATGCCTGAGTCAGTTAAAGAAGTAGAAGCCACTAGAAGCTGGGACTGTCAGATGGTGAGGCAGGTCTACTCTGAGTGAAGGAAGGGGGAAGGAAAGTAGAGTCGAAGCATTTTAAAACATGGTGCAGTTCTGAGGGATCTCTGGCAAAGCCATCTGGTATTTTTCAGCCAAAACCACCATCAGAGAAGTCATGTGTCTTCCCAGAATGGACCTGTCTTAACAGCCCAGTGTGGGGAGCTATTGGCTGGTCGTAGGCCGTGGGAGATGGTGCCTCAACACCAACTACAGTGATGGACTTTGGAGCACAGAGACTGGGGCCACAGGTCAGTTAGCCCCTGCAGAGATCTGAAAGGGGTGTTCTCAAGGCTACCACAGTAACAAGCCCAACAAGGGATGGAACTGGGATTCCAACCAAGTTTATGCAATGAATTTAACCAAACTAGAAAAACAAAAACAAAAAACAACATATGTGCACATGTTTCTCTCATGGACTTGATCCTTTAGTAATAATTTTGGCCTCTAATTTTTCACCATTAACTTAGTCATGATAAAATACTGATTTCTTACTAAATTTTCTTCTTAAATTGCATTTACTAGCATTCTGTAGTTTGGATTCCTGAATATTTTCAAACAGTAATAGAATTTTAGGATTCAAATGCCACCTAGAGGTCAATTAGTTCAACCCAGTCCTGTTAGAGATGAGCTAATTCAGGCCATGAGAGATTTCACGCCTTGCTCAGAGTCACTAAAATAATTAGTGACAGTTGGGATTGAGTGCAGATGTCCTGACTACTGTTTACAGTTGTTATCACCATTTACTCCTTTTTTTCTCCCATTTCTCCTCTTTGACTTGGCTTTACTTTCTGCATATGCAATTTTTTCTCTTATGATATCCTTATAAATTTATTTGTCACATCCTGCTTACAACTGAAAACTAGTACCCACAAAGATGCAGCATAACGTTCATAGCATCTTCAATTTCCAAAGAGTTTTCACAACTACTAACTTATCTGATTTTCATGTTTTTTGATTTAGTTATTGTTTGTTTATCTATTAGGCTGATAATTATGAGAAATTAAATCGAGTGAAAGTTGTTCGGAATATTGGCAGTTAGCTTTATTTATTTGTTCATTTTTGTGGCAAATCCAACTACTAATGAAACACATGTCATCTGAATTTGATCTAAACTGTGCTAAAAGAGCAGTGCTATGAATGCTATGAATATGGAGGTTAATAGCAACACTTGGAGGTGGGAGGCTATTTATTTCTACCTTGTTTCAGAGAAGAGTATTATAAAACCATGGATGCAGATGAATTACATGGAATTACTGTTATTCAACCACTTTACACCTACAATACCAGCAATTTCATATTCCAACTTAATATGGTTACTCTCTTGAGCACTTGGAATATTGAAACATTTGGGGAAAGTTTACCAAAAGGAAATATTTCAGTTACTAAATTCATTGAACATTAAAATCACGAGGCTATAGGGGATTCCTCATGCAATTCTTTATACAAGGCATGAATTCTCCTACAATCTCCAAGGCAGATTACATCATCTGGTCTTCAAAGACACGTAACAATGACAAGGCATTCCAATTTTAGACAGCTATAATTTTCAGGGAATTCTATCTCACATTGAATTTTCTACTAATTTTATCTACTGATCTTCATTATTCCTTATGCCTTATAGACTGTGGCTATAGTATTATCTACAGGACAATGTATATACATTTTTTTAAAAGAAAGTTTTGCCTAACCAACCATTTTCTTCTTAAATTTGGCCTTCTCAGTAACCCTGATCATTCTTCCTATGATGTTGTTTAACCAATCTGACCATTTCCAATGGTGTGCCCCAGTTTATCAATGTCTTCCTCAAAATATAGGTCCCGCGACTAAACTTTCCAGATAAGATTTTACATGAGGAGATTTAAATTAAATGTGACTATTACTTTCCTGAGCATGGCCAATACAGCCAGTAATTGTTAGCATCACATTATAAACATTCAGCCTAAATGTTCAACTGGTCAGACCCTGAGATGCTTCCGAGGATCTGGACCTGCTTGTTTGCCATTACAGATAATCACAAAATGGACTGATTTTTTTCATTTTCTATTTCAGTGTGTTGGCAATGACAGACTACGTCACATTTAGACAGTGGTATAGAATGCTGAGTATATTGGTTTTTGTCTATGTCCTGAGGAAACATGTCACTGCATTTCCCTCCCATAATTATGTTACATTTGAGACCCCATCATGAATACCATCATCAAAATTGGAACTAATTGGCACTTTCCTCAGTTGAAATCTCAGAGACTAAAAAAGATTGCCTGAGGCTCATAGGCAACATCTTTAAAACAAACAAAAAAAATTTGTTGGAATACCTGTATAGATTTCTAGTGTTTCACTAGAGGTGCAGAAAACAAAAGCTTACATTAAAAACCTATTAATCAAAATTGGTAATTAAGCAAATAAATACAAGACAATATTAATTTTATCAGTTTTTATTATAAGTCTAATATTTCAAGCTAATAATACTATTTCATACGCACAGCTACTTATTTAAAAGTCCATGAAGTTTAAGATAAATTTAAAATAATTCATTTGCTTAAAATTCAATGTAGTTGTACTACAATAATATCATATCTCTGTCTCCATTATAATCCCAGCCACTAAAATGTTCTTGGCAAATGTACTCTGCCTTTACCTGACAGGTGTACAGTGATTTTCAAATGGAGAATAGTTTCTTTATACAGGTGAGGTTGTGAGGAGCAGTTGTTTTGCTATCATGCAGGTTATAAGAATATTTATAAAAAACAATATCAATGTCACTGTGTAGCATATAACCAATTTTATTCACTTTTTGGACTAATGACTACAATTTTCTTTCATAGTAGTGTAACACAGAAATGCAGTTGCTTTTAAGGCTTATTCACTGTATTGGATCTCTTTGAAATATATGTTGAAAGATGATACCAGGGTTTTTATATAAAAATAATGTGTATTTAGGCAGGGTTGATGGCTACTTTGAAAGTGACAGTTAGCTCAGATTCCTGTTGGTAGCACCGTGATGTAGCAAGTGCTTCTCTGTTTGGAATCGAGTAGTTTTGAAGTGAACACTTTAGGTTATGGCAGGGTCTGTGTGTGTTTGGGGTCTGTTTCCAAGGGCATTACATTCAGGGGTGGCTGAGTTTTTCAATCCATTGAATTTTCCTAAAATTTAAAGAAAATTAAAAAAAAAAAGCAGAGCAATACAACAAAGCTCTCTGGGGAACAGTGCTTCTACTTCATGTAAATACATTCATTGTTGGCATTTGGAGTGTCATATAATACTATTATTTTCTGCATTCCTGATATCACATTATTCTTTTTATTGGTAATTCAAAACCACCACTATAATACCTGATATGCATTATGTGCTCTTGTCTTTCAAATTTCTGTTGGGTTGTCTTTAAGGTGTATATAAAATAATCTTACATTTTACACAATTATCTCCACAGTGCTTAAGTTAATTGTTACTTTTAATCTTTTTAACTTTTCAATCTCATTTTTTGTTAAGTGTCAACTAGGAAATAAGGTACAGTAAGTTGCATGGACAGTCAGGGTAACTGTGTTGTGCTCCGGTGTTATCAATGGTAATTCAAAATAGCCATCACTGCTTAAATGCACACAGTTTTTGTATAAAATATCCAAGTTAGTATATACACTTTACCTCTGTATGCCCTTAGCTACCTCAGACTAATCTTAGCCCATTGCTCTTGATTTTCTCTGAAGGGCTGCCTGGAGCATTCAGAGGTTATGATGTGATGACATCATTTATGGACCAGACTGATGGCTTCTGTAATGGGGATGCAGTCCTGGAAACAGGAGGGCAAACCTTCTTAGAAATGTGTCATTGTAGACTGATTTCTGGCTTACGCATTCTAGAGATTTTTTAACTATTTAAACAATTGGGGGGCTTGGGATATTGTTTTTTCTTCTGTAAGTTATTTTTATATTGTTCTAATGGTAGATTTGGCTAAGCCTGGAATATGACTCACCTCCAAGTGACCTCTCATTTACAGTAAGCTAGCACACAATTTCCATTTTTATAATATTTCTTAAAATATTTCTATAATCTATTGCTATATTTCATAAACCAGTTATTATATTATAAATAAAATTAAAAATTTTGTTATCAAATGACCTGAGAGAAGGAATCTATTGCAAAAAGCATTTTTTAATAGAAACATTTATAAATATATGATTTATAGATACACAGCTAAATGCCTAATTTCCAAATATACACCAAGGTTCTTTAAAGAGTCAAAGAAAACTTATTTAAAAATTATATAAATGCTTAAGTATAATTTATTTTCATTGAAAGATCATCTTCTAAAAGTGGAATCATATTCTATCATTATACTTAAATAATTTCAATTTCCATTTATACTTGCCATAGTATTTAAATCCTATTTTGTATTTTCCTAAAAACTGAGAGTGAGACAATCTGCTATAATTTGAAAGTGTTATGTTTACAAGGACAAAGATAACATTAAATAGCCTTGATTTCTTAAATGTCTATGATTTCTCTTTTTTAATTTGTTTCAACAATTGCTAACATCATGTGAGTATTAAGTGTTATAATATTATCATGCAGGGAAAGACTATTTGCTACTATTTGAAAGAAAAGCCCCACAGATTTAATATGTAAATATAGATACATTGGCATTAATATTTTCTAAAAGTTTCCACTTTCAATTGAAAATTATCATAAAATTGTGTGAATTAAGATATCCTTACCTGCAAAGTGCTCACATCCTTCATCTCTTAGTATGTTTCACATGAATCTATAATGAGATATATTTTCTGATACTTTTCTACCTTAATTTCAACTATGCATTAATGGAATTGACTAGGTTTATATTATGGCTTTCTCAAACATCAGCAAATAATTATTTTGAAATTCTATGTTAATGTTATCAGTATAAAATTAAGATATATGCATAGGTAAATTAACATTCTTTCATATAAACTATTTTGTCTACTATTTTCTAAATACTCTGATTTCATGAATCACTTATTTTAGAAGAATATACTTTTTCACTCAGTTTGTTAGAAAATCTTAATATTATGCAACATAAGGAATAATACATCATCAATTAAATTATATGTATTTCTTCCAGTGGAAAATGAGATTAGATAATGCAAGTAATAGACATATCTGGTTTGGAGAAAAAGCAGAAAAAAATTCTCATTATAATACACTTTTATCAATATTTTTATTACCCTTGCTATATTTTTCTCCCTTTTGATAAGATAATTTATTTATTAGAGTTGGCCACACTATTAAAAATTATCTCTTACACAATGATACAAATAAAGTTCTACAAATAATCATAAATGCATCTTTATAGCAGGATAAACTCAATCATTTCTGAAGGGCACATCTGTAAAGTTTTCTATATATGCTTTTGTTAGCAAGATGTTGGATGAGACCTCTACCAGAGCAGTTGTATGTTTACCTAATATCACTGTCAGTAAGCTTTTTGTCATTCTAAAATACAAGGTTTACTATATCAAAGGATTTGACCTTCTGTGGCATCTTATTTATGATCTCTGATTTTAGAATGATGAATATAATCAGTCATTATAAATAAATCCCTGAATAGACAATTCTCAAATTGCAGTGTCTTAATCTCATTTAGAAATAAAAAAAAATTATAAAATTTCTTTAAAATATGCTATGACTCCAAAAGTAATTTACAAATATATTATTTGTAATTTGGGGGAATTTAATTTTCCCATTAAAACAATATTATAGGAAGGTAGTGATGACTTTACATGCCCTTATAGCCTATCAATGTCCCCAAAACACAGCACAACTGGTATATATACTGCATATTTTATGAGGAATGGCTTCCAGAGTTCCACTGCAAGATGTCAGTTAACACCTGATAGATATCTCACTTTTCTTACCACCCACTCAGAAAAATTAGGTGGCATTCATCACCCAGCTACTGTTGGTAACAGATTCAAGCCCCTCTGTGAAGGATATGTCCCCTAGAGAGATGCACAATACTACGGTTTTCTGAAAAGCTTAGGTATCTAAACACATATAGGAAAAAAAAAGAGATAATTTCAGTTTCAAGAAGATTCATAATTAAAGTCTCCCTAATATTTAATGCACTATAAATTGAAACATGTTCCCATAGTTCTCTAGATCTGCAGTTAGCTATTCTTCCCCACGCCCCTCCCCTATCTCTTTAGCAAGAAAGACATCTCTTTTCTGTCCAGTCAAATGGAGGCAGCATTAGTTCATTTTATTATATGATGCCATATTGCCTTATTTGCTGTTTTGACACTTTTGTTTCAGAAAATGTAGTCACCTTGATGTGTATGGACTCAGCAAAGAGTCTGGTAACATCACTGAGAAAAAAACATGTGTAAAAAGAAGAAATACAGCCTTGTTTTGAGGAAAACTGACAGGATTGATAGGCTTAGTGCAAATGACTAAACTGAAGGATGGTTTAAGGGACAAGACCAGTGTCAAATTGGGGTGGCAGAGGGGGTAGCTAAAAGCATTCTGAAAATGCTGTTCCCTTTAACGTGATTAATAATTAACTGCCTTCTTTATTAATTGTTTAATGAGAAAAATACTATTCTCCTGAAATTTGATGGGAAATGATGTTAGAAGTCATCATTTGTCAGCTTGGCTAGAAGTCATGCCAAGAGACCAGAATCTGGTTCCATAAAGGTTTTAACAGACTGGTGTGATTATCTGAGTAAGTCAAAATGAAGTAATTGGTGCTTCTCATGACTTAATAATACCAAATTCTCCCATTCCTTTGAAAACTTCTAAGTAGAATTATGGCAGTACTAAACTTTTCCCATTTGATATTTCCCCCCAATTTCTATTTTTCTTTCAGATTTTCATGATCTTCATGGGTTAGAGATAGTTGAAAGAAAAAAGGATTAGAAATGTCACAGTAAGTGTGATATATGACTGGATATTTCATATTAATTTATCTTCTCTCCATCATTTTGTGTATTATCTTTCATGAGCCTTTCAATTATATTTTTCACCCAGAATTGCTTGATAAGATTAGGGAGTTTCTGTCCATGATCTGCTCAAGGATTCTGGAGAGTACAGAGCTGGTACTATTCTAAATTAAGTTAGTTCATTTTCAGACTAATGAAAAGAAATTCCTGTGGGCAATATCTTTCAAACCAGTCATTTATTTATTTTATTTTATTTTGTATAGATGCCTGAAGTAACCCAATCTATGATTTGAGCAATAGGAATAAACGCATTTGTGATTGTTGGTGTTTTATTTTCACACTATAAAGTTAAATTTGGGAGGGAGGGCAGGGTGGTAGGAGGCAACACCAATGCATTTAAAACAACTGCCATTATTTCTGTCCATATGAATTTGAGAAACAACCCTTATGATAGAAAGGCTTGTGCTTTCTAGAGAATTCTAAAGGCCAGTCCTGTCTTTGTTCTTGAGTTTCTTTTTGATCTTGAGAAATCAAGTTAACCTTTTAGGACTTCAGTTACTTCATCTGTAAAGTAGATAAAATGTCTTCTTCATAGGATTTTTACTGGGAAAAGCAAATAAACACAAAGCACTTAGCACACTGCTTGCCTCATTGCCTTGATAAATGTTTGCTTCCTTCCCCAAATCTGAACCAATATATTTAGAAGGCTCAGATTTGTAAGCTTTAAATATCTTCTTGAAGAACAAGATGCCATGAATACTACATCACCATTTGACTCAGTTTGTAATATTAGAGGAAACAAACAAAGCATCTTTATTTTCTTAAACCTGGTCATGAGAAAAGAGCTGTGCATATGCATAAGCTTCCTAAAACCAAAGCATTCCATTTCTATTCTATGTTTACAACTTTCAGAAGGCTTAATCTATTTAATATGTTCAAGATCCAAAAGATTATTTTAAAATGCATGACATAAATATGTAG
This sequence comes from Smutsia gigantea, assembly GCA_032199065.1. Taxonomy (NCBI): domain Eukaryota; kingdom Metazoa; phylum Chordata; class Mammalia; order Pholidota; family Manidae; genus Smutsia; species Smutsia gigantea. Next base: position 642,019 of record JAVSCE010021375.1, on the reverse strand, counting down.
CACAAGTTTGGGAGGTGTTAGGATGAATACCAGAGAGTGTTCTCTCTGATTGGGAACAGCATTTCTTATCTGGAGTGACATCAGGTGACACCCGTGAATGTTATTTTTAAATCATTGGATATGCTTGTTGTTCCAACTACACCAGCACCTGGTGAAATATGCAGCTGAGGGGACTGGGGAATTTTAAAAGAAGTGAATCAGAGATTATTTTTAATTTAAATTTCAAATGCTATAATCACCTGTATTTAATATTAGCCATATTTAGACAAGCTGCCTATCTCCACTTAAATGCATCTTTTTTACCTATGTCATTCTGCAAGTCAACATTTTAACTGCTTTCTTTCAATCTGTAGATTTATCTTCTCTCATAGCTGGGTTGTCATTAAAACTGTCACAAACTAATTATTTATGTATACCTATTTATTATGAAACAGTAAAATCTTCACTCCCCACTGACTGCCTTTATCCCAGGTCACCTTGTGAGCAAAACTTTGCATTTTTCAGTTTGCTATTGGTTTCCTATCCATCTGTGTGTATATTAAAGCTGCTCTGCTTTCCTTAGAGCAAGTGTTATCTAAGTCATACACCTTCCAGTATTGCTATCCTTTTGTTATAGTCTTACTATTGTACTTTCATTAATACATTTCTAGTAACATCACATAAAATGGTGTTATAACAAAGTATCCCTAAATCATAAAATTAAATTTGAGTTGTTGAATTGACCTAGTGCCTGGAAAATTTAGGTCATATATAGAAGGAAAACTCAAAACTCAAGCATATCAATAATGAGAAAAGAGCAAGGCAATTCACTCTTTTTTTGAGATGCTAATATTTAGTGCCTTTGGATGACATTTGAATCATCATACAGTGTTAGAATACAGACTATATGTACAGCATTATGTGTCTGAGCATTGTCAGGTAGCAAGGATGAAAAAAAAGTCTTTACTCTTACAAAGAACCTACAGTCTATTGGAAGAACTGCACATGTATCTAACTACAATAAAGATTAATAATAATAACAATAATACCAGAAATACAGGAAACAAAGGGAGAAAAGGAGAGTTTTCTTATGCCCTGATTTTATTTTTAAGTCCTTCTATGGGATACAGTTTATCAATTTGTCAAGTTGAGCTTATAATAAGTACAATAAGCCAAATGTTTGTCACATCAAATTAAAATAAAAATTATGCCAATTGGCTGTTTTTCCTATTTTGAAGAGACTCCTTCTGTAATTCATTCCCTTAACTGAACGTAAAGGTCTTTATTTCTTTTTCACCTACTTTAAATCATATTATTTATTCTTTTTCAGTCACCATTAAACCAGTAAGATACATTGATTAGTCAAAAACATTTGAATTTTAATTATAATTGATGGCTGTTGAAAGAATACTAGTGAAGTTTGCGATTTTCCTGGGAGAATGGCTGTACCACACAGCTGATATGAAATAAAATAGAAAGATGTAAGAAAAATTTCTAGATATCATTATGTGTCTATATGAAATATAATGTTTTACCTGAATGAACTCTCATAAAAGGAAATGTCAGTTAGCAATTGTAAAGCAGAAATCCTTCTAAAAAATGAAAACGAATAATGAGAGGATGAAGCAAATAATCAGAGATGACCCATCCATTTATCCATATCCTGAGAGATTCGGAGCAGTTTGGATTATTATCAATGGGGATAAAGACAATTACCTTCCACAAAGGAAATAAGAAGTTTCTGATAAAAGGTTATGTGTTTGCATTAAAACATATTTCATGCAAATATTTAAGCATATGGCCTGTAAACTCTCAGTTTTGAAATAACCCATTATTTCATACTAAAATTATTATTTGTAATCACAAGATGTATGTGTGTGTGTTTCTAAGTGTCCAATTCTGTCTAGTAGCCCCTTTCTACTGCATTTTCTTTGTAGGGTGTTGAATTATCATTTTCCTAGAGGAGGTCAAGAAAGTGACTAGCTTCCATTTCAAATATTATAATTGTAAAAAAATATAATTAAAAAATACTTCTAATCCAAGTTATTTTTTATTAGCAATTAAATATTATTTATAATTCAATATGTTCATAAGACATAAAAGTATAAAAATGCATTTCTATATAATATTAAAGCAGACATAAAATAGGTGAGATTAAATAAAATTGAGAATTTATAACTGAAAAAAGGGCAGTGAAAAAGCTTACTTTTTACAAAATCGTACCTAATTTTCATAACAGGATGAAAGAACAATCACTTGGAAAAGTTTATAAAGTGACATAAATTCTACTGTGAATCGGTTCCATGACTTAACAAGATTTCACTTAAAATAATGCTTTCAGTGATCAAATATTCCATTCTGACAGAGGAAGAAAATGAGATTAAGAAAAATTACTTAATATCATCAACAAACAACAAAACAAAACAAAACAAATTTGGGCCACAGGTAAATGCCAGAACTGGAAAACAGATTATTGGACTTGAAATCCAGATCTTTGACGGTACTACATTGGGATTCCATTGTTTTGTTTTGTTTTCTTGGTCATCATGTAGTGATTTTGTTTGTTACTGTTTTAGGTTTTCGTTTTTTTATTAAGTTTGAGCTATTTCTCAGAGAAAAATTATACATGATGTAAATTAACAGTCATAAGAATCACAAGAATCTAAACATGTGAAGGGACTATCTGAGCCTCGATAATCTGAAAAGTGATCCTGATTTGAATTCAAAATCAAACATTAATGTAGTATGCTGTTTAGACTCTTTATCTTTTCCTTTTAATTTTGAAGGACATTACAACTGTCATGAGAAAAAAGAAAAGTCGTTTTGATAATATTTTATTGGAGTTGTTACTTTTATAAGTAATCTCTGATATATTTTACTTACTAAAATATTCAAAATTACTGTTTAGTTTTCTATTTAAATATAATTTGATTTCTAGTTCTAAAACAATTACATACTGTGGTATTAGTATCTTTTTTCTTTAATAACTTAAACCCCCAGAGCTCAATGGAAAAAAATTCAATGTGAATTTCTACACAAATACACAGAAAGTTTCTGGAGAAAAATGTAAAAGGAACAGTGTTATATAAACATTGGTAATGTTTATTTATGGACCTAAGTGGAAATTCTGCTTCAAAATTTAAGGAAATATATATATATATATATATATATACACATATACCTCCAAATTTTTTAATGTATGTGTGTGTGTGTGTGTGTATAAGCTCCAGAGAAACCATCACCTCATTTCAAATCAAATTAAGAATTCTATCAAATTCCAATGATAGCATGAAAACTTCTTACAGGTATTTCTCGTTTTATAAGCATTATCTTTTTAGCTTGCTACTGAAGGAAAGTAGGAAAAAATGTGTTTTAAATGGGCTATAAAATAAAAGAATAAGACAATGGTTATATTTAATATGAGTAAACATTCATTACTAATCACAGGGATATTGATAGGAAAAGTCCTATTTAATTATTTTTATGCAGGCTAAGTTAAAGTATATACATTTGTAATAATATAGAGAAAATTGCTAATAACAACCTAAAATTTCTTCAAGATAATTAGATTCAAAAGATGTGTAAGTTGAAAAAGATGAGATATTCTTCCATCTAAAAAAAAATTGCTATAGGAACTTCAGTTACCAGAAATGCTATGCAGGTTTCATATATTACATGCTCTGGATGCTTTAAAGAATCTGCACTGTCCATGAAACATGGTTTGCAAAAATCCTATATGGGGATTTGTACCCCACCAAATAATTGATATTGACTACCATTTATTTGGACCCTTTAGTTCTCCAGTTTTCTTATTTCCTAACCTCATCAATTTCTAATTTGGTTTGCTACCTTGATTGGGTCTGTCACTACTCTATCTCATTATACAGCAACGAAGTCAATTTTTTGTTGGCCAGGCTCTTCTAGAAAGGCTTTGAGAACCACTGAACTTCCATATTTAATTCAAGGGAAGTGCATATCCTGTCCTTACTTTCAAGCACTTTACATTAAATCAACCTTCTTAATCTCTCCAGAATGTGGGCTCCAATTATCTTTAGCCCAGTGTCCCATGTTATCAGTATACGGTAAATAGCAGGCGCTCCAGATGCTCACTGAATGAGTGTAAAGGTTTTCCAGAAGAGTTATTTAATGACTAAGGAGAAGTCATGGGAAATTAAGTTTTGCATATTGATACCACTACTGTGCCTTTCATACCTGTAATCTTATACACTTCCCTTAGCACATCTGCAGTGTGGGTTTTATAAACTTCTATTTTATAGATGAGAAACCTGAGTTTCCAAGATACTAGAGACTTGCCTAAAATAACGTATCTTAGCTAAGAGTTACACATTGATCTTCACACTGCTCTCAATTCTAGAAGGAACAATTAAAACATAAAAATGTTTCTAATTACAACAATTATTTGCATGTATTTCTTTAGATTTTACTAAGCACTGATACATGCATTGTGAAATTTTATCTTCATAAAACACATATGAGTTTGATAGATCAGAAATCATAAATATATATTATTTTCAAGAACTAGATGAAGGGTCTTTTCATCTGTGTAATGTCACTGATTCTTCATATCTTTCTCTATAGAACTTATATATATTTATTTATTTTATAATACATTTCATATATTTATATGCCTTTAAGTTTAGTTAAATAAATATATATGTAAACTTGGACTTTTCAGGATTAATTATAATTACTTGACTCCACGTTTGTTTTCCCTACTTGATCATGATGGGCTTGATGTTTAGAATATGGTGTACTTTTTATTCTATCCAATTAAACTATTAAATCTTTGTATTGTTATATTTATGAGAAAACACATCATTATTGAATTCTGATACCACATGTGTTAAAGATTTGTAAGTTCAGTTCACCTGTATTCAAGAAAACATTTGCCATGAATGTGTACAATGCTAGAAACTGAGGAGAATATGAGGATTAAAAATTTTATTTACATTTAAAAGTTTGTAAATGTCATGTCTAATAAAAATAAACTTTTGAAATATCTAATGAAACGATGATTTTCTCTCTTTATGTTTATTAGTTTCTGTCTAACTCTTTTTTCTGCCTCCTTGGTTTTTTTGTTTTCTCTCTTTCTCCCTCCAGTTCTCTCTCTCTCTGTCTCTCTCATACACACACACACACACACACACACACACACACACACACACACACACATATAATTAGCTCAGAAAACACTTCCTGGCCCCTTCTTCCCATATTGCTAATCCATAGTGAGAAAATCACTGTAGTAATAGCTCAGACATATTATAACATGAATATAAATAGTTAGAATCACCAATTGCTCACAGCAGATCATTTAATGTTTAATGCACACTAAAGTGTACATTAAAAATGTGATAAAAACATGTAGTTCATGATTAATAGTAAGAAAACATGAATCATAAAAGGACAGTGTATTGTAATGGATCACTAAAGATCAAATGATGGAAAATCTAATAGAAGTTAAGCCTATAAATAGCTGGGCTTCCTGCAGTGGTGGAAAATTAAGCACACAGCAATTAAAGAGTGAAGACGACGTTTAACTCACATGGGGAGAAATAAGTGAACTTATCTCAGTGCCATCAAGAACAATAAGAGAATCAATAAATTTTGTTCTTCACAGATTATGGAAGTGGTTAACGCCAACTATTGTTAGTTTTGTATATATATTTTTACATATGTGTATATGTATGGTAAAATTAAAATATAAACTATAAATCAACAATTTCTTTTTAAAAATGAAACTACAAAATTACCTGTGAAAATTAAATGATCATCTTGTAGTTTGTCATATGAAGTTAGCCAAGTGATACTCCTACTCTGATTTATGCCTGAAGGAGGGCATGATATTTATTGAAGAGTATTTTTTGCAATGCCAAAAAACCCAAATAACAAACAAAACCCAAATGTGCTATTAATGTTATTGTGAGAACATAAGAAAGGTAAATTAGATTATGACTAGTCACAAAGAGATGGTATATGACCATATTAGAGAATATAATGAGAAGAAATCCCCCCTATAGTGTGTAATCATGGGCATTTTGATACTGCTAAAAGTTTTAAACCAATAATTATCTTGAAAATGTAAACTGATAACTAGATCATAAGTATTTGTAAAAACATATTATAAGTGCTAGGATATTCAGAATATAATTGCTTATCTAAATGCTGGAAGATAACCATTATTATAAAATGATCATTTACGTGAATTAGGCCAGTTTGTTTCAACATATGTGTATTGAGTGCTACCAAGTCCAAGACACTGTGCTAAGTACTAAGGAGGATAATGTAAAAGAGAAGCTGAGTTAAATAAGTCATATCACTAGCTCCATTGTGGTAATTAAGTAGGGCAAGCCAAGACATCAGGGAAATATTTACAAAAGTAAGCCGCAATGGGAATTTATGGAAAACCATGTGCTCAGCACTACAACCTGCCCCAAGACATAAAACTTCATACAGATGGTGGATCTGAGAACTGTTTGTAGTAGCAACAGGCCTTTCAGACAGTGTAAACAATCACTTAGGCAGATTACACTTTTAATCATATAAACACACTGTATGTACACCTAGGAGGCACCATTAAAAAAAAAAAGTAAAATTTAGGGCAACACCATGATAAGAAGTAGACATTATGACATTTAGAAGATATAACATCAAAGCTACATACTTCTATTGTGTTGGCTTGGGTCATTTACATTATATATACTGAATTCCAAAAAGGGAAGAGTCCCTAAACAATACCTGTCCAACTTCAGTGTCTAAATGAATTAGAGGAAGCAGCATAGTGGAGTCAAACATACTTGGGTTGGATGTCCAGTTTATTAACTATCTATATGGTTTTAGATAAGAAACCTAATCTTGCAGAGCTTTTATTTCCTCATCTGTAGAATGGAGATAATACATGGATATAAGGCTGTCTCAACCTGTCTCTTCTGCTTAACGTACACTTATCCCCAGTGTCAGAGTAGCATAAAGAGTTCATTAAATAAACGTTTCTTGAATAAAAATACTTAATAAATTCCTAGTATATTGCTTTCCACTTTGAAGGCTGTGAGGTTAGGTTACCTTGTTAAACTTCCATTGCATATTGTATTGATCACAACTGTGATTGCAAAACAATTTATTTAACATTGTTTTTTCCCCTCACTACCTTTAAATTAAACGTAAGTCCATGAGAACAAAATCCGATGTCTGCTTTTTTCAGTAGGTCAGTAAATATATGCTCAATGTATAAGCACTCAATACATTTGATTTTTATTTCTTCAAAATTGAAACAAAAAGAAACAAATTTTTAGCAGGTTATTAGGGGTAGGAGAATTTCCATAACTTATAACTGCCTATAGTTGCCCTAATACATATAGAAGGTTTTCCCTATACCAACTAATATTTCCTTTTTTACTAAAAACATAAAATAACGCTTCTCCATTTATACTTTACTTTTACATTTGTATTCTCATTTGAGTCATTGATTCATTTGCAAACATTGAAGTACCCCTCATCTACCAGAGTATTAAAGCAAGATGGTCCTTGCCTACACCATGCTCACAATTTAGAAGGGAACTGAATCATTTGAGTCTCAAAAAGACTTGTGATAGAATTAGGACAGCTATCTTTAGCTTCAATGTACAGATTAGTGAACAAAATTTAGAGATGCTTAAATGACTTTGCCCAGATGATAATTAATAGGTGTCAAGGTCTACTAAGAATAGGGCTCTTTCTGCGCACTTTTTCCTGTATGTTTTCACATCCATCATCAACCAAAACAAGCCTTAAAGTACTTCAAAATAGAAATCAATACACTGCTTTATTTTATCTTTTCTAGGATAAACCATTTTAAACCTATCAATCTCTTTATAACTTTCCTATATCCTCTTAGCTTTGCCAAATATTATTAAAAGTGAACTACTCTCCTGATGAATTATAATTTTAAAGTAAAAGCACCTTATAGATTATAATAAAATAGGTGTAGGATTATACTTCAAGTTGTAACTCATGAAAAACTGAGATGGAAGACATCCAAAAGCCAGTAGTCACTGCCTTTTTAAAACAGGAATGTATTGAGCAAGCTATCAGAAAATTATAATTTATTTTTATTTTTGTTAACACAGAAGAAAAGCTTGTACAGGCTGTTTGCCCATAACAGTCAGTGAATCAAACTACCTCATACTTTTGACACTTATTTTAAATCATATTCAATAATAACATGTTTAAAATGAAGGCAAGCTGTCATAAGGCAAGCTGCGGGTAAAAAAAGTCTGGCAATTGATAAGCTCCAGCACATTTACCAGTCTGAATATTCAAGACTTGTAAATCATTAATCATAAGTAAACCACCTGCTGGGGACACTCTAACCCAGCATAAAGATTTGCCATGTGAATAAATGTCAGTTGCAGATTGAATTTTTATCCAGGGAACAATAGTATTTCAAGATGATTTTGGAGAAACTTTCATTAGTTTTGAAAATAAAAATAATTATATCCCTCACTGTATTACAGATATTGCAATAGTCTTATTTAAAATGACAATTGTTTCATAATCCATTGCATTTTTATCAATTATTAAATAGCTCACTGTCATAGGTGGTGAAACAATATTTAACCTTTTCTCACTTTTTTTCTCCTGTTATTGCAAGCAGAAAAGAAACTGACTTGCTATAAACCCAAGAGTTTTAGTAGGCAAATATTTGTCACTCAGTTTTCTTAGCACATATATGTAAATGCAATGCATACTTTGCTATGGATGGCAAGCTGAAATCTTACAATAATTAGATACTCTTACATCAGCTCTACTGACAGTTTTTAAACCAATTACAAAATGTGTGTGTGTTTTGCAGGTTTTCATGGCTTTTTCATATTGTGAAAAATATATTACCAGTTTTTATGGTAAAATGGCTAAGAACTCCTGGGTGGGAATTAAGCATTTGCCAAACTTAAAATAATTGCAATAGAATAGAGGAAAAGAATTTCTTTCCTTATGATGCTTTATGCATCAAATCTAGTTTAAACACTTCCCACATTACAGATTGGCATTTTGCTACCTGATAGTGTACAGTACAGAAGGCCACAACTCTCTCAGCCTCCCGCAAGTTAGGCTGAGCTTAGGTGGAGGAGACAGAAGTCTCACAGCACCCGGGTATGACTTGATGGAACTCAGAGGGACTGGCTCCCCTAAAGCTCCCCACAAGACGTGGGGTACAAAACCCAGAAGGGTAGGGAACTTATCTTCACTAATGAGAGGTAGGAGACTTGAAAAAGCCAATACATAAATTTATTGAACTGAAATCCACAGAAATTAAACAACTTGTACAGTGTTATCAAAACTATGCTTTGAAGTCCAAATCTGCAGTTTTCCCAATGTTCTGAGCATGTGTATTTTTTTAAATGTGCCATACTTTGAGCATCTTTGACACAAAAACCATGTTTTAGTATGTTTTTCTCAAAGTTTAGTTTCCATCAAGAAGACTAGCAGAACTTGTTAAAACGGCAGAATTTGGGGTCTGCCCTTGTCCTCAAGTTATTTTTATTTATGTTTGCTGATACCAATGCAGGTAGGTCTCAGATTAACCTTGAGGCAATGTGATAGGAAGCCTGCTGGAATGGAAGCACTGCATAGCTTCTGAAACTGTAGGCATAGCCCCGAAGAAAATTGATTCCTAGGTAGCAGGTATGATGGCTGTAATGTGTGAGGATTCTAAATTTTCTTTAAAAGCATAGACTTCTTTCTGCTACAGCTTCTATGACCTTCTAGCTACCCACTCATCTTCATTCTGTTTCATTATTTCTTTTATCCTTATTCTGCTTATTTTTCCTTCATTCCACACTATAATCAAATATAGGCATTTATTACATTTTAGTCATCAGACAGTAACTTCTTGCTTCTGAAATCTTCGAGATCACCACGGGCACCACTCTGCCTAGCAAGCACTCACTGGTTTATTTGGTCTGCCCAGATTGATCACTCCCAGCCATCAACCATACTTGTTCTTTTCTAAACACTCTGCTCATCATGCCCCTCTCTTCTGTAAACCTCTCGTTAGTTTCCCAGTGTTTCAGAATAGACTCACTGGTCTTCAAAGCCCTGTGTGCTCTATTCCCTCCCTTGAGGCTTATCTTGTGACATTCTGTCCCTCACTCTCTACTGCACACATTGAAAAATTTTAAGTCCCTCTCACCCAGCATATTTCTGGTGAGGTGCTTTGCAAATGCTCTTCTTTCTAGAATCTTTATGATAAGCCCCAGTTTTCTCTTACTGACTTGTCCTCCAGATGTGAGTTCCGAGAATACTTCCATAAGGAGTCTCCCCTGACCACCCTGCTTGGGTAAAGCCCCTGTTATGTGATCTCACAAACTCCTCAGCAATTCTTTCACAGCTACAATTTTACATTTTTTGGTTAATTATTTGATTAGTGTGTGGCTCTCCCACTGCACTTTAGGTCCAATGAGGGCAGGTGCCATGTCAGCTTTCGCTTTCCTGGGCCCTCCTAGCCAGTGCCTGGTATATTTTAAGTGTTCAGGGCTTAAGTTCGTTGAATGTACAAACTGTTTAAAAGGTGCTTTATGTCCCTAGGTAATTGAGAATTATTCTATGGACAAGAGGGTGACAAATTTTGCAAGTGGGCATAACATGATCACTGTAGTAGGAATAGACTGGGAATGAGGAAAGAGGTTAGAGAGCTACTGTATCAGTCTAGGTTAGAAAGAGAGAAGGTCCAAACAAGTAACAAAGGGGTAAAGGGTTGGAGAGTGGGGATACTAGTATTTGAGAGAAATATGGGAGTAAAGGGAATGATTGGTAAGTGTATATACAGAAACAAGGAGAACAACTTACCAGAGTTTTCTTTTATGTAAGGAGAAGCAGATTTTGGAGAAAAGCATAAACTTTTGGTTGAAAATAGTTATCCATGAAAAGCTTTTATAATTATTATGGATAGGTTTGCTGCTCAAATTTGGCATCATTTACATGAAGATGGACATTGAAACAAGGAGAATGAGCTATCATAACCTTGGTATCATCCTTGTTCTAAACATCCAGTTCAAAAATTGGACTCATGCAACTAATTTATAAAGTCCCTGTGAATCCTAAGAAAATGTCTCAAACCTAACAAATATATGCACAATTTTAATACTTGTTTTGCCAAGTCAAGTTTCTTAGAAATATAGCCATACTTCTTTATTTACGCTATCATGATTTCCGGGACCTTAAACCTCCTTCCTTTGAAATGCTTCAGCATTTCTAGATCTCCCTTTCTAGATAGCCTCTCTATTTCTTAAGTCTACTGCCTGTAATCCAGCATTCATTATCCTGCTAGAATAATCTCTTTAAATACTGCTCTCATCTTAAACGAACTTATGATGCTTTTCTGTTGTCTTGTATACCTAAGTAAAATTTGGCCTATTTAAGGCCCTCAAAAATAAGCTTTTGTTAACTGTTTTCCAACATGAAATCCATAGTACATGCTGACCACTTTTCTCTCCTCCTCTTTTCCTATTCATGTCAGTCATGTCAGTTCTTGAAGCACATGATAAAAATCATACTTCCCACCTATTCCATAAATACTTGCAGTTTTTCCCATTTCACATTAATCTCCACTTTTTCACTTTCTATAATGTTTATACTTTTAATACATATTTTCATTTTCAAACCTCTTTGGGGCTCCTTCATACTTCCCCGCTTCTCAGCATCCTGTCCACACGGCACGTGGCAAGGCATTTAGCACACACCAGATGCTAAGTATGCTCTTTGTGATGACGAATGGAAGGTAGACTCTCATGAATGCCCAAGGAGAACAATAAAAAAAAAAAGGATTTGCCAAATGATTTTATCTTAATGCAAACATAACATGTAGAAATCCACTACTGAGCAAAATGAAATGGGAAGATGAGTGCAGGTTTTATCAAATAATTGAATTCTAAAAGACTTTTAATAGTTGAGAAAGAAGCACAACAATTTCCCAGCAAAAAAACGAATTCAGATCTTGAAAATTCAATTTAGCACAATTGTACCATTTAGTATACCCTAAGGTTGATTTGATGGGCCTCTAATATTTGCCCTTATTTTTAAAAATGTGATGAATTTTCTTATTATGAATGATTTATTATGAGTTGTCAATTTACAAGTAAAATCCCATTTCATCTGAACAGTTGAGTTTATGAGACAACAGTTAGTGCCAACAGTTGAATTGAGCTTTGTGCAGTTAATGAGAAACAGCTGCCTCATCTTACTCTGTATTTACAAGCAGCTCTTCGATAGTATGAGTTTGGTGACATGCATGTGGAAGCCTTACAAACACTGAAGGTTTTGAACTCATTCAAAATAAACACCTCTGGACATTAACAAAACACTATCTCTGATGACTGATATTTAGGAAAACTGGATCATCATTTAGGTTTTTCTGAACTTAGTGATGCTTTATTCTTTAGCTAGTCACATACTTTATTTATACATTCATTCATTCCATAACTATTTGGATATATAGCAGAGTGTAAAACAGACAACCCCTCTGCTCTTATGGAGCTTTTATTCAGAACTGTTGATTTATATCAGCCACTATGATTTTTCAATTAAATTACAATCTACTTAGAGCACAGATCTGGAACCAACCTTTATAGGTTCACAGTCCCAGCTATAGCTAATTTACTTAATTGTATTTCAGTTTTTTCATATGAAGTGAGGATTATAACAGTATTTTTGTCAACATTGTATTTAAGATTAAATATATTAATAATGAAGCACTAAGAAAAGGTTCTCTTGCAAAGTAAATACTAAATGTTTGTTAGTTATATTTAACGGAATATATTATAAGATTATTATAAGAAATGTGTTTTTATTGTAAAAGTTAGCTATTCACTATTGGTTACTTGAAAATAAGGCATGATCTTTCAAGAAGCATATGAATAAAAGAAAATGTGAGAAGGAGTGAAACTTTGGATTAGGTTATGTAAAAGGAAGTAGCAGGCAATTCCAGAAGAATGTTACTTCACATAGCTATTAATATTACAAAGAAAATTATTAGCTTTCTGGGCTACATTTTCTCTAAGGATTTCTATTTGTTTATATAAATTTTGCCCATGAAAGATCATTCATGTATACTGATTACAAAACATGATATACACTTCCTTTTCTAAAAATAAAATTTGAAATAAAAAAATTGTGTCTACACTTTTTAGCTCTTTACATATCTGTATTTTGACTCTTTTTTAAAGATCAAGTTAAATGAACACTAGGGATTTTATATGTACCTGACTAATTAATTGGTGCAGTTACCAACCTCATTGCATTTATTAAGAAAACTTTATGAGGACAATAAATCCTAGTTCATCAAGGGAAATTAAAACTTATATAAGTTGGTAAGAATTAATAATTACTGCATTTTACAAGTTGAGGATGGCACATAAGAGGACACATTCCCTTGTTACATTCAGTGATTCAGATTTGATATACATTAATTTGCTCAGTACTCTTCTACCACGTCTTGTTCTCTACCATCTCTAAAAATGCCTTGCTCAAAATTATCACCTTTGTTTTAAATTTCTGCAGGCACTGACTTTGTGTGAGTTTGGGGAATAATATGTCATGAGCAAATTTCACTTGTTAATTTCCTTAATTCATGATAAGTCCAGCCACAACACAGTGTGGCAGTCAAAATACAACACTTTGCACCAGGCAGAGTACCAATTTCAAAAACTGAATGTGTCTACTAAGTCTAACATTTATGATAACTGAGAAGATTTGGCTATAAACTTTTCAGAATATAAGGGGAAAAGGATGTGGTAAAGGGAAAACACAAAATACATTTGTTAAGGGAGGGAAAGAGAGAAAAAAAGTGTTAACTTTAGAAGAGAGCAGGCCTCCTGTTGAGGGCTGGTGGTACTGTGGCAGGCAGCCTCTAAAATGACCCCTGGTGATCCTTGCCTCTGAATACTCATACCCTTTGCAATTCCCTAGGAGTATGAGTGTGGTCTGAACCTGGGCACTCATTTCAACGAATATAATATGGCAGAAGTAATGGGATGTCACTTTTAAGACGAGGTTATGAAAGATTCTGGCTTTTGTCTTGCTCACTCTCTCTGGCTCTCTCTCTCACTCGTCCTGAGGGATACCAGCTGCCATGTGTGAGCTGCCCAGTAGAGAATTGATATCTGGACAGCAGCCATGGAGGACCTGATGTATGCCAACAGCCATGTAAGTGGCCTTGGACATGGACTTGAGATGGCTGTAGCCCTAGTACCCACCTTGATAGAACCTCTGAGAGAGCCTCTGAGGCAGAGGTTGCAGCTGAGGCTTGCCTAGATTCTTGACTCAGGTAAATTTTGAGATAATAAATGTTTGTTGTCTCAAATAGACCATCATTTACTCCATTTGTCCACAGTTACCTGGGCCAATGTACACCTGTGAATTTTGTGTTAAAATAATAAGCTTCTGGAGGACAGGCAAAGCAATGCCTAACAAATTTTGTAGTTTTTATTTTAGAACATAAATGTGTATCAATTATTTTGTGTGTTCTCTTGATGAGCTCATTTCTATCCAAATGAGCTGCTGATTTGAATTTCAATTACCTAAACAATTGCTTCAAATCCCTGGTTCACTTTAGCTTTGGATTATTGGGTGTGAAAAATTATTATTCAGGCTTAAGCTCCTTCAATTTATCACTTAAAAAAATAACTTACAGGGACTCACGTGTCCCCTCCTGGCATGAGCCAGGAGCTCTGTCCTCTCGCTTTATCTCTCAGTAAAAGCCTCTCACTTGCTCTCCTTAAAAAAAAACAAAACTTACAACCTAAATTTGAGGAATGGAAAGTTGATACAAATCCTCTGTACCCTGTCAGAATAAACATCTCCCTTTCAAATAGCAAGAAACCGAAAGCATGAAATGTCACTCTACATGGTTTCACTTACAGTGATCCATAAATTGTGATTAGTTGGAATATACATTAATAGCTTACTTTCTGCATCAACAGATGCAAATTGCAAAACCTTTGTCTATTTGCTCTTTATTTTTTAAATCCTTGCTCAAAAAGATATAACATCAAGGTCTTTTCATGTTTGAACAAGACGGTATCCAAATGTAATCCTATGATAATATTCCTGTCCAAACTAGGTTATACTGATTGACATGTGCAGGATATTTTTATGGATGTACAAATATGACAAAAAGAAATATACTCATTGAATTCTACATATTCTGAAAATCAAGCATCTAACTGTGAACTCCCTTATCAGTATAATAAATTCCTATACCTATGTGATAAAAAAACAATAGGTGTAAAATATCCTGAGCAAATACAGAAATAATTATAACTCTGCATAGTTATCATTCTAATTTTTTAAATCAAACACATTTTAAATATCTACAATGGGCCATAAAAACCACAACTGGAATTGAGTTTGTAAATAAACTTAATTGGTAGATGCAGAGCATTTTTGTTGTCACTTAAATGTGCATTTTGGAAAAATTTATCTGATATCTTTCAAACTCTTTGTATATACACATCCATTAAAACAAAAATAAAGAACAACTTGTCAAAATATGACAGCATAGAAAAGTTATGCTGAAAATATTTTAGAAATGTATGTCTTCAACAGGCTTCTGCCATAGAAATTAAATCATTTTCAATGGAAATTATAATTAGCAATTAATGTTATTATCTAAATTATATAAAACGAGTTAATATTGCCTGGTATAAAAATTTTAAGCACTGACATGTTTTGATATGCCTCATTAAATTTTATAAGTTATTGCATATAAACATCAATTGTAATTTGCATCATTATTTTCTGTACTTATAAGTGAAAAATACTGCCAGTTAAACTCTGATACACCAGGGATTTTAAGATACTTCACAAATTCAGATATATTGAAATGTGAAAAAAAAGTGCATGTTATCTCAATGAAATATGATAACTGCTTCATATGCCTAAACAAAATACTCCAAAAAAGCCTCAAGGTCTGAAGAAATTGATGGAAGATTATGTTTATACTTTTAAAAAAATCCACTAAAACTACTTTTTTCAATTACTTTTTGTTTAGACAAGAGTTTCTATTTATGTACTTGTAAAACTCCACATCGGTTTCTAATGAACATCAATAACACTTCAATTTTTTATATTACTTATGAAAGAAAATAATTTAGATTCTTTACAGAGCTGCCAATTGCAATTTACTTGGCTCTTTCAGGCAAGAGATGATTTATAAATCAGCATGTTGAGCATTTACTAAATGACAAAGAAACAAAATTAAAAATGAATAATATAATCCAATATGTTAATTTAAATAATAAATTTAATATAGTTTTAGTAAAGAAGTTCCTAAAAAAATTATGAAGAGATGTTTCTTTTTTGTATGTGATTGGAAGAACTCCCAAGAGGAAAATAAAAAATGTTTGGAGAAATCATTAGTATTACACTACTTTAGGATTTCAGTGAATACAGTCTCAAAACTACTAGGAAATCTTTAAAATAATAGCAGTTTACATATTATGTTAGAAGCCTGCAAAAATATATATAAGAGAATATTTTCTTCCAGCTTCCTAAAGCATGAAATTTCACTGAACTGTCAAAGAAAAGCTACCTGTTAATAAGAAGATATGACTTTCAGTTCTACCTATATGACCCTGGACAATATAAGCCCTCTACATATCAACTTAATTGTTAGATACACATTCCATACATGTTTTTTTTTTTAGTATTAAGTAATGTGTATAAGGACTCTAGCTCAGTGCTTTAGGTTTAATTACTGTCATTGTTTAAAGGAACTTGAATTAATTTACAAGAACACAAAGAAAAACCTCATAGAGTAATTATTCAATAAATACTAACATAAGAGCAATTGACTAATTTTTGCAAAATATATTAAAGCAAAGAAAGCTTACCTTCCTTAAATATACTTTTACAGAAATTATCTGTCCCTTTTAGGTGTGTATAAACACACAACCAAATAGAACTATATACATGTAATTTATCAATTAGCCTAGTCAGTGTCCCTTAAGGGCCATTTGGTAATATCTGGAGACATTTTTGATTATCACGTCTACTACTGGAATCCAGTGTGCATGGGCTGCTGCTAAACATCCTAATATACACAAGAGTGTCTTCGAAACAAGGCATATCCAGCCCCAAATCTCAAGTGTGTTGTGGTCGAAAAGCATTGCCCAAGATGTTTCTGTAGGCAGTCATTATTCCATGTAAGGGAATTAATTATAATAAATATAATGAAAGAAAAACATGCCTGAAAAGGTAAAGATGTATCTCCAGGTTTTTTTCTCTTATTAGGAAAAATAAGAATTTTTAAAGATTGTTAAATATGGGTTTTGCTAAGGCCATTATGTTAACTGTTTGTTAGCTGGGTTTTAGATTATGGGGTATTCTAGTTTTTCATTTCAAAATGAAGTTTGTGACCAGTAGCACCATTTCACTATAGTGTTGGAAGTCGACTACAGCAATCTTTCCTAGATGCTCAAGACTTGATAATTTCAGTGGAATCTGTCTCATTTCCTGAACGTTAAGATTAGAAATCATTCATAATGAATGAGTCGATCTCTTATGTGTCAGGAACTTCCATCTCCTTTTATTCTTGTTTTAAAATACACATTTTTAACCTTCAAAGTTTACAGCAACTATGTCCATGAAACCATAGTCAAATGCCTGTGTCATATTAAGTTCCACTCTGGGGCAGGCTGCCTTACCAGGGCAGGATATTCTACCTACCAGGCACTGCCCTGGATGCTGAATAGTTCAAGGTAAATTGCCACAGCGTTTTTCTTCTAAAAGCTCCAGAATGTCTTTTGTGGTTAAAGAATAATCAATTACTTACTCGATTCAATTCAACAAATATTTATTAAGCATCCATTCATTCTTGAATTTTCTCCCCTTGTGGACTGCTATCCTTAAGAGCATCTGAAAAGGCAAATGACTCCCATTTATTAAAGACTTTTAAAGATGCTTAAGTGCAGTTCACAGCTCTTCATTTGCTCTTACTAAATCCTCAGAGGCTCCATTGTAGAGGAAATTCATGTTCCATCATACAGAAACAAGAGTAATGTGTTTCCTTTTCATTTTGTCAAGAAAATATCAGCATTATAACTAGGGGAGGGATGTGCAGAGGTAGACATGATATGTCTAAACATGTCATTATGTACTACCACTATAAATAAGCTTATTTATATATTCATGTTAAGATAATGTGGTTTCACCTTTCAAAATGTTATAATATATATTAAGCATTTATACTGCATTTTACAGGAAAACAGAGCATATTTTGTTTATGACAAAATTATTGTTATTTAATTGCTCCTAGTTTATATCATGGTTTAGATAATATAAAAGTCTGTTAAATGTTTTGGGGAACATCTGCTCCTGTGTCCAATAAAGACCCCCACATATTTTTCATTTTTCTCTTTTGTAGAATAGAAAGAGTACTTAGATGCCAATCTTAAAATAAATATTCTTTATTTGGGTCAACATATAGATGATTCCTTCCAAGAACATTAGTCATAGTACTTCTGGGAACTGTCTCCAGATTTATCCCAGCCAAAAAAAGATAAATCATCTTCTCTAGAGAACCCTTGTGGGTTCTATTTCTTCCACCTGGGGACTTAGAAGAATACTCCAGTATATATTTTCTTGGGAATGTGAAAAAAAATATCCTACCTGTCCTCTGTCTTGGAGCCAGGGTTATGTTTCTCTTATAGGAAGCTTACTGCTTTATCACTTTGTAAGGCTGTTTCTAATTCAATGTGCCATGTCTGTCAGAGTGCTTCTGACAATACCACAAAGGCTCTTGCTTAACGTGAGTTTAGCAAAGTTCTGAACAAAGCTCATCCTCCAAATAGTGAAGGATGAAGATCTAGGATGTTTATCTTGACCAATCCAAACTTCTAGACTCTTCATAAACATAAAAATAAGGGTTTATTATAATCATAAATGATATACTTATTGCTTACACAATAAACTTCATTTTCTACAGCATGTATTAAAAGCTCTTACCAAGTGATTCCAACCAAGTTCTCTATAGGTATATTTCCCTCACAGACACTTGTAAGGAATTATTTTATGCTTTGCCTTTTAGAGTATGGTCTTCTTTTACATTATGCTCTTTGCTCTTATATCTAACTTTTAAAAAATATTTTTCTAAGGAGAGGGAGCATATTTTGCACATTTAGTACCACCCATAGTGCCTAAGCCAATAATTTATACACAGTAAAAATTTAGAAAGTTTCTGAAGAACTGGAAAAATTTATTAAAGAAATAAAAAATATATTCAATTTGATACATATGAAATATTATACAAAAATAAAAAAATGAAATAAGATATTGGGTCAATTCTCAGCCCTGGAAGGTATCAGTAGGTAAAGGAATCCCGGCATTGGGACAACTATCACTTCCTGCATTATCTCAGTTACCAAAAGATATACCTACTCCTGCATTTCTGTGCAAACCAACTGGCTCCTTACCCATTTGGAAACATGCTCACAAATCTATTAAAACTCTTGTACCAAAGGTCACTTAAAATCTCAATAAAAAATCCAAATATTTTTCTCATTTCTTACCTTTGTCAATACCTCTGCTGTGTTTGCCTCTTGCACACTTCTTAAGCCACTTTCATTTCTCAACTGTGACATCTTATTTTTTCAGCTCACTCCTTAACCCTCTGATGACCTACTTGTTTTATTCAAATACTGTCATTTAAACACCTAAGCATCTATTTTTATTCTTTATTCTCATACCCTTTTTCCAGCTAACACAGTATTTTAACTTATTACTTTAGGTATAAAAGGCAGCCTTAACTTTTTCTAAAACTCAGTCCCCACTAAGTAAATGTTTACTAAATTAACTGTATGAAGTGTATAATCTTCTTAATGTATCATCGCTGTCCCAATAATACAAAAAATACTTCTTCTTTATTTTGTAACTATGTTCTGCCATTTGGTGGTCACATTATAGACTCTGCAATGTTTAGGGTTTAAGATAGGATTAATGTTTAATAGGTAAATATTGTTATTTTCATAATGTACTATATAGCTCAACTTTGTATGAGATAGTAAGAATTATGAAAATATTGGTTTATTACCTTCAAATCTAACAATACACAACACAGTCATTAATTCAAATAGCCTTCTCCACAGAAAGAGTGTTTTGAGGCACTGGTGGGATTGAGCTAATCAGCAGCAGGTCAGGAACTGACCCAGGCTCAGGAATCACGGTGCAGCTGGCTTCTCCCAGAAGCCAGGTACCTAGTACTTGAAATGAATGCATTGCTTCAATTTTTGACTTTCCTTTGTGAAATCTTTAAATAAATTTTCAAAGGATATTACTCTATTATGCTTTCTCAGGGTAGTATTTCAGGGCCACAATTACTAACAAGAACAACAAAATATATTCTATAAACATGTTCTATTTTTTATCTTTGTCGGTCTTAATGATCATGTGCAGAATTCATTTATAGAGGTGAATTTTTCATGGAAAATAATAGCTGTTATGTTCATGGTTCAGTAAATGAATCTTGGATGCATTGCCACACTTGACAGATTTTAGCCTCTAATGGCTTAATCCCTCACCAGCATCACTGAGGCAATCTCTAAAAAGCTAAGTATTAATTTAGCATATCATTTTTGTTTACATTATCTGGAAAGGAGGATTCAGAGCCCATCTTGTGTAAATTGCAACTATACATAGCATACTTTTTGGAGCCATTTCATATAACATTTTAGATAATCAAATTGTTTTCACTTTTTTTTGCATAGGAATGAATGATACAGTTTAAACATGAGTTGTCACTAAAATTAACATAAAACAACTTGACTTCTAAATAGCAATATAATACTTGGAAAAAATATCAGGGTAAGACAAGTTTCCATTGCAGATTTAAAATCAGAGCTTTACCAGAAAACAGACTTTTCAAAGCCTTTAACCATAAAACACATAGAGTTGTTAATCTATCACTTTTTAAAATGTCTTACCTTGAAATAATTTTAGATATACAAGACAGCTGGAATGGTAGTATAAAAGGTTCTATATATTTTTCATCCAAGTCACCTAATTATAGCATCTTACATAATCATAGAACACTTATTAAAATTAAATTTTATGTTCTTGTGGCCAAGCCAACATACAATTTTTTTTTCAGTTGTCATATCTCTTCTAGCTTGCGATTCCCTGTCATTGACACTTTTGAAGAGTAATGGTTAGGTATTTCATAAAATGCCCCTCAATTGGGGATTGCCTTATGTTTTCTCATGATTAGATGAGGTTAAAGATTTTAGGGTAGAGGTGAAATTCCTTTCCCATCATATCATATTATGGGGTTTATATACTAATGTGACATTACTGCTTAACTTACATGTCTTGGTTAAGGCAGTATGTGCCAGGTTTCTCTGGTGTAAGGTTGTTAGGTTTCCCCTTTCTAGACTCCATTACAAGTGAGACACTAAATTCAGCCCTCACTTAAGAGGAGGGAAATTAAGCTTTGCATCCTGAAGGAAGTAGTAGCAAAGAATTGTGGATATGTGTTAAAAACAACACAATTAATAGTATTTTGAAGGAGATACTTGAGTTTACCCATATATCCTGTTTCTCATAAATCTGCCATTAATTTATCATTTATCATCTTTTGTCCTAGGAATTTTGATATATATCCACATTTGGATATATATGCTGTACATATGTGTAAATGATATGTTATTTAGTACAGATAGCATTAATATAAAAAATGACATTTAAATATGTATACAAATTCTTTTTAGACTTGGTTTAAATCATCTTATCCCTGTATCTCCTATAGAACTCTTATGGGCAAACTGAAGACAATATTTATAAATAGAATAAGATAATAAAAGAAAATATTGTTAAATCAGTTGGCAAAAAAGTTTTGTTGATAGACTTCTTGATGAAAGACTTCATGATAGACTTCTATGAAAGTTAAATAAAAAAGTGAAAAAGGTAAATGCAAATTTTCCCACAGAGGAACTTCAACTAACTTGTACTAAATTTACACTAAATATCCATTTATTCACAGAGAGATTTTCCCAAACATTTTCAAAGGAGTGGTAACTTAACAATCAATTCTCAACTTTTATGGTATTTCCTCAGAAAGAGTTTCATTAACTCTTCAGGGATATTAGCCTCCCCAAAGTCACTCTCTTTCATATAACTCTTCTATTTTCTAGCAAATAATATTTTATTTATTGCTCATTTTTTCTCATCTCAATGGAAAGTAAACTACAGGAGACCATTGTTCTTTATCTTTTTCATCTCATCCTTCAACATTGAGGCAAGACCTGCCACTTGTCTTCCAACAGATATTTACTGATTATTTGTATGAATTAAAGAACCATGAAATGCATCTCTTGGGAGAAATTCTTTTTAAAAATTCAGTTGCATTTCCGTCTTACAAAAAATCAACTCATTTTACCTCTTAATAGATATAAGATACTCATTTCTATGCATACTTTGTCCTCATAAAATTACCAGCAGATTATTCCTTATATTATCAATCAACTTTTCTTATCTGGAATTACTGCTTTCATTTAAGCCTTCAAGTTAAATTTTGCTATTTCCTTGGTCAGTTATATATTTTATGTGCATTACTTTATGTACAACTTTCTCAGAGATGAACTATAGACCCTCTGTTTTTCCTTTACCTAATTCCATGAGAATTTTCCCATCACATTCTCTTTCAGATGCTAATTGCTTACATGCTGGAAGTGATAATATTACAAATTTCCTAAAGATTTGTGTCTATCTCAGCCAAAACCTTCTTCTGGATTACATTTCAAGAAGTATTGGGTAATAAATAAAAATATGATTCACATCGGAAAAAAATAGCACTATATATTAACTAGACGTCCAAGTTGCATTCTCATTTTTGCTTTTAAAAAGAAAACTTTACATTTATCTATTCTTAAAATTTCGATACAGATATTGCCCAGTGTTGCCCACTTGTCATATTTCAGCCTGAGTCTCTCTGGCTTCCAAGATCATGTCCATCATAATCTCAATGAAGTTGACAACTCAGTTTCTCTCTCTCTCTCTGTTACATAGTTTTGTTCCAATACAGTCTCTCCTCAAGCTCTGCCGTATGAGAGGTGTTTCCTAACAGCACATTAGAAATTGAGAAAAAGCAGGATAGGCTTTTTTTGCCTTTTTTCAGTCTGAAAAGATCTCTTCAAATTCTGTACCTCCTTCAGGTATCAAAAGCCATCTTCTCAATGAGGCACTCAATACTATATACCTTACTATATATTGTACTTATTATGTTTACTCATCTGTCTGCTCTATTAGATAGAATGTCAGATAAAAGAGATATTTTATGTTTTGTAATATAATAACAATACATCATTTCATATGTACTTTTCTGTTCCCAGGCACATATTTTGTATACTTTCTGTACCCCTAGTGCCTATCGTATTCATACAGTATATGCTCAATAAATACTTGTGGGACTCTAAGTATGAATAAAGTATTAAAGTAATCCCATCAAATGAAGCTGAACTTGTGTAATTTAATTGGTCATATTAACATCCTATTAATGAAAAATAATCTAAACATAAACATTAAAGTGGTTTGCTTAGTATTATGTATTCAAAATATAAACTAAATTTAGATGTGTTTCATGTCATATTACTTATATTTGACAACTTAGTGTCAATTTCATATAACTTGATCATATACTGACCATTTGGTGTCAATTTCTAAGCAAGGAACGTTCCCAAAATCTATCTTCTAAATTTCAATATATAAACCTGAAATAGTAACTCATTCCAAAAATTTTCTACTTCAGGCATACCTTATTTTATTGCTCTTTGCCTCATTACACATTGCAAAATATTGCATTTTTTATAAGTCGAAGGTTTGTGGTAATCCCAAATCGCTCAAGCCTCTCAGGGCTATTTTTCCAATAGCATTTGATCACTTTGTGTCTCTATGTCACATTTTGGTAATTCTTGCAATATTTGAAAGTTCAAATAGCATTTTTTTAGAAATATAGTATTTTAATTAAGATATATACATTGTTTTATTAGATGTAATGCTATTGCATGCTTATTAGACTACAGTATATTGTAAACATAACTTTTATATGCACTGGGAAACCAAAAAAATCATTTGACTCACTTTCTTATGACATTTGTTTTATTTCAGTGGCCTGGAATCAAACCTCCAATATATCCAAAGTATGCCTGTACTCTTAATTTATTAATAAAATAAATGTCCTAAGAACATAAAACCAGAAGCTATATATTCAGAAAAATTAAAGAACAGAAATTATGTGGAAAACTTCATATTTAAAAGCATTCACATTAAATAAGCAATTAATTTTATATATCATTTGCATATGACCTTACATTCAGTTAAAAAACTGAACTTTCAGTTATGTTAAAAAAAAGCAACCCACTTTATGTATAACAAATACAAAAAAGGAACCATAAAAAAGGAATGAATAAAAACCGCTTCGGACAGACAGAAGCATTGTCATAAAAGCCAAGTACTAAATCTTACACACTTTACAGGATGCTGTGGATAAAGTAGTGTTCCTATGGCCAGGATCCTCACTGAACTTAAATGTAACTGGCCTGTTGCTATGCTACTGCTTCCATACCTTTAGGCAATAAGCCATTATTGTGTTAATATAAGGATTCTGCACAGTGTTCTGCTGGAGAATGGGTGGAGGGGCTGCAAGGCTGTAGGAGAGTGGAGTGGAGGCTGGAGTGGTGGCAGCGCCGAGGACAGAGGCCCGGAGGACGGCTGTGTGGGACGGCTGTGCAGAGAGTCCCAGAGGTAGAGACCGGCTTGCTTCATCCGAAGCAGCAGTGATAACACAGACTCACTCTGAGTGAACGGGATTTTAGTGACTGACCTGCCACCTGGAAATAAGTTGGGTATAATCTTTTCACCCCAAGAATCCTTTGTTGTAAATTTCTTTGGTCACAGTGAATCTATAGCGAACTTGCCTGGGACTGAAACTCATTTGCAAGACAGTTGGTGAAGTCGGCAGGATTCATTGTTGACCAAGGAAAAAGACAAGCTGCCCTTATGGGAGGGGTGCTTCAGCTGGTTGCCCCTGTGAATGGAGACAGTGGATTGTCCCCCAATGGGTATGTGGTCTGAGGTGGCTTGCCTTCTAGAAGACTGGACCCCACTGAAGGCAAGTGGAGGTGACACCTGAGGCTGTAGAGGTGGCCCTTCATATAGTAAGTAGATCCTTTGAGAAGCAGAGTGCCCGTGAGGCAGCAGGGACTGGGAGTTGGCTGCTTCTCACAGTATTAAAAAGGTCTACAGAAGAGACCCAAGAAATAGCGGCACGAGAATGCGAGCTAAAAAATTCTGTGGATTCCCTGACGAGGGAAATGGCATTGATGCGAGAGGAGGTGGCACAAGAACGTGAGCTGCAAACTTCTGTGGATTCCCTGAGTAAGGAGATGGCTTTGATGCGAGAGGAGGCAGTACGGGAGCGCCGGCAGCAAGGAGCCATTGGAGACAAGATGGCAGCGCTGCCAGGTGTTCTGAAGGTGGAAGAGGCCATCAAGGAAAAAGATGAACTCCTGAGGGAAGCACAGGTGGAGGTGGTCCGAGAACGTCAGCTGGGAAGCATTGAGCTGAAGGTAAGAGACCTTCTGAAGACTGAGCTAGCATTGCTGCGAGGTACACTAGAAAAGGTAAAGGTTGTAGCAGAGGAGACACTCGGGAGGGAAGAGAAAGGTGCCATCAGCCCCAGTAATGGAGGAGCTGGAGAAAGATGAAGGGGTGATGCCAGAGGCACTGGCGCCTCTTGTATTGAAAGCATGCACAGTGGTGGTAAAGAAAATAAAGACCCAGCAGCTGCAGGTTCCCCAAGGAGAGGAGCAGCCCCCTCCCCAGGTCGTGGAGCACTCTATGGTCTGCCCCTATACTCAGGCTGAGCTGGTGGATTTGGGCTCCTGGTTTAGGCAGAAGCCCTCAGAGTCAATATCAGCTTGGCTCCTGTGTCTGTGGGACTTAGGAGTGGATGGAATTGTTCTGTCGGGGTCAGAGATGGGAAAGCTGTCTTCCCTGACAGTGCAGCCTGCCTTGAGGCAGTGATTACAAAGTGCACATCAGACCCCAGGGAGTCACTCCCTCCTTGATTGGCTTATGGCTGCACTTCGTGCTGTGTGGCCCAATCCGGGTGATCTACCATCCTCTCCTGTTTGATGGCAGACATATGCTGAACTCCAACAGGTGCTATGAGAGCTAGGCATGAGAAATGCCATCTATAGTCCAGAGAATTATGGCCCATATGAAGAGATTTTCACTACTGGGATGAGGAATATTGTACTTCAAATGGCTCCTACATCCCTCTTTGGGTCTCTAGTAGCCATTCTTTCCCCTCACTTAGGGCATCCCATAAGCGAGGTGACACATACAGTAGCAGACTTAGGAGAGGCTGAAGTCATGAGAATTCAGAAAGAAGTGAGACCTGTTGCTCACAAGAAGAATTTACAGGGCCCCATGAAGGTTACGAAGACCCATATGTGGGTTGATTTAATACGGGCAGGAGCAGATGGAAGGAAATTAGATGGGAAGTCAAATAGGATCTTACTAGAGGTATGTCAACAGCTGAAACCAGAGCAGCTGTTCCAGCCATTAAGACCGAAGAGGCAGACATCAGAGACAGAGCCACGAGTCCGGCCTGTGTGTTTACAGGACTTCCTGCTGGAAAGCAAGCCAACCTCACCTGAACCCACACAGGAAGATGATTGGAGAACATGGTTTGACTGAGGGGAAGGTCAAGGTATCTGCCCTGAGGGACCAGGGGGGGCTGGAGACCACAAAATGTCTGGAATGGACATGCTTTGGACTTGATCTGCATTGGGCTTTGAACCTAGCTAGATCCTCTGGCTTGAGGATTATTATAATTTTTGTTACCTGTATCTTAATTGGAATCTGGTTACAGTGCTCCAGCTTTCTCACACAGGAATCATTGTGGAAGATGGAAAGCGTGTAGATTGTAAGGCGAGAATCCTGGAGGGGTGGAGTATGGATAAAGTGGGGTTCCTATGGCCAGGATCCTCACTGAACTTAAATGTAACTGGCCTGTTGCTATGCTACCGCTTCCAAACCTTTAGGCAATAAGCCATTATTGTGTTAATATAAGGAGTTCCGCCCAGTGCTCTGCCAGAGACTAGGTGGAGGGGCTGCAAGGCTGTAGGAGAGTGGAGGGCTGGAGTGGTGTCAGCGCTGAGGACAGAGGCCCAGAGGACGGCTGTGCCGGACGGCTGTGCAGAGAGGCCCAGAGGTACAGACCCGCTTGCTGCATCCGAAGCAACAGTGATAACACAGACTCGCTCTGAGTGACCGGGATTTTAGTGACTGACCTGCCACCTGGAAATAAGTTGGGTATAACCTTTTCACCCCAAGAACCCTTTGCTGTAAATTTCTTTGGTCACAGTGAATCTATAGCAAACTTGCCTGGGGCTGAAACTCATTTGCAAGACAGATGCCATGTTCTTACATATTTTTTTAATTTTACTAAATTCACAGAAATTTGGATATGTATGTTCCCTGCACACTGATTAAAAGCAATATTTAGAAAGGGAAGGATTCTGATGTAGAGAATCTCATTTATTGCTGTAAAGGGTCATTCGAAAGACAATGAGGAAAGTACAAGATGAAACTAAAAATGAAGAAAGGTAAGTACTCAAACATATTTGCAGTATATGGAGAAGATATCAAGACACTTTAATAAGTGAGTAATGCCACACTGCATTTCAAAGAGTTCATTAGTAATAACTGAATAATCAGGAAAAGTAGAACTGTACTGATTTCATTTTTTAGTCATAGAAGTGTGTGGTAGATTTTTAACATATTTTTGTCAAAATTAGTGAAATGTTTTGTATTCAAAAGTATAATTTTATTTTTATTACTCAATTATATCAGTCTAAGTAAAAATAATAAAATAGGTGCTCTATTCTTTTTGTGGAAGTAAAGTTGCCACAGCTTTTGTTATTCAAAAAAGAACTTCCAGATTTAAATTAGTTATCTGAGGTTTAAGTAGACTCACGGAATTTTATTTTATTTGGTAACTTAAGAATGATTAAATATGTAAAAATTGGATCCACTTAAATATTCAAATATAAGGCTAAGAGTTTTAAATTTGTCTCAATAATATGTACTGAAAAAGACTTATACTATATCTAAAATTCTAGATTTGAGCATAAGAAAAAGCAACTTACCTGCAAATTTCTGCAGTGTTTTTTATTCAAAACCCCCGGAATTAACAAGTTGTGTAATACATGGGCCTCCATTGTCAGAGTTTCTAAATTTGTCAAGTTTCTCATTTTAAAAAGAATGTATAGCATAATAGATTGGAGATTAACAGGTAAAATGTTTCCAAAAAGAAGTAGTGAAGAACAGAATTCAGAAAACAATTCTTTAATAATCTAAAGCTTATTCTAAGTATTTGTTCCAAGTAATATCTCATATGTAAAGTATTTAAATTCCTTAATTTATAAATTTCATATATAATGTTTAGCAATTATGAAAACTCAGGAAATGTAAAAATTATTCTTCAGGGTATATTTAGTCAGACTTCCTAGGTAAATATCTTTAATTCAAGCTATTAAAATATACATTAGCTAAGTTGCTACATTCGATGCTTACTCACATGTATTAAGGGGAGGCGGGGGGACTGTCCTCTTTGTTTATTTATGATATCTCATACTGTTTTTAAAAATTGTATTATTCCCAGATTGTAGCAAACTAGATGGGCTTATAGCCTTATTTCTTAACATTAATATAGACAATATATTTGCATTTCTAATACTAAATCTCTAACCAAGAGTACACTAAGACAAAATAGCTTACAAGTAGATGGTCACTCCCTCCTATACAATGAGTGGCTAATTAGGTCTTTCTTCCCAAGTGTTTCGGAATATCACTTTGGAGTAACTAAATAAGGTGAAATTATTGTATCTTCATATACAAGTGAGTTACAGCAGATAAACAAGTACTCCTGCTACAATAAAAATTCAGACAACTCCTATTTCCTAGGACTTGTTAGGTCTAAGCATGTACATAGATAACTACCTGGATAGAGATTTAAGTCCAAACCATTCTGCGTGTACACATCTTCCCTCAGCTAAAGAACAAGTAGTCATAACTTTATGCCTGTGAAGTCTGACTAATGGACAGTAAGACTTTGGTTTTTGAAGCACACATATCAAACTTATGTTAAACATCGAAGACAGCTGTTAAATTTTGCTTTTCTGTGCAAGGTGGCATCATCACTTCATATTCATTTTGTCTTGAAACTCAAATCCTGCTAAATCCAGTTATATGTATGTCTAAAATATAAAATAATTTTTCCAGCTTTATTTTTTGTGATAGTTTCATCAAACAGTTATATCAAAAGCCTACAGAGCATTAGTCAGGGACAGGGTGATTAGTTTCTCTCTTTATGGATGGGTAATTAATATAAAAAGGATGGAAAAAATCCTTAATCCCATTACACCTGATCCATCATTTAGCAATGCTTTTTGACTCTTCAAGGTAAAATCTGCATGTGAATTTCCCCAAAGCAATCAAGTCATCAGTTTCAGAAAATTATAAAACCCCACAGCAAACTGCACATCACCGATAGAAAAAACTGAGGTTTCTGACATTCATCTAAGAGTTATCTCACTGAATAAAACTGTTTCAAAGATATCATTTAAAAAATTACTCCTAATAGAATTGACCTAATTTTACTTTAGCTTATACAATCCAAAAATAAAGGCAATACCTGAATAACAGAAAACATAACATATCAAAAGAGGGCTAGATTTAAATTTACAGAAAATCCTTAGGACTTGGCAAGGGTTATGGCTCTTAGAATTGAATGTAGTGTTGCAAAGCGACAGAGCAACCTATTGCATGATAAAAACAAATCACTCTCAGAATGTTCCAGATAACTTTTCAAAACCCATTAAATGGATCTATCAAGATTCTGGATTGGCCTGATTACAGTTTTAAATATTATCGATTTGTCTTTTTGCCTATTTCCATTTTCTAATTCTGCATGTATCACAAGATTAGGATACAACTCAGACTATAGTGCTATTTATATAAATTGTTGGATATAACATACCACACACAGACACACACACACACACTTTTATCGGAATTTCCTTTACTCTCATTACTCTCCTTTTTGTATTTTTTTATTGATATACAGTCTCATTTTAGTTACAAGTATTCAACACAATGATTCAACAGTAACCTATATTATTAAATCCTCACTCCCACTAGTACAGCTATCTGTCACCATAGGAAGATGTTATCGAATCATTGACTATATTCCCCCTGCTTTACTACCAACCCTGTGATCAACCTACACTGTGACCAACTGTGATTGAGAATTTTTGTGGCCCTTTTTCTGTCTCACACCCACCACCCACCCATCCCAAACCCTCCCCCATGATAACCACCAGTCCTTAATTTTTTTTTGGAATGAAAAATTCTGTTTTAATTGTGGTAAGATATACATAAAACTTAGCATTTAAATAATTTTAAGTATACAGTTCTGTGACATTAATTATATTTGCAATCATTGTGCACCCATCACAATTACCCATCTCCAGTCCTTTTTCATATTCCCCAACTAACAGTCTGCACCCATTCAATACTAACTCCTCATTCCTCCCAGAGGCAGGCAGGCCTTGCAGCTCTAGGCCAGCACTGTCCATAGAACTTTCTGGAAATGTTCTCTACCTGCACTGAACAATCTCATAGCCACTATCAACATGTGACTCTTGAGGACTTGAAATCTGGCCAGTGCAACTGAGGGACTGAACTTTCATTTTAATGAATTTTTACTTACTTAAAAGTAATGGGCACCTGTGACAGGGCAGCCACCATATTGGAGAGAGCAGGGAGAAAACGTTTCCATCATTGCCATTCCTTGGCAACCACCATTCTACTTTCTGTCTCTACAAGTTTGACTATTCTAGGACTTGATTACGTTCGACCTCATATAAAAGGAAGTGTAAAAATTTGTCTTTTTAGGACTGCCTTATTTCAGTTAGCATTGTATCTTCTTGGTTCATCCACATTGGAGCATGTGCCAAAATTTCCTTCTTTTTTTACGGATGAGTATTATTTTATTGTATGTATATACCATATTTTGGTTAGAAATTCATCTGTTGGTGGATGCTTGTGTTGCTTCCAACTTTTGGCTATTGTAAATAATGCTATAAAAATGGATGTACAGATATATTTGAGTCTCTGTTTTCCCTTCTTTTGGATATATACCCTGAAATGGAATTGCTGGATCATATGGCAACTCTATGTTGAATTTTTTGAGGTATTTCCATCTCACATTCCACAGTGGTAAATTTGGAAAATATTTTCCATTTTTCATCCCCAGCAATACACAGGGGTTCTGATTTCTCCATATCCTCTCCAACACTTGTTATTTTCTTATTCTGTTGGTTTGCTTGCTTTCTTTTTTGGTAATAGTCATCCTAATGGATGTGAAATGTTATCTCATTGTGGTTTTGTTTTTCATTTCCTTAGTGACTAATGATGAGAATCTTTTCATGTGTTTACTGGCCATTTGTATGTCTTTTCTGGAAAAATATCAAAAATCCTTTACCCATTTTTTCAGACTGGTTGTTTTGTGGTTCTTATTCTTCTTGAGTTGTATCAACAGTCTAAGTCCAGAATCACACAAGAAATTAATACATAGGCAAAAATGATATATATACTATTGTCCCTACTTTGTGATCCTCACACATCATCATCATATTAGATGAAGTCAATCTTCAACCTTCCCTTTCCTTCACATTATGTTTAAACATGGTAAAAAATGACTTGGAAATACTTCTCCAAATTTCATAATATCAATAATGAAATTCAGTAAGCTTAAGAGAGTACTTTTTAATATTAAATAAAGGTATATTTTAAGGCAAAATACAGAATATTAGTTCGAGTCATTTCAGCTTTTTGGATTTCTTAAGGCCACCCTTTGACTTTATTTGACTGCTAGAATAAAGCTTAATTAAGAAATGACCTAGCTGGTGATAAGAAATTTCAACAGAAATTGTCTTATGGGGAAAATCCAACCCCCCTTAATGCAGTGGGGAACAATAAACAGTTCAACAAACAGTGTATCTCATTCCTCTGAAGATTTCTGGCTAGAAAGCAAATAAATAAAAAAGCAGAGGAGCACAAACAGCAAACCCGACAATTTATCCCATTCATATGTACTTTTCACTTTCTTACAGGGCAAAACAGCAGCCTTCAAATATTTGAAACTCTATTACATCAAAGAAGGATTAGACTCCCGTGTTTCTCCAGAAAGCAAGTAGGCAATGTGTGGAAGTTACAGTGAGGCAACTTCCAGCTCAGTTTAATAAATAACTTTCTAATCCTGAGATGTGCACAACAATGAGATGGGCTGCTTTGGAAAAGAGTGAGCTCATTGTGCATTTTCAAGGATAAACAAGAGAATCAGAACCCAGAGCATCACAAAAGGTTTTTTTGACTAGAAGTTGGGAATAGATGACCTCCTGAGTTCTTAAAAATTCCTCTGTTTTCTGATTCTAAGGCTCTTTTAAATATTGTGCCAAATACAAAAAGACAATGTTTTTACCCTTAGGACCAAACAGTCTAAGTCAGACGTAAACAAAATGATGGCTTACAGCAACACAACTAAAATATATAGGTATGAATGCTTCATACAAAAGAATCAGGCATTATTTGAAAAGAAATTGGTTTTGAGAACAGATTTGCCTGTAGCTGCAGCCTTAAAGATTGAATTGCTCGTATTACTGCAGGGCTCAAATGCCTCATTCCCTTATGCTTCAATAGATTTTCTTTAAATAAAATTAAATTCCTTACTCTTTAAAATCTCTTCCTATCATTTTTTATTTGTGGACTGCCAAATATATATGTACATGTGTACACGACAGTCTAGAAATGTATCAAATTGTCAGTCACTCAATAAAAACATGATGACTCAACATTCTAAAATGTCAGAGATATATTATATTTGGTCAAGAGAAAACTCAAGACTTTCAAGCCGAAAGGTTGAATTAAATGAGTCAGTAACACAAACCAGAAAAAAATACTTTCTCAAAAATAAAATGTCCCACATTGTTACATGAATGTGTTAAATGGCTTATAATTTAAAATTACATGAAAGCTTTTATTTTGAAGTTTTGAATTAATTTTCAAAATGTTATTAGAAATCCTCCACATAAATTGTAAAGTAACATTGCTTCCTCCTTATTCCACATTCATCCTGTGATTTGTCAATTCCTGTCCATTCAACTTCTGAAATACATATACATACATATATATATTTCATATATATTTTTGAGTTTGAAAATTTCAGAGGTTGAATATATTATTAATACATAATATATGCACTAATCTGTATAGTCTTTCATCTCTCACTGCCATTGTCCTAGTTCAGATCTCTCAATCCGAACTATGAGATCTTCCACCTTATACACATACCACCACCAGTACCAGCAAACTTAGATCTAATGATTACCTAGATCTATCCTTTAAAACAGTCTATTGCCTAGAAAATAAAATTCTTAGCATGATCCTAAAAGACTCTTACAATTTCAATCCGGAATATTTTTCTTCACTCCACATTGCACCACCACATGCCTTACACTTTTCAGTTTTTGAGCTTTTGGTCCTGTCTCCTCCACCTAGATTCCTCTCCTTATCACTTCTACTTGCCAATGTCCTATCACTTCAAAAGATTCAAAATGTCCCCTTAACTACTTTTCATTTAGGCAAATTATCTCTGAGCTCACCTTCTGAAAGTAATTACTACTCCTTAAATTCCATAAATTCTGTGTATTTTATCAGAACAGTTGTTTTTATAATGCCTTTCCACTAGGTACTCAGTCTCTCTTAAGGGAGATTACAACCTTTTATTAGTTTTTATGTTCCTCTTATTTCTCTTGAATTACTTTTTTAATAAGTGATGAGAAATATGTGTTGAATTGAACTCTGTTTTTACAACTAAAGAAACAAAAGTGAAGACTGTTAAACAGTCTTGCAGAAGATTAGACTAGGCATTATTGGGTGATTCTAAGAATAGGAACTGGGCTCACCCATGACTGCAGTCTGGTGATCTTACCATAGAAAATACTCATCCCCAGGTAACCTAATTTTTTTTGACAGCAGGCAATGCTAGGCAACTGTTTTACAAAAATAATTACTTAAATACCTAGTAATGTGAGACTAATTTGTTAGGATAATACATTTAATTTCAGTTTTAAAACAAATTTATTATGCAATATCAGTTTTAATTATATACTCTTCTTAGCATGTAAATTCAGATAAACGATGAAGTTTTGGAGACACAAAAATAAGTCACATACTGTTTATTATGTGTATAGGTAATTGCTGATTAAGATGTTATGTCACACCATGATGTTTCCCTATACTGTTTGTTTTATTTGAAATATTTCAATGAGTAAAATATTCATATGTATGTTGCTAAATTTATGTTAAAATAAAAAAAGATATAACTACACATAAAGAATTCTTTAATCCTTGTATCGATTGATAAGAATGGCTACTTACATGGGACTGCCAAAGAATGAATAAGAACTAAATATAGCTGATTAATCTGAGCTCTAGCTCTATATTTAGTGTCAAGCAAGTAGATAAACCTTTCTGTGTCTTATCTCTATAATAAGGATTATAATGTTTACTTAAGTGGAAGGTCATAAGGTTTAATTAGTGTGTATAAAGCACTTTAAAAGAGAAAATCTATTTTGACTATATGTATGTGCAAAGATATGCATTATTCCATTCCTAAGAAATTTGTTATTTTATCATGTTGTGCCAACTAATACGAAATCCTTAACATACAACACATACAGAAAACAATGATTCCTTTCTTTAATTGAAAAGTCTCAACATGCCCTTAACATATAATGAAGCCAGTAATCACTCTCAAAAATCTTTCTAGATTTGGTGTATTTCAAAGCTGGGTTATTTTTTACCACATTATAATAGCTATTCAAGTTAAGAATCCTCAGGGGTAAATCATCTAATGTGTCCATATAGACTCAAGCAGGCAACATCATGGTGCAAGATGACCGGCACAATTTTGTTTCAAAGAAAACACTTGTACCTTCAGCTTATTAGCTTTAGAATTTTTACCTTTGCTTTCCAATATGATTAATATACATTTTTTTAAAAATCAATGAAAACAGAAGTTTCAGGGAACAAAACTTTCTCAACTAAGGTCACTGCTCCATTGCTTTGGCTCAATCTAGGTATAAAATTTTTACTATCCAAGGAAATGAACTGGCTGCAGGCCTTTGACATTTGAGTAAAGCAGTTACTTTGTTTACCAAATCATATCAAGTTTATATATTTTGGTGGTCTTGGTAGCTGGAAATAGCATTAACATTCAACTGTGTTACATAAAGGAGCTTAAGCAATATTCATGATTGAACACTCAACTTACTCAGGTAAATGGGCTTAATGAGAGGTGTCTGAGCCAAGAACATTTTTCCTCTAAAGGTATATCTGGGTCAGTTTTATCAAACATAAGGACAAACAAATATACAAAGCCTCAAAGTTCATTACTGCAGAAAAAAGGCATGAAGATTTTCCTCTGAAAATTTTAAAAACAGATGTTACCAATGTACCATAGGATTCATTGAAAAATGCAATGTTTATCCTATATACATCTAATTTTCTGCATAATAACTCAGTCAAAAGGCTCAGGCTAAATTGTCTGCAAAATGTATTCCTCAGTCAAAAAATAGTTTGATCCATGCAGAGATACTGAATAGGTGACAAGTAGCAAAAGAGCTTTAAAATTTTGTTTTAATTTTAAAATTAAAAAAAATTAAAGTAGTTGATCTCAATCTATTGTTTCTGAAAGTAGTTAGCAGGCTGTTTTTATGCTGAGTGTTCTCAGTTTGTGAATATAAAATATCACCGGCTCACAAGAAAATACATCTTTTGAATTCTCTGTGGCAAGGAATAGAATATGCTCAACATTTTATGTGAATGAATAATTCTTACAAAAAAAATTTCCACATAAAACAGTAATATAGTTGTAGTTGATACACTGTTTTCTCAATACACTGAAAATCATTATGTGTTTTTAATAATCTTATTTAAAATCCCTTTGGTGGTTTTCACAGAAAAATAGGAATACTGAGAAAGTTTACTTAACTGGGAAATCATTGCTCATCATTTCACATTATAATCCTCATGAAGAGTGATAAGAGGTTATGTTTCAACCTTTTTTTTTGTCTACATAAAAATTACAGGTAATACATTTAATTTAGTGTAAGGATTGATCTAAGAAGAGAACTCTTAAAAGTGCAATCATGTAAATATGCAGATATGGGAACCCAAGTTTGAAAGAAACAAAAGTATAAAGTAAAATTTTACTGAATTCCAACAGTTAAGGAATAATTTTCAAAACTACTGCATTTGTTCATCCACTTTTCAAGTATATACTTAAGTGTGTCTGTTATATGCCAGAGAATTGGACAGACCTGGGATTTGTCTCCGTGTTGCTAAAATTCCACTAGAGAATACAAAGAATGAGTATGTTGACTTTTACAAAAGGAAAAACCAAGGTTGTGTTGAAAGTGAATGTGAGATATTTTCATCCAACCTTATTTTAGAATCTATATCATATGTACATAGAGCCCATAAATATGACTGAGATAATGAAGAAAGAAAAGATTGCCTGGGTACCAGTATTAGCAAGGCAAATTTACAGATTCAATAATATTAGGCAAAAGATACTGTTTTAAAGAATACCAAACATATGCAGCATGAAATTATCTTGATTTACACAACAAAATGTGTTATTAAATGTTGTCTAAACTATGTTTTTTAAATACTATATAAATGGTGAAAATCTAGCAAAATTAAATGTTAATTATAATATGTATATCTACTAGAATATTATGAAGGTATTATCAATGATGTAAAAATTGACAATATGGAAAATAAGGTACATTATAATGCTTTCAGAAAAATCAGCTTATAAACAATACAGTTAACATTATCACACTATATAATAACAGAAAGGTTTCATTTGCTCTTATGACTTTTCATTGTTTAGACTCCAATCTCGAGGACAAAAGGAGCCTTACCCTTGTTATAGTCTTTTTTTACAACTATATGTATGCCCATTTTCTTGTCTACTTGCTTTCCAATAAAGTAAAAATACTGAAAAATAACCACAGTTAGTGATTATATAGTGTTTTTCAAATTTTGAATGGAATTTAGAGCTGGACATATTCACTTGGTTTTATACTGCATTTTTCCACTTAGTAATTCATTATTGAAGGGAAAAGTCATGTAATTCTCATGTCAGCTTCAAAATTTTTACCTGGAAGATATGCCTTATACTGGAATATTTTGAAACCATCCATTTTTTAGAATAAGAAACACACATGTTCATCTGAAATAAAAGTTAACCTCATAGCCTCAAATATATTGACAAAGGCTTTAGAAAGTAATTATTTTTATCATGCAATTTAACTTCTACTTCTTAAATAACTAAGGCATGCTTCAATAGTATGAAAATCAGTTTTTTGAATATTCAGTTATTAGATTTTTCTTATTTGAACATTTGCTTCCAGATAATCATATAAGTAAATAAATATATTTTATTTTATTCTGTGCAACCTAAATAAACTAATCCTGCTCTAGAAAAATGTGGATAAAATTCTATGACATGATTGGCATTTTTACCATCCAGTATCAGTATTCTGACCTCTTTATTGACAAGTCAGTTCATATCTTTTAAAAATAATCTTTAAACTTACTGATTTGGACATAAATGGAAGGACAAAAGATATTTTGACTTGGCAACAGTACACAACCATTTGGAATTTATAAGAATTTAAGCTTTTATGCTTTTAAAATTTCCCTGGATCAATTCTGTTTTCAAGTTATTATCTTCCTTAGGAATATTATACTATAGAAAATTCTGTTTCAATAGAAATATGTATTTTTCTATCTATGATTCCTCAAAGGGTATTTTTATTGTTTGCATAACTGTGAACAAAATAATTATGTTTCAATATTTCTATTCTAGAATCTAGAGTTTCTCATATTTTATGCTTTCTATCTCATTACAGAATAACTGAATTTCTATACTACAATTTTTAAAATATGTTTTTAATCAGTAATGCACAGTTTAATATATGACATGTCATACTGAATTAAATGTTTGAAAAATTATAACGTGGGATGGTGTGGGTAAGGGGTATTTTAAATCTTTGTTTTCTAAATATAAACACATTCCATATATATTGCTTTGTTACATAATTTAGCAAATACAAAGGCATACTCAACATAAATAGAGTAGAGCTTCAGTAAGAGTTATCAGGTTCTGATTTTACCCTAGCTCTACAAGTGACATTATGACCTCAGGCTTATATTTTAAATTTCCTGTGCCCTAAAAAACTTTATCAATGATAAGTGATTCTACTTCACAAGACTGTAGGTAGGAAAAATAAGAGTGCCTTTATAGAAAGATATTAGAAAAACTTTAGATACAGTCTATCAGAACTTATGCCAAAATGTCCCAATATAGTTAATATACTTCTACTGACAATATTCCATTCAGAAAACTATAATTACTGGTTAGTATTTAATTTTCCTAAGAGGCAAATTCTTTATCACTTACTTTCAGAGAAAAACAGTAACCAAAATTAAATGTTACTTGGACATTCTACAGACCAGTACCTATGGTTTTTAAAAATGTGACTTCTTCAGCTGATATAAACTCTAAATCTTAAAGGATAATATTTATCACACGCTCATCATGTTTATTCATTATCTAAGACATAGCAAAGCAAAGGGATCATTAAATAATTTTACAAGGTTTTTACTATTAGAAATACATGTTACTATGAAAAAACACATATTAAAATTGTATACCCTTAAGCATATATTACATTTATATGAAAAAGCATTTATTTGCTCTTTCAGATTTATTAAGTAAAGCAGTATAGCATTAGGAGTATATTTTTAAATAATTTGGGACTTTTTTTAAGTGCATTCTTAAGTTCTTAAAACTTTCTTAGATCACTGAGTTAAGTAATTCTCTGAAGATTTGTGAACACAGCTATATTTAGATAATAAATAGCTTTTGTGGATGCAAAAATCTAATGGAAGGAATATATATTTTAACATCCGTCTTTTGTGATGTATTTTGCATACATGTAAAGATAAATATAATTCAGGATTTCTGACATTATGAGCTAGAAATAAATTTACAAAATTGATGAGATAGTTTATTACAGTTCCTAGTTGTAGATTTAATATTAAACCAATTTAAAACATCTTTATATTCTGGGACTCTATCCTGTAACTACTGACCTTTGGACATTTTCACTTTCAACATTTTCCATTCCATGTGATGTCCCACAATAATATAAAACTATATATATATATAAAACATATATATATATAACATATATGAAAAATGTATTTATTATTCAAGGTAGCATTTCACTGTTTCTGCACATGTTCTTATCAGGTTTGAAAATAAGCTTGTCATTTAAAAATTTAGATAAGTACTTCATGCCAGACGTACTATTCTACAAAAATAAAAATATACAAATACCAGCATGTTTAAACATGTGAAAGGTAAATCCCCAAGTAAGGGCACATACTAATGTGTCTATTCATTTGGGGCAGCTTTTCATTCTAAAAGAAATGATAAAGCAATTGCAGAGATTTGCCTATACAAATCAAGACATGTCTGACTGTATTCTGAAAAGTCTCAAGACATGTATTTCTATAGCACCCTCTATCAGGAAATGGAGGAAACTAACTTTAAATAGTAGAATTCAGTGAGGCCAGCCATTTCCAATAGACTGCTTGTTTGGGTGTTTAACATTTTGAAGATGAGATCTGTGCCTAACAGCTGACTGAGGTCAAGAACTAGAGTCATGAATGGGCCCAAACAGGAGCAAAGATTTTCACAGCTCTCTCTTGATATCCCTTTAACTCTTCTCTCGAGGGAGAAAGTTTGAACTGCATCCTAATACTGTCTGTAACACCATCTCCTTAAAATCTTTGAAAAAGACAATCAGGAACTAAACCATTTACACTTGTCAGTATCTACCAGTTATCTTTCTTTTCCCAATCATAAGCCACATCACCTTCACATAGTTATCTCAGGATTGCACATAAAAAGTACACAAAATAAACAAGGCAGGCAAATAAATCCAAGGACAAAAGGAATCTTCACAGTAGCACTTTCAATTCATAAACAATTAATGATATCAATTTTTAAGTACTGATATTGATTTCAGAGTTTTTGACAATATATGACTTCTGAACTACTTTGTGAATATAGATCACCACACAATTTAAATGAAATGATTAAAAATGAAGATGTATCTGAATAAGGATTTTTATATTCTCTTAACAGTTTTAACTAACTAGAATATAGCAGTTCTCACTTTGGAGGGACAGGACTATATAGGTGTATTATGATTTATTTTTTATATTTTAAATACATAGTTTTATGGTCTGAGGGCTTAAAGTCCTGAGGGTCTATTTTATCTTCCAAATAATTTACAAATTCTGTATCATTCAGTCTGTCCACAGAGCCTGACAGCCACTGACATACCAATTTATCTTAGTATAGCGAAGAGGTACTACTCAGTGCTCACTGACGTTTTCCTGCTCCTACACTTCAGGCCATGTGGTTCCTGATGTTCAATAGATTTTTTCACCCTCCTCCCCATCTTGCTCTACAAAGTTTTCAGATATGCCTCAAATGCCATCTGGCAAGTAGCTATTTACTCAGCTGCAGATCTAAAAAATAAACAGCTTATAATACATTCAGTCTGTAGTCTTTCAAAGACTTCTATAGTCGTTTTAACATTTGCAAGTCACAAAATTGCAATAATGTATTATTGGCTTTTGTAATGATATGATCACACTAATTACAAATTTCATAATGTTATAATTGAATATCACATGCAATAACATGACTATGTTTCATAGAGAATGACAACTAAATCACCATTATATATAACTATTTCAAATTGATGTGAAATTTGAGATTGAGGTTATTTGAATTTCCATTTATCAGAAACATAACTAAATTGTATATTTCCTTTGTTTCATATAGAAGTATATTTTCTTTAAAATATTTCTATCTCCATTCACATAATAACATAGTGTTTAAGGATGGTACCAATACATATGATTCACAAAGAATAAATTCTTATTAACTTTCTGGAAAAAATTTTGTGATTGCAAAGCTGAAATTCCAAGATTAAATTCCAATACTACCATAATATGTAAACTGTAAAGATAATACTATTTAAAAGTGCTATATTAATAAATTAACAATGTATAAATCTCACTGGAATTCTGAAGAATATGTGTACAAGGCTTTTTGTAGAATCTCTAGAAATACAAACCTCAATCACAGTCTTTTAACGGCACTTATCTATCAACTGACTTCAGTAAGACTTTGAAACCTCAAAATAATGGTCTTTCTAGTTTGAGTCTAGTGCTACCAAAACCACAAATTTAAAAAAGGTAAAACTAGCAAGAATATTTAGAGGTGTAAACCTGAAGAAACATACAGAAGTTTTCTGACATGTTTGTAGACATCAAAAGCTTTGCATGATGATCAGGAATAAGTGGCAAACACTCTACCCAAAACCCTGTAATTAGGATTATTTACAGGTAGCCAAACTCAAGTGTTACAATATATATTTTTTTCTATAGAAGTATTTCTTTGATCACATATTCATTCTTCTCTTCTTCTTAATGACATAGGTTTTAAAATCTATTGAAAGACTAAACTGTTAGACCCTACCCACACCTCAGATTAATTTGCGTGTTAACTGCTAAATGCCTAGCATTTACAGCATACCTGTTGCTTGAATATTTGTGCAACAAATAGCAGTTGATTAAAAGATAAAGCTACTTTTTCTACCTGGTTTTATTCAACATCCTTAGTTAGTATATCCTTGCTCATCTTCCTTCCTGCATTGACAATATGACTTATAAATACATTCTCATGTCTTTTCTTTCAGCAAACAAA